>CM069914.1:98212214-98638338 GCA_036172215.1 Camellia granthamiana
CCTATGGAGAGGTAACACAACTTTGATTCCCGAATATACAGAGCTTTTGCCTATTTGTCTTGTTTGCTGACTTAGGCATCGGAGAGGTTTCCGGCACACACCCGCCGGCCAGCTCACGTTTGTGTTTTCAGGTTGCAGAACGACGACGTACGGAGGAACGCAGATTTGATCAACAGGATTACACGAGAAGGTGTATTTCTTTCCCGTACAATTGGCGCCGTCTGTGGGAACTCAGACAAGAACAAAACCTCTTGATCAAACTTTTCCTCTTAAGAATCAATGGCGCACAACGAAGAATTGCCACAGTCCGCCATCGACGGACTAACACCAGATGGAGGTGCGAGGCGCGAAGGTTTACCTCTCGTCCCTCCTATGGCGGAGTTAGAGTCACAGCAACAGAATCCTAGGAGGGATAGAAGGGGAAGAAGGCGGACTAACAGCCCTCGTCACTCTCGTTCGCAGAGTCCAGAGAGACAACGGCGACGGATTGATCCTCAAACTCTGGAGGACCGTGTGAAGGAACAGGATGAACTAATACGACGAATGGCGGCGGACATGGAGTCCATAAAGCGTCAGATAAAGGGCAAAGAAGTGGCGACAGGAGAGGGGCGCAAAGGCAAGACGCCCCCTCGCCGCTCGGAAAATCGTAGTAGACATACCACGCCATCCTAAGCAGAGAGTAAAAGCCTCAGGACAGGCGGCACTCAATCCAGAACCTCCAGAACTCGTCACTCTAGGACTGAGAGGACGAGATCTGAGAGGTCGTACACTGAAGGAAGCACTTATTGGCCTTCACATACGCACCAAACAAGATCCAGACAGACGGAGTTGCCCAGATCATCCGACTTACGCACCGTGCTCGAAGAGAAGGCACGATGGAAGGAGGACGCCAGGGCACGCGATCCACATAGAGTTTCCGCCCTACAACGGTTGGCTCCTCGATCGCATGGAAGCGTCGAGGTTGGAATGCCAATACCGCACCCTGCCTACGAACCGACGGACAAAGCATTAGCAAGGCTACAGACTTCGCCGTTTGTTTCGGAAATTGAGAACGCGCCCTTACCTTCAGGCTTCCTTCAGCCCAAATTCACTACATGTGAAGGAAAGGCGGACCCCTATTCTCACCTAAACCACTTTTGCCAGGTCATGGCTGTGTACCGGCGAAACAAGGCTTTGATGTGCATCCTCTTCCCATCTAGCCTTGGCGACCTAGGCTTGACTTGGTTCGAAAAACTCCCTGAAGGCAGCATAGCCTCCTGGGCGCAATTGGCGGAAGCGTTTGTAACCAGATTCAAAACAAACACTAAAACCCCGGTGGAGATCGACCAACTACTCTCCATCGACATGGGCGACAAGGAGACCTTAAGGTCCTACAATAGTCGCTACTGGGAGACCTTCAACCAGATTGGGGACTGCCCCACCAATCTCGCCATTGCACAGTACAAAAGAGGCCTTCTAGTCGGCAACAGACTAAGGGACTCAATCACCATGACACCGCCCCTCACCATGGAAGCCTTGATGGAGAGAGTGCATCAGCACATCAGGGTAGAGGAGGATGGCGCATGTACCAAAGCAAAATCTGGCACGACCACAGTACCAGAAAAGAAGGCCTCAGCAAAGGTCAATGCGGTAAACCGTCCGAGCAGAAACGGGCGAAGCAAGCGAGACAACGAAGAAGACCAGGATAAGAGATGGCTGAGAGTCCGCACTGCCATAACCACGGTCTTCAAGAAACCGATCTACCGAATTCTAAGCGAAATACGGGATGAGCCTTTCGTTAGATGGCCAGCCAAATTAGGAGAAGCACAGAAGGACTATGACGAAAGATCACGGTGCACCTTCCACAAAAAAAAGGGGCACCGCACTGAAAATTGCACGCCGTTGAGACAGCACCTGGAGGAGTTGGTGGCAGCAGGTCACTTGGATAAATACATTGAAGGAGGGGCACAACCAGCCCCCCAGGACCATAATAACCCCAACGGAATGCCAATCGACGCCCCACCTCAAGGCGTGATCAATGTGATCCATGGGGTCTTTGAACCTGAGCGTGTATGCGAGCTCAGAGGATCAATCAAAAAGGCTGAGCACTTAAGAGAGGTACTAAAGCACTCAACCTATCATCAAAAAGGGGAGAACAGAAGCTTCAAACATCATGTCCTTTTCGGACAGAGACTTGGACAGAATATATTGCCCCCACAATGATGCCTTGGTTGTCACTCTCCGAGTCAAGGATTTTGACGTCAAGCGGATTCTGATTGACCAGGGTAGTTCATGTGAAATCATGTACTACGAAACATTTAAATAATTAAAATTGCAAGATAAAGACTTGGCACCTGCCGTATCTCTCCTGATTGGATTCAACTCCATGCTAGAATGGCCCGTCGGCAAGATAATCCTCCCAGTCAAAGCAGGGAGTGTGACGAAACAAGTGGAGTTCTGGGTGTTGAAGGTCCCTTCCACTTATAACATCATCTTGGGCAGAACATGGCTGCATGCCATGCGCTCGGTGGCGTCATCCTACCACCAAGTAATGCGGTTCCCCAACGACACCGGAATAATAGAAGAAGTCTATGGAGATCAGATCATGTCGAAGCAGTGCTTTGTCACGGTGAATGGCAGCCGCACTGCCAAAGGATACGTTCATTCGGTGGAAGAACCTGAGAGTAATGAACTGTTCGCAGATGTTGGCAAAGCGGCTAGCCAGAAAGCGGTGGAAGACTTGGTAGAGGTAAGAATAGATGAAAAGAACCCGGATAAGTTCTTCTTGCTCGGCTCGTCGTTGTCCAGCACTAAGAGATTAGAGGTCTTGGAATTTTTGACCTCTAACATCGAAGTGTTCACCTGGTCACCATACGACATGCCAGGCATTGATCCCAACTTCATCTGTCACCAACTCAATGTCCACCCATCCGCCAGACCAATCATTCAGCGCACCCGCAGATCGGCACTCCACCACGCCGAGATAGTAGCGAAAGAAGTAGGAAACCTGCTGGAGGCAGGAGCAATTAGAGAGGTGCACTACCCAAGATGGATCCCCAACACGGTCGTAGTGCCAAAAAAGAATGGCAAGTGGCGTGTCTGCATCGACTACAAAACAGTCAACAAGGCGTGCCCAAAAGACAGCTTTCCTCTACCACGGATAGATCAACTGGTAGACCTAACGGCGGGGCACAACCGACTTAGCTTTCTGGATGCATACAGAGGCTACCACCAAATCACCATGCATGAACCAGACTAGGAGATGACATCCTTCACAACTCCAAGAGGACTATACTGTTACAAGGTCATGCCCTTTGGCCTAAAGAACGCAGGGGCGACATTCTAGAGAATGGTCACCAAGATGTTTGAGCCATTGTTAGGCAGAACAATGGAGGCTTACATCGACGATATGGTGGTCAAGAGCAAGGATGAGAATGACCATCTCAAGGACCTAGGTGAGATGTTTGAGATCCTAAAGAAGCATAAGTTACGCCTCAACGTGTCGAAGTGTGCATTCGGAGTAGGATCTGGCAAATTCCTGGGCTTCCTGGTGACCAACCGGGGTATAGAGGCAAACCCCTCCCAGATCAAGGCAATTCAGGATCTGGAGAGACCAAACTCAGTAAAAGAAGTACAGCATCTCACCGGCATGGCCGCTGTGCTCAATCGGTTCATAAGCCGGTCGTCAGACAGACTACGACCATTTTTTCATGCCCTAAAAGCCAAGTTTGAGTGGGACGAAGAATGCGACCGAGCTCTGGAAAGCTTGAAGGAATACATGTCTTCTCCACCACTACTTGTAACCCCAATTCCTGGAGAAGAACTCTTCCTGTACCTGGCAGTCTCACAGCACGCAATTAGTGCAGTATTGGTCCGTGCAGAGGGAATCCAACATCTACCTATCTATTATGTCAGCAAGACACTGCTGGGCGCCGAAACAAGGTACCTGCCACTGGAAAAACTGGCATTGGCCTTGATGATGGCCTCAAGGAAATTGTCGCACTACTTTCACGCCCACACTATAGTTGTCCTCACAGACTTCCCATTAAAAGCTCTATTTGAGAGGGCTAACTTCTCAGGACGAATCTTGAAGTGGACAGTAGAGTTGGGTCAATTCGACATCAAATTCCAGCCCAGAACCGCAATAAAGGCATAAGCTTTGGCTGACTTCGTCGCAGAATTCACCCCAGGAAGTCACCATATCTGCCTAGTCGACCTGACTGAAACAACCGAACAAGGGATGGAAGTTGACGTCGGAATAACACAACCCCTAGTACTAGTCACTCAGTCAGGCCCCAATGCAGACCAGAGTAAAGTAAGGAAGGAAGAAACGAACCACGCTACACCAAGTCAAGACTCACTAACAAATCAAGACTTGGTACAACCAGATAGCAAGGGGCAAATAGTAGGCATGAACCACGAAGAAGAAGACACGAGCAACGTGAAAGACCCCAAGTAATCATCTGATCCCTCCACTTGCTAGAAGTTGTTCGTCAGGGAGATGTGGAAGCTCTTTGTGGATGGAGCATCCAACCGACATGGAGCAGGACTCGGCATAGTCCTTATCTCTCCAAACGGCCTAGTAGTGGAGTAGGCAATCAACATTGGCTTCCCAGCATCAAACAACAAAGCGGAGTATGAAGCGCTTCTGGCACGTCTCAAATCAGCATTCTACATGAAGGCCATCGAACTAATGGTTTACAGCGACTCACAGCTAGTGGTGAACCAAATTTCAGGCGATTATGAGGCAAAGGATGACAGAATGGCAAAGTATCAAGAGCTGGTTAGAACAGAGATCAAGAAGTTTGAAATGGTGAGGATAGAACAGATCGGCAGAGAGGAAAACAGCAGAGCAGACGAACTAGCAGGCTTCGCCTCAATGGCAGATACGTCCATCCCTCATCCACTATTGATCGACTACCTGCCTAGACCAAGCATTGAAGACCCAGAAGCAGAAGAGGTATGTTGCGTCGATCTAGGCCCTTCTTGGATGGATCCCATCATATTGTTCCTAAAAGACGGCACCCTACCAGAAGAGAAGAAAGAGGCCAACAGAATAAGAGCAAAGTTGCTGCGATTTTGGCTCTCCCCATCCTTGGCATTATACAAAAAATCATTCTCAGGACCTTACCTAAAGTGTGTCCACCCCAGCAAAGTGGAAGCATTCTTATTCGAAATACATGAGGGCGTATGCATAAGTCATCAAGGAGGAAGATCACTAGCATACAGGGCAATTTCGCAAGGATATTGGTGGCCATACATGCAAGCCGATTCAGAAAAATATGTCAAAAAGTGCGAAAAGTGTCAAAAGTTTGCACACCAAATACACCAACCTGCCAGAGAGCTTCTACCTCTCACTAGCCCATGGCCTTTCGCAATGTGGGGCTTAGACATAGTAGGGCCACTTCCAACAGCACCAGGCAACAGGAAGTTCTTTCTTGCAGCAACCGACTACTTCACAAAATGGGTGGAAGCAGAAGCCTTGGCATCAATCAAGGAAAAAGATGTGAAGAAGTTTGTTTGGCAGAACATCATCACTCGGTTTGGCATACCAAAAGCACTGATCTCAGATAACGGCACTCAATTCGACGGCAAGATTTTCAGAGGCTTTTGTGAAGAGTACAAGATAGAGTTCTACAATTCTACACCGGTATATCCCCAAGCAAATGGACAGGCGGAGGCATCAAACAAGGTAGTTTTGGATGGATTGAAGAAAAGGTTAGAGAAAGCAAAAGGCAAATGGGCAGAAGAACTCCCTCATGTTTTATGGGCTTACCGCACCACACCCCGGCGATCGACAGGAGAAACACCATTCTCCTTAGCTTATGGCATGGAGGCAGTTATCCCATTAGAAGTTGGTCTCCCCATAATTCGAAGCGAAAACTTTGACCCAGACTTAAATGGCGAAGCCATAGCATTGGAGCTTGACCTTGCGGAAGAAAGAAGAGACAGAGCATTGGTCCATATCGCCTCCTACCAACAAGAATTGTCTAGAAAATATAACAAAACAGTGCATCCAAGGCAATTCAAGATCGGAGATTGGGCACTGCGCAAAATAATGGGAAATACCTTGGTACCAGGAGATGGCAAGCTAGGACCTAACTGGGAAGGACCTTACAAAGTGGTCGGACTAGCAGGCAAAGGGGCATACCACTTAGAAGATAAGGACAGCAAAGCAATTCCCAGGCCATGGAACACTGCCAATCTCAAGTTATTTTATTTTTAGCTTTTTTTCTTTTAAGTATGTGTAATTTTTTACTTTCTCAATAAAACAAGTCGATTCTTTTCAGCATAAGTGTTTTCAGTAGAAGGTAACTTTAGTAAGTTAGGAGCATTGTAAACATAGTTGGCCGGAATAACCAACTACGAACCCTTCCTAAGCCCAGGATAAGGATCCGGGCTGCAGGACGTTTGGTCGGAATAACCAAACATATTATTCTAAGTTGACTGGAAAAACCAACTTAGAGGTTGGCTGGATTAAACTAACTCTTGTTACTCTTCAGCCGAAGTAAGTTTATGGCTGAAGAGTGGTTGGCTGGATTAAACCAACTCTTTGTATTCTTCAGCCGAAGTAAGTTTATGGCTGAAGAGTGGTTGGCTAGATTAAACCAACCCTTGTTACTCTTCAGCCGAAATAAGTTCATGGCTGAAGAATGGTTGGCTGGATTAAACCAACTCTTGTTACTCTTCAGCCGAAGTAAGTTTACGGCTGAAAAGTGGTTGGCTGGATTAAACCAACTCTTTGTTACTCTTCAGCCGAAGTAAGTTTACAGCTGAAGAGTGGTTGGCTGGATTAAACCAACTCTTTGTACTCTTCAGCCGAAGTAAGTTTATGGCTGAAGAGTGGTTGGCTGGACTAAACCAACTCTTTGTACTATTCAGCCGAAGTAAGTTTATGGCTGAAGAGTGGTTGGCTGTATTAAACAAACTCTTGTTACTCTTTAGCCGAAGTAAGTTTATGGCTGGAGTGGTTTGCTGGATTAAACCGACCCTTGATACTCTTCAGCCGAAGTCAGTTTTTGGCTAAAGAGTGGTTGGCTGGGTTAAACAAAGTTTGTACTCCTCAGCCGAGATAATTATATCGGCTAAAGAGTGGTGGGCTAGTAGGTCAGATTGACCAACTGAAACCGGAATACGGTATCTCGGCCGAAAATATTACAAGTCACAGTTAGAAGTATGTGAAATAAGGAAAGTAAACCGAAATAGTAGTTGGAGTAATAGAAGACATTGAAAACTCATTACAAGTACAAGCATACAAAACCGGAGTAAGAGCTTAGCACAAAAGATTTTTTCATTGAAGTGCAAAACAAGTTCAAAGGAAGGGCCGCAGCCCGGTTACAAATCCGTAACAAAAAAAAGAAAAGAAAAAAGACAATCAGTTGAAAAGATCATCAATTTCGGCGTCAAACTCAGCTTCAGCATCAACACGAAGACCGGCTTCAGGAGGGAGCTCGGTTTCGGTCACAAGAGTGGTCTCGGTCGGAAGCACGGTTTCACCTGGTTGCTCAATGATTAGGCCTTCCACCGTGGGCTCCGCCCAAACTGTCTGGTCAGCATTGACAACCGGAGTGCCCTCAGAGGCAGAGTCTTCATCAGAGCCTGAACCTTCAAGAAATCGCTGCTGAAGGGCAGTAGCGTACTCCGCCAGGGAGCTCGGTATGCAGTAGGCCGGAGTGTTGTAGACCTCGGTCTCAGGACCGTGACCGAGCTTCTGCACAGCTACCCTCCAGCCTCACTTGAAGAACAGATCCTTGGCGGCTTTGCACTGCTGGGTATAAGCATCCTCTGCCTTCTTGAAGCCATGCTTTTCGGCTCTTTTTATGCTCTCCTTTAGCTGGGTTATCTCGGTATTTTTCTTCTTTTCGATCTTCGCCAACTCGCGTAGGTATTTATCTTTCAGCTCAATGGCAGCCTTTTGCTTTTCTGCTTCGGCCGAACTAACCAGTCCGGTCAGCCGGCCGTTCTCAGATCGTAGCTCGGCCATTTGCTTTCTGGCCTCCTCTAGGTCGGCCGTTTTTGCTTCGGCTTCGGCTTCGGCCACAGCTTGCCTTGTTGCTTTCCTGAGCTCTAACACTTTCCTATGTTTGATATTGTTCTTCTGAATGGCCTGCAAAAGAATAGTAATTTTCTTCTTAAAGCCGAACTGAAAGTTGGAAAAATTAGAGAGATTAAAAAAGGACAGTGCTACTTACCAGGATCATGGACTTTGTTGAAGACCGGATGGCCTTCAGCTCGGTGTTTAGTTACTTTTGGTGGTGCTCCATGTCTTTGGGAAGACAAACACTCTTGGCTAGATTGAAAGCCATCAAGTGATCCTTTTCGGTAACCACCGAATCCGATTCCAGTATATCTCGGTTCTGGAAGGTAAGGTTGGGAGCCTATTTGGAGGTGGCAGCGCGGTCCGAGTGCTCCGGTTGAGAACTTTGTTGAGGGCTTGGAGTAGGGCTTGGTGGCAGAATGGTCTCGTCCTCATCAACAAGTCGTTGCTCGATTCGGCTAGTCCGGGCACGCTTGGTTGGACGGGATGAGGATGGCTGTTGGGATGGAAGAGCGACCACGGTTTCAGTGGTCTGAACGGTTGGCGGTACATCGACTGGATTTGTTGCAGTTAACAGGGCCTTCAGTCTGCTCCTTTTGGTCATCTCTTGTTCAACGGTCAAAGGCACTAGGTTGATCTGGGGCAAGGTTGGGTCCGGTTCTGGGGCGTCTTCAAGAAGGAAGTCGGTCACTCTCGCTTTTCGGCGACCACTGTATCTGTAGGTCGGTTCGAAATTTAGAAGTTTGGCCCAACTTCTTTCTTTAACCCATAGTGCGGCGCGGAGGGTATTGAGGTTGGGGTAGCTGTAAAGGGAGTGAAGATGAGCTGAATCTGCATAAGGAAGACAAATTATTAGCTCAGTTCAGAATGGAAGCCGAAATAAAAGAAAGGCATAAAAGAAAACCGAAGTAGTTATACCGGGTTGCCCTTTTTTCCAGTTTATTCTTCGGCCAGGAATCTGGGCTTGATGATCTTCATAATTCCCAGACACCCAGAAAAAATCGTTGTCATTCAAGTCTTTATCCGGCGTATCTTTTATTATTTTTTCTCGGTTACGGCGTATTTTTAGATAGTAAACCCAGCCATCCTCTTTAGAGCCTATGGAGTATTGGTGTAATATTTTGGCTAAACCTAGGTTTAGACCGGCTTGGCGGTTTAGTTCGGCTATTCCCATTATAATTCGGTATGAATTGGTGGAAAGCTGGGTTGGGCATAGTCGTGTTTGTCTAAGGAATTCACAAATTAATGGCTGGACTGGAAATCTTAGTCCGGTTTCTATTATTGAAAGGAGGGTAAAAGGTACGAAGCCCTCATTCCCCCATGGTGTGACATCCTTTTTGGCTAAAACAAGTTGGACGTCATCAGGGATGTTGTACTCCTTACGGAATTCGGCCAGGCCTCCAGGGGTTTCTACCAAAAACCTATATTTACCCATTTATTCTATAAGTTAAGAATAAGTTAGTTCGGTCGGAAGAATGTGCTCATTAGCTCGGTTGAGCGCGCAGAGGAGTGCCTGGGCAACCTAAGTCTACAAAGTGGAAAACAAAGGTGTTAAGCACAGATCGTTGACCGTGCTATAAAATCAAAGCAAGATAAAAGGAGTCTTACTTCGGCTATACAGGAAGCTACAGGTTCTATCTCGGTTTAAGAGGATATTTGGTAGCTCGGATTGAGCAAGGGGGTTTGTTATCTCGGTTTGAGCTATGGGTTTTGTTACTTCGGTTGAGCTTCTAGGGGCAGCTTTCTGAGTTCGGTTTAGAAACTGAGAAAGCTGGCTTGGCCCCGAAGACTTAGCTCGGTTGAAGGCCAAGGTTTCTGGTATGCTAAGTTCAGACCTAGTTCGGTCCGATTATCTCGGCTAAGATAAACTGCTACTTCGGTTAGGAAGTCTGGCTAGACTTACATAGCACAAACAGTGTGCTAGTTCGGTTGGGGCATGTTTATAAATCAAACCTAGTGCTTCTCGTGTTATTACATGAATTCAAGTGTTCTATAGCTAAGTTTTTAGCATAAAATGTGTTTTACAAAAACACACGAAACGAACTACAAGGGATTAAATAAAGTGCAGAAACGAAAGCAAAAACAAGAAAAGAGAAACAGATTTGAATGACTTACCAGATGAGGAGGAGGAAGCACTGAAGATGCAAGAAATGGCAACAAAATCACGCAGTTTCTTCAAGTGCACAGTGAAGAACAGTAAAAACTCAGTAGGGAGAGAGAAAGAAGAAAGAGAGTAGTAGAAGTGATTGATTTGAAACGAAGAGTTTATTTTGTGTAAAGGGATGAAGAGGCGGGAACTGTTCAAAAATTGCGAAACACGAAGACGGCGCGACAGCTAAGATTGGCCAATCAGAGGCTGCCACATGTCATTAGAATGGGAAACGGTTCAGTTACTGTGATTGAAGAGACGTTTTGACCGAACAAGCATAGCCCGGTGTGAAAAGTTGGCTCGGCTGGAAAGGCTTGAGAGTTTTTTTAGCTCGGCTGGAAAGACTAAAGGGGTTAGTTCGGCTGGAGAGACATGAAAAACTTTAGCTCGGCTGATAAACAGGTAATCCCTATCATGCTTTACAGATGGAATTAAGGGGCAATTGAGAGGGTAATTTATATGAAAATTGGGCCGAGCTAAGTAATGGGCCGTTTTGGGCCGCTATGCGAAGTGTTGATTAGATTGGCCGCAAAGTTACTCCGGTCTTGGAAGGGCCTTTGAAGTTAGTCCGGTCCCAAAGCCGTACTGTTTAGTCCGGTCGCATAATGGCCTTGTTCTCAGTCCGGTTCCGAAGAGTACTACGGATGGGTCGGCCGCTAGAGTAAGTTCGGTTGTAGAGTATGGGACCGAGGTATGTTGAGCCCTCTGAAGAACTTGGTCCTGGGGGGTTAGTTCGGCTCAACTCTCTTATGGATAGCTCGGTCTTAGCATGTGAAAGCCGAGGTAAGAGAAAGGAAGAGCCGATATAACCCTTAGATCGGTCACGCTAGTTAGTCCAACATGGCAATGTTATTTCGGTCCTATGGTAGTTCGGCCATGATAAAACCATCCCACTTGATTTAAGCAGTGAGGGGGGTGTTGAGAGATAAGCATTATCTTTCAGGAGTATGAAGCCTAGGAGGACTCTACATGGAGGAGTAAGAGTCCAACTAGGATTGTGCCACGCGGAAACTATAAAAGCTCACAAACATCACCTATGGAGAGGTAACACAACTTTGATTCCCGAATATACAGAGCTTTTGCCTATTTGTCTTGTTTGCTGACTTAGGCATCGGAGAGGTTTCTGGCACACACCCGCCGGCCAGCTCACGTTTGTGTTTTTAGGTTGTAGAACGACGACGTACGGAGGAACGCAGATTTGATCAACAGGATTATACGAGAAGGTGTATTTCTTTCCCGCACAGGATGTAATTATTTTTTTTAGAGGGAAAACTATGGATGTATTTAAAAGACTTATTTACTACATAAGCTTGTATCCTCCATAGACGATCGAAGGAAAGAACAAAGCACTAGGAAACCAGCAAACCAATCAAGCCGTTGCTATCTCTACCATTTTCGATTGGATTCTTCACTGGTAAGCTTGTTTTTTGTTTTGATTCATTCCAACATTCATTCCCAAGCTTGATATTTGTTTTGATTCATTCACTTCACTCCACCCCTCACATTTTTGTTTGATTTTCTTTTTTTAAAAAATGGGATTTTGTTTACAATGGAGGTTGATTACAATGTTAATTATGATTTTCTTAAAAAATTGGGTTTTGTTATGATTTTCCTTTTAAAAAAAAGTAGGTTCTATTTTGATTCACTTCAAAAAAAAAGAAGATTTTGTGATCATCAATCAATTGTGAGCAAGGGATGTAAGTATGTATGAGATTCAACTCTAAATGATCCTCAAAATTTTGCTGCTTTTATCTAATTCTGTTGTTAATTCTATTCTAATTTCCTAGCTTCTCTTTTTGTTGCAAACCAACTGTTTGATAAATGTCTTGAGAGATAATCTTAATATACAATTATCTTGAAGAATTTTTGTTGAAAACTAAAATTTTCTTTTTGACTTGATTGGTTTTCAATAAATAGACTATTATTCTTAAATTGATCCTTGTTAACTTCATTTTTATTTGTTATTTGTCAGTTTATTGATCTAAACATTAGTGATATAACTGGAGGTTTGGAGACATGTCAACAATTTAGGTGGTTGTTTGGGCAGATGCTATCAACTTGTGACCAGTTGCAAGAAAAAGATGACGCTTGATGCTTTAAACTATTAGATTGGCTACTAAGTATTGATGGATGGGAATTCAACTGAGCTAATTAGTTTTTGGTTTGTTAGAATTAATGTTTAGGTGGTGCTATTTTTGGTCTGGTTTCCTGTTGTGTATGTTAATTGTTATGTTGCCTTCTGGCCAATTGGTACTTTTCCTCCAATGAAATTTTTATTTGGGTGATCTTTTTATTTTCTTCCGCTTTTGTAATTTTTGTTCTCTTAAAAAAATATGCACTGTTTTATTTACAAATCAAGTTTGTTGCTTGGATTGTAGTGGGCAAAGGGCTGGAAATATGGAGGAAACAAAATAAAAAATAAAAAAATTCAAATGAAATAAAACGTATCATAGACCAAATGAAACAAAATGTAACCCACAAAAAAATGTAACCCATATATTGGCAAAGTGTATCCATTCAACTAGAAATTGTGTATTCATGTAACTGACAATTGAACTCTAACATTAACAAATGACAAATACAGTAATCCATTTGGACTGAAAATTGATCACTGCTACAACTCTAAGAAAATAAAATTACATCCATGAATACCATTCAACACCAAAAAAACAAGGAAACAAAATGGCGTTATCTTGTTCTAAATCAAATGGCATCCCCAATTTCGGCTTCCAACCATAGTTTTCCAACTCATTAACAACATTGTTTTGTTCCACTAGCTGCAGCATACCATAAAAAACAATAAGTAATGCCAATCATATAAAAAAAAGTAGAAATACTTATACAACATATATAATCTCATCTTTTATTCTAAGTTAAAAGAAATGAAGGAACCGAGTTTCTCATCACAAACCATCATTCTTACTCATTGACTTAACTTTCCCTTGGCTCTGTTCCGTCAAAAGTGAATTTCTTCATTTTCTGTAGAGATAAAACAAATGAAATGTGATTAGAGATAAGTTGTTAAGCACATGACTAAAAAAGGAAAAATAAATATGATCTAGACTTGCCAATTTTTTCCCAATTTTTTAAAAAGGGAAATCAAACAAAAATGTGAGGGATGGAGTGAAGTGAATGAATCAAAACCAAAATCAAACCTAAACAGAGACATTTCCTGTCTAGACTTGCCATAGTAATTTGAGTGAATGCTTGGTACTCATTCTTCATAAGCAACATCCTTTTTAGGGGAAAAATTAAAAATAAATATGATCTACACTTCCACTCATAGGCATTGCCAAGCCTTGTGCCAAATTTGCCATAGTAAAGAGCAATTTTGGCTCAAAACTACCAAATTTTGGCAGTGGCAGCTGTTTTAGGCTTTAGCTATCCACTGAAGATGCTCAATGACCATTTGGTTTGTCATTCATAAAAGTGGTATAGTTGCACTAGGCAAGTTAACCTCCCTAGCTTTGGAAATAGACTCGTTTCAAGTAAGGGTGTAAATTGGCCAATTATTTTGATGGGGTTTGAAATTATTGGTTTGTGGTCTGGTCTTGATAAGTATAATTTTTATTATATTTTTATGTAACAACAGTGTGTTTTTCACAAGTAATTAATTTGAAACTATTTTTACTTGATAGCAGGGTTCATTTTTCTTCAGCTTAGCTGGGCTCTGTTGTTCAATCATTTATGCAATTCTCATAAGAAACAGATTATGATATGTTTGGATTTTAAATCATATTAGAGGGAAAGAACAAATGGATCAACCAAGCTGGTGTATTGAATTTGAAATAGTAAATGAGGAACAAATAGAACAGTGTAAATGAGGAACAATGATGAACAATGACGAACAAATGTATAAATTTTTTTCACTATGGCCATTTGACTAATCATTCCATTAGCTGATAAAATGGATAGTGAAAATCATTCCATTCAGCCAAATGTGTATATATATACTCACTTCGGGCAAATCATCTCTCTCTTTGTTCTTAGCTTGTTCTAGCAATTCAAGTTCAATTGTGCTATTTGTGATCTTGAATTGAACTAATAGACAAAGCCCTTTGATCTCTCTCTCTCTCTCTCTCTCTCTCTCTCTCTAGCTTGTTCAACAATCTTTCTCTGAATTTGTTGATAATTTTTTTACACTTGAATCTAATAAAATCTCCATTTGAGTGTAAAAGAAACAAAACCCTTTCGATTTTCTTCTCTTTGTTGTGCATCTGTGTAGAAAAACCCTAATAGGTTAGTGTATACATCTGATGGATAATTACAATCCTTACAATATTGGTTATGGCTTGTGTGATTTGGAGATAAAAGAAAAGAAATGGAAAGATATGTATTTTCCTTACTTATTTAGATAACTTAAGTGGAAAGAAATTGGGAGAAAGGAAGATAAACTCATTTCTCTTATAACTCTTATTTTCAATCTTTCCAAAAGTGGAGAGATTGGGTGAGAAAAGAAATCAATATTTTCATAATACTAATTTTATCCATGTAAAAATAAAAGAAATAAAATGATTGAAAATATAAAAAGATTATTTTGATAATATAACATAAAATAATTTCTTTTCTTTTTCCTTATAAAATCTAACCAAATAATAAGAAGAGAAATTATAATCATTTCTTACTTATTCAAACCAAAAAAAGTAAGAAATTACAATTATTTCTTTTATTTTCTCTTATAAACCATTTCTTTTCTTTTTTTTCTCCTAAGTTCCAAACGTAGTGTTAGGTTCCACCTCTAAACCCATCTCCCATTTCCAGTTCATTACCCACCTCCTGCTTATCCCCCTCCTCCTCCATACTACTCACTTCAGCCAAATCATATGAAATCATTCCATTAGATGATAAAATGTATATATATACTCACTTCAGCCAAATGTATATAGTGAAAATTATGCGTTTCAAGCTCTGGGATCAGCAAACCTCAACAAATCGAAATCACAAACACCAAAACAATGTTTGAAATCAAATCAGACAAAGGTATATATATATATATAGATAGTGAAATCAAATCAGTGTGAAGCTACAAACACCAAAACAAACAGACCTCGTCGCCACCTCGCGTTCGTCGACCTCTGTGTTCGTCTCTCGCCGCCTCTCTCTGTCTTCGTCTCTCGTCGCCCTCCGTTCGTCGCCTCTCTCGTCCAAATTGTTTAGCTCTGCTCGTCTCTCTCAGAGGAGTCCGGATCCTCGGCCGCCCATTCCTGCTGTCCGTCCTGCGTCGTTTTGGGGCAAGATTTCAATTAGAAAAAAAAAAGACAGAACAGGAGCAACGAAGGGAGAAGAAGAAAGAAGGGAGAAGAAGGAAGCGGCAGTCAAACGAGGCAACCCGCAGTCCGAACAAGGCATCAATGAGTTCCAAACAGAGATTCAGATGCTATCGAAGCTCAGGCATCGCCATTTGGTGTCGTTGATTGGTTATTGTGATGAGAACTCAGAAATGATCTTGGTTTACGAATGGACCTCTTCGGGACCATCTATATGGAAAGAACTTGCCTCCCCTGCCATGGAAACAAAGGCTGGATTACCAAAATCCCAAATTATCGACACTTTATAAACATATATAAGAAACACCCATAAAATTAAACACAAAAAAAATTGAATCCACAATAATAAATTAAATCTAAATCAAGTTCCATCAATCAAACACAAAAAAAATTGAATCCACACAACAAGGTTATTACTGTTGGATATAGTCATCACCCCATTGAGTGATCATGGAGCACCACCAAATTAATGGCCAACAATGGTGCACCACTTAGTGTTAATGGAGCACTTAGAGATGGTGAACTGTGGTGGTTGAACCCACTAAGAGAGAAGTGGGGTGGTTGGAGTGTTGTCTTCTTCCTCCTCCCATTTGTGTATAAATGGAGGAGGTGTTGGAGGAAGAAAATGTGAGAGTGAGTGAGAGCCAAGAGCAAGGCATACCAAAGAGGTGTTGAGATGTGAGGCGGAGAGACCCATCTCCCTCGGTGTGAGCGAGGGAGACGGGAGAGTGAGAGAGTGTGGGAGCCAAAAGTGAGCATATCAGTGAGGGTGAGATGTGAGACGGAGAGACCCGTCTCCCTCGGTGTGAGCGAGGGAGACGGGAGTGTGTGAGTGAGGAGAGTGTGAGCTCCTCCTCTATTGTAATCTTTCTGTAATCTTTCCATTGGTATAGTGAAAACCGGCTACTCTCCCGTGGACATAGGCATTGAGGCCGAACCACGTAAAATATTGTGTCTCCTTGTGTGTGGGTGTGTATTTCTGCTTGGTTTAATTTCCGCAAAGGTCTTGGGGGGATCCCGGATCCCAACAATTGGTATCAGAGCCTCGTCGGTGGCGTTTCGGAACCAAAACAGTGCAAAATCCGAATCTGCCCAGAAATCGGATTGCTCGAAATCAGGTTTTGAGCATACCAGGAGCAAGGGCTCGACGAGAGGAGTCCAGAAACATAAAGCAGAGCCCCAGGAGATGCAGGACGCACCCTCACGCGCCCCTAGAGGGTGGCGCGTGAGTTCCAGTCGCAGCACGCGCCGCCACGCGCCGTGAAGCAAGCCGGCGCGTGGTCTCAGTCTCGGTCACGCGCTCCCACGCGCGGCAGAGGAAGAAGACGAGTGGGAGGGGCAGCGCGTGTCTGGCACGCGCTCGGAGCACGCGCATGCCACGTCATCAGACACGTGGCGACACGTCAGCAAGAGGATGCCACGTGTCGGCCACGTCACCCGGCCACGTCATCGCCACGTGGCGGCCCATGTCAGTGCCACGTCGGAAAGGAGTGCCACGTCATCAAAACACGTCAGCAGCACAGAGGAGGGATCCTGTGTTACGCGGCTAAGGTGCAGCCGCATGGAGAATGGATCCGGTGCTTCGCGGCTATGGTGCAGCCGCAGATCTGAGGCGTACAAAATGTTTTGGCTTGATCTAAGCCATTTGGAGTCCGTTTTTGGCGATCCAATAGTGGTTTCAGACTATTTGGAGTATTCCGGACACATCTGTACGGTCAGATTTTGGAGACGGAGTTTCTGTGAAAAGAAGGCAGATTGAAGGGACGAACGGCATCGGGTGCAGTGGACGGAATATTCTGTTGGTACACAGAATATTCCCTGAACTTCTGAAATTTGTAATGTGGCCCAGAATTTTTAGATAATTGTGGTGTGGCCCAGCTTTCGGGGATATTTTTCAGTGAGGTCCCCGGAAATGCAGCGAAGGTTGGTCCTAGCTAATCGGACCGTTCCGGACGCAACCGCGAGGTCAGAATAGTGAAATTCTGAACGATTTTTTAAAGATTGTTAAAACATGGGAGTTTGTCATCTTTAATACTCGGAGGGAGGTTGCCGGATATTGTGGAACGTTGCAGAGTCACTGAAGAGGTTAGAATGGGTAGATTCTAACCAGATTGGACAACCAGATACAACTCGAGATAGATCATTGAAGGCCAGAGGAGATCAGGCTTGATGGCAGATCGAGGGAGATCAGGATTGGTCAGGGGCGATCAGAGGATTGCAAAGGTGATTATTTCCGGAGTTCATCGGAGGATCTGGTTCAATCAGAAGAGAAGACCATTCATCGACGGATAAATGATTTGGCAACCAGTTCAGGCTCAGGGAAATGCTGTAGCTGTTGGAGCTACTGTATATGAGTAAGTACTGGTGGTATGTGGACGTGTAGAACAATAGTTGCAGAGGAGCATACTAAGCGCAGGAGCACAAATGCAGACGTGCAGTAGTGCAAGGGTACGGTAGAGTATCGTACAGAGGTGCCAGAGGAGTGTGCAGCAGCGGGTTGTTGAAAGTTCACAGGAATTGCCAGACAGAGAAATTGAGACAAGTAAAACGCAAGAGTGCGTGCCAAGGAGTGGCAAGTCTTATTTCTCTATGGTGGTTTCTTTATTTCCATGGCAGCGGAGGATAGAGTTGATGCGGATCTCTCAGGCGAGCTCGACGCAGGGAGACCAGAAGCCATGGGTGCGAGCACTATGCACAGGGTTGCATAGTGGTAACTTGTACAGATCGGTGGAAGTTGTCTTGGCAGAAGGGCTAACTGTCAAACATCAGTACGGACGTACAAGTGAGACAGAACCGAACATCAGGGATTGCAGCACAGACAACGGGCGTATGAGATCGCTGGGAAGTTGTTCTGAAGTGCAGAGGCAAAGGCTGGTTGTTCAAAGAAATAAGCTCCGAGCAAGGAAAATTGAGGATGTTGATGTGTCAAACTCTGAAATTTTCTAGTTGCTCCCGTGTTCCCTATGCAAGGAAGTGCATAGCTGACGATGCTTTGACAGATGGAGCTACTGTCAACCATCAATCTACTGGACAACAAATCAGGGATTGCAAAGGCATAGACAACAAGCGTATGTGGAAACGCCAGGAGGTTGTTCAGAAGTGTAGAGGGCAAAGGCTGATAGTTCAGAGGAAAAGCTCCGAGCAAAGAAGACAGAGGACGTTAATGGGATAAACGACGAGTTTTCTATTGCTCCAAAGACTTGTCCTGCGAGATAAGGCATGACAGTCAAGGGCATCCGAGCAGGGGGTACAGGACATCCAATCAGGGGGTATCGGATATCTTGGTTACGCAAGTTCAAGTATAGCAAGTGAAGACATCCGAGACAGGAAGCGTGGAAGAGATCCGTGGGAGATGGGAGCAGAGGCTCTCTCCAAATCAGAGAGTGGTGTGAGTTGAGTTGAGGATGTAGGATTCCCTCCTCCTCTTATATCTCTGGTGTATTATCTCTAGCTTCAGGGGGTGCAAGCATCTCAGAGAGGAGATGCAGACTATGCTGAAGACATCCGAGACAAGAAACGTGGAAGAGATCCGTGGGAGATGGGAGCAGAGGCTCTCTCCAAATCAGAGAGTAGTGTGAGTTGAGTTGAGGATGTAGGATTCCCTCCTCATCTTGTATCTCTGGTATAGTATCTCTAGCTTTCAGGGGATGCAGCGTCTCAGTGAAGAGATGAAGACTATGTTGAATTTTGGGCGTGACAAGTATAGCAGCAGTGTGTGCAGTGGATCACCTCACATGGGTTGAGGGGGTGATTTGTTGGATATAGTCATCACCCCATTGAGTGATCATGGAGCACCACCAAATTAATGGCCAACAATGGTGCACCACTTAGTGTTAATGGAGCACTTAGAGATGGTGAAGTGTGGTGGTTGAACCCACTAAGAGAGAAGTGGGGTGGTTGGAGTGTTGTCTTCTTCCTCCTCCCATTTGTGTATAAATGGAGAAGGTGTTGGAGGAAGAAAATGTGAGAGTGAGTGAGAGCCAAGAGCAAGGCATACCAAAGAGGTGTTGAGATGTGAGGCGGAGAGACCCGTCTCCCTCGGTGTGAGCGAGGGAGACGGGAGAGTGAGAGAGTGTGGGAGCCAAGAGTGAGCATATCAGTGAGGGTGAGATGTGAGA
Source organism: Camellia granthamiana (assembly GCA_036172215.1). Lineage (NCBI taxonomy): Eukaryota > Viridiplantae > Streptophyta > Magnoliopsida > Ericales > Theaceae > Camellia > Camellia granthamiana. Next base: position 98,231,766 of record CM069914.1, read on the forward strand.
CGGAGAGACCCGTCTCCCTCGGTGTGAGCGAGGAAGACGGGAGTGTGTGAGTGAGGAGAGTGTGAGCTCCTCCTCTATTGTAATCTTTCTGTAATCTTTCCATTGGTATAGTGAAAACCGGCTACTCTCCCGTGGACGTAGGCATTGAGGCCGAACCACGTAAAATATTGTGTCTCCTTGTGTGTGGGTGTGTATTTCTGCTTGGTTTAATTTCCGCAAAGGTCTTGGGGGGATCCCGGATCCCAACAATTACCGTAGCCGATTTTTCTTGACCCAGATTGAAATTGCAAGGAAAAGAACAAGATCGAACCAAACCCCTTCTTTATAAGATGCAATCTAATAAAGAGAACACAAATTAAACCATACATATATATATATATATATATAAGGAGATAAGAAATGAGAGAAAAGAGGGAATTGAAGGTGGAGTTTTGAATTACCAGGTGTTGAATCAGTGTGTCATTGTGATGGAAACCCAGAACAGAAAAGAGAGGACTTCGATGCAAATGAGGTTTGTAGAAGTGAAATGTAAGGCCAACAAACACAATATACATAAAAGATTGATGAGAGCCACAAGGGAGAAGTCGGGTGCGACAAACTACAGTAGTGGTTGGTCGAGACTGAAATTCACTCAGATATAACACACACACACAGAGGATCTTGGCAGTCGTAGAAGGCCGGATCTGCCGTTGCCTTCCTTCTCCCTTCTTCCTTCCTTCTTTTCCCTCTGGTTTGCTTCTGTTTTGTCTATTTATTTATTTTTTAATTGAAATTTTCCCCAAAACGACGTCGTTTTGGGGGCACCACAGGAATGGCCGTAGGAATGAGCGGCCGAGGATCCACACTCCTCTCAGAGGGGCTAGGGCTCAAAAACAAAAATGGGCTGAAAATAAGAAAGAACAAATATATATATATATATATTCAAAACGACGTTGTTTTGAAGCACGGCAGAGAGGGTCGTAGGGAAGTGCGGCCGAGGATCCGGGCTCCAGGCTCTACCTAAGGTGCACATTACACAGTCATGAAATTTCCAACCTATACTAGTCATAGTACTAACATAAACAAGTCAAGTTTAAACATATTTTGAAACTCATTAATTTATGAGCTTGGTCGAACTCAGCTCAATAAGCATATATGCACTATAAAAAACCAAGTTACTTGAGCTTGGCCTGATTAAAGCTCATTTGAATTGTTTACTAGAGTCTTCTTGGCAACAAGTACAAACTGGAGGAAAGAAAAAAGAGGAGAACTGTAGACACAAATTTTAAAACATGAAGTGTTTTAACACATTTCAAATTTTTATGTTACAAATGTCCACTGTTTAGTTTTTAGACTAAATAGTGTTGATTATTTGATTAGCAGGTTCCTATTTCCGATCTATATTCCAAATCGTTAATTACACATTTTATATAAATGAAATCTCTGATTAATGAAGAACAAAATAAATAACTAAAGACAATTTAAGAAAAATAAATATTTTATTGAAATTGTTATGGGTTTGGAACCCTTTATCTATTCATCGCCATTCTGCGTTTGCAGCGTAGATTCTTGAGTTCTCTAGGCTTCTCTTCTTCTTTCTTGTAACGACTTCTTTAGCTCTTGATTTCTTTCTCTCTCTCTTTGATATTCACACTTCTGATTTTCTGATCCCCGATCTTGTGTGATGGTCCTCGTATTTATCAAGGGCCATCCAGGTGATAAGAATGCCTCATCCTCAATTTGAATTTCAAACTGAACGATAGTGCCATTTGAATTTTGAATAATAGCGCTATCTGATTAATCGTATATCTGATTAACCGGATTGATCTTTGGGATTTCATCCTGTGTTGTATCCTTGCTGTAGGTTCTACAGGTGTCATCTTTTGTAGGCTCCACGTGTCACTTGAGCATCTTGAATAACGTCGTTGAGATACAACGTCGTTTTATTTATACATTTCAACGGATCATATTGATCTTTTTAGAAAGTGATTACCTACAACTTTCCTCTCATAGGCTCCACACGTGTCATAAATTTAGTTGAAATTCATGTGCCAACAAGAACATAGAATTCTTTCTTAGAGCATTGGGGTTTATTCTTGCAGCTGTTAAGTTTTGTCACACAAAAGCAATCTCAAATTCTTTAAACTGAGGTCTAATTAAATAGAAAATTTACATCTACAAAAATACATGCATATATAATATAATATGTAAGCAGTTGTACTACTACTACTACTAAAATGAAGATTTCAAAATAGAATATTTGTTACTTAGACTAGAACTAATACTAGTCTACACCTACTAAAGATCAATATAAAAAAGTATTAAATATCTCAAGCCCAAGCGGATGACTTATGACCACTAATATTTCCCATGTCCAGCAGATATGAAAATCACTGAAATTCTGTTGGCTTCTAAAAGGTGACAAAACATTCTACAGTGACCAGTGGCAGATTGACTTAGCGCTAATGTAAATTCAGACTTGGCTCACCGGCATGGATGTTTTTCTTTGGATTGACAAGGATTCCTGATTGTCACTAGGCCCACAGCCTTTTTTGGGATATCCAGATCTTATGATATATGTAATCACTCAAAAAACTACCTTTAATTTATGTGGCATCAATAAACCACCTTTAAATTTATGTGGCAAATTTGCTTGCTATGCCCCATCATCAGCTTTCTCACTTAATTCTTGTATAAGGTTTGACTAATTTTGTGGCTTAAAATTATGTCCTAACTCGACATCTTCTTGTGAAAATACTTATATTGTTGTTATTGAAGTGCGTTTACTTTCTCTTATGCAATTTGTGCAATATTATTTCCAAAGTTTCTCACAAAATGATGTTAATTGATGCACTGCTCTTCTTCTGCATTAGATGTTCCCATGGTTGTCTCTGAATAATGTTTGTTAACATTTAGATGTGTCAAAAGTAATTCAATTTCTTTCACAGGCGCTTATGTACCCTCTTCTTGTGGCATGTAAATCAATAAGCAATTTACGTAAAGCTGCAGCTCAAGAAGTGGTTGACAAAGTTCGGCAGCATAGTGGTGTACTTGTGGATCAGGTGGAACAATAGCTATAGCAAGTTGTTTGTTTTTGCCGAATTTTATTGGTCTAACAGTTAGGTTCTTGTTTTGAAGGCACAACTGGTATCGAATGAGTTAATCAGGCTCGCAATACTTTGGCATGAGATGTGGCATGAGGCACTGGAAGAAGCCAGTCGTTTATATTTCGGTGAACATAACATTGAGGGTATGCTAAAGGTGTTAGAGCCATTGCATGAAGTCCTCAAGGAAGGGGCAATGAGAAATAACACAACCATAAAAGAGAAAGCTTTCATTCAGGTATTTTTCTATTGTAAAATCCACCCAAATTTTATTCTATACAAGTTGAAATATGTGTGTGTGTGTGTGTGTTTGTGTTTGGTCTATAGTCTTACTGTGCAACATTTTTTTTGTTATATAGTCCAATCTACATTTTTAAATGCAATTTTAGATCCTGTGGGGCTTGCTAATTGCTTCTATGTCGGTTCAACCTCGAGGGTAATTTATATAGCATCAGACGCACTAGCATTATTAAAGAGCAAGAAGTGCCTTGCATGCTATGCTTCCTTTCTTGCCTGCCCTGAATCAAGAAATGGAGATTTTTTTTTAAATGCTGAAAACTTTTAATCTACAGACCCCTTCATTGAAGAAACTGTATATCAACTTGATCATTTTATTAACTATTCCATCTTCATATGAATTTCAGGCATACCACCATGAATTATTGGAAGCCTACGAATGCTGCATGAAATATAAGAAAACTGGAAAAGATGCAGAACTTACTCAGGTAGAAATGATCTATCTACTTGAAGAATAAAACTTCAGTTTTTAATCTTACTTGAATTGTTATTTATTTATTTTCTTCAAATTTGCATATTTGTCATATTGTTTCTACTTGTGGCACTACATTTCTTAACTACTAGTGGTCATGATATAGCTATCATTACTGCTCGAGATTCTCATGAATGGTATAAGGTCAGCCATACGTAATCTTTTTAATGTTTCTATTTTGTATTCTTTTCCCTCTTCAAGTTTTTGCATTTTGCCTTCACTCCTTCATCCGTACCCCTCTCCTTACATTTCTACTGGTCATCCTGATGTCATTAAAACTTCCATTGCACCTGGACAAGTTTTATGCTGGGCATGGACCTAAACCTACTTTCCTTGGTCGATGCTCTTGATTTGGAGCCTTTTGCTTCTCTTTTGATTTTTTTTAAGAAGTCTTTGTTTCTGCAGCATCCATTTTTTTTGTTATCTGTAGTTTGGGAAATAAGTTGATTCATACACTAGTTATTTAATTTGGAATAAAAGTAAACATATATAAGTGAAAGAGCAGAAATACAATGTCCTTCATATTGATATGTAAATGCAATAGAATTTTTTGTTAATGTTCTATGTGTTGGAACTTACGTGCATGGCCATATGGCTACACCTAGTTACGTAGGGAACTACTTATTTTTTTAATCTGTTTCCTTGACAATTTGAAGTTTATTTTTCGACCAGGCATGGGATCTGTATTATCATGTCTTCAGACGGATAGATAAGCAGCTTCAAACTCTTACTAGCCTGGACCTGCAGGCAAGAATCATATCTGCCTTTATGTTTGATTCACATATGTTGCTACTCTGACACTTGTTGGATCATCATCCCTTTGTGAGTGGAATATCCCACTTAGAGAGTAGCGCTAAAGAAGTGGACAAGCCACCATGTAATGGAATAGGGTGGTTGGAGTGGAGCACCCACCATGATGGTGGGGTGGTTGTACCCAACCCACTCTCTGCTGCTGCCTTTGACCTTCTCTTAAGCTATATAAATAGAGAAGAGAGTGAGTGAAGAAAACAGAGAGAAGAGAGCCAAAGAAGAGAACCAAGAGAGATGTGAGAAACCGTCTCCCTCGGTGTGAGCGAGGGAGACGGGTGAATGGGTGAGTGAGAATAGTGTGAGTTTCTCCTCTGTAATATTCTGTAATCTCCAAATTGATATAGTGAAAACCGGCTACTCTCCCGTGGACGTAGGCATTGAGGCCGAACCACGTAAAATATTGTGTCTCCGTGTGTGTGGGTGTGTTTTTCTGCTTGGCATGGTTTCTATAAGGTCTTGGGCGGGATCCCCGATCCCAACAAGTGGTATCAGAGCCTCGTCGGTGGCGTTTCGGAACCAAAACAGTGCAAAATCCGAATCTGCCCAGAAATCGAATTGCTCGAAATCGAGTTTTGAGCATACCAGGAGCAAGGGCTCGACGAGAGGAGTCCAGAAACATAAAGCAGAAGCCCAGGGGAGACCGCACGCACCCTCACGCGCATCCTGAAGAAGGCGCGTGAGGCCCACTCTCGACACGCGCCGTCACGCGCCGACAAAGGAACCGGCGCGTCATTTCACGCGCGGCCACGCGCGGTTGAAAGAGGAAGACAAGTGGGGAGGAGCGCGTGTAGCGCACGCGCGTTGCCCACGCGCAGTACACGTGGCAGGACACGTCAGCGAAGGTGGGGCCGTGTCTGCCACGTCATCCAGCCACGCCATCGCCACGTGGCGTGCCACGTCAGTGACACGTGGCACCGTGGGCCAATGAGGGGCCGCCACGTGGATGCCACGTCAGCACAGAGGCAGGGATCCAGTGTTACGTAGGCAAAGGTGTAGCCGCAGAGGTCGGATCCAGTGCTTCGCGGCTATGGTGCAGCCGCAGATCTGAGGCGTACAAAATGTTTTGGCTTTATCTAAGTCATTTGGAGTCCGTTTTTGGCGATCCAATAGTGGTTTTAGACTATTTGGAGTATTCCGGACACATCTGTACGGTCAGATTTTGGAGATGGAGTTTCTGTAAAAAGAAGGCAGATTGAAGAGACGACGGCATCAGATGCAGTGGACGGAATATTCTGTTGGTACACGGAATATGCCCTGAACTTCTGAAAATTGTAATGTGGCCCAGAATTTTCAGAATATTGTGGTGTGGCCCAGCTTTCGGGGATATTTTTCAGTGAGGTCCCCGGAAATGCAGCAAAGGTTGGTCCTAGCTAATCGGACCGTTCCGGACGCAACCGCGAGGTCAGAATAGTGAAATTCTGAACGGTTTTTTTAAAGATTGTCAAAACATGGGAGTTTGTCATCTTCAATACTTGAAGGGAGGTTGCCGGATATTGTGGAACGCTGCGGAGTCACTGAAGAGGTTAGAATGGGTAGATTCTAACCAGATTGGACAACCAGATACAACTCGAGATAGATCATTGAAGACCAGAGGAGATCAGGCTTGATGGCAGATCGAGGGAGATCAGGATTGGTCAGGGGCGATCAGAGGATTGCAAAGATGATTATCTCCGGAGTTCATCGGAGGATCTGGTTCAATCAGAAGAGAAGACCATTCATCGACGGATAGATGATTTGGCAACCAGTTCAGGCTCAGGGAAATGCTGTAGCTGTTGGAGCTACTGTATACGAGTAAGTACTGGTGGTATGTGGACGTGTAGAACAATAGTTGCAGAGAAGCATACTAAGCGCAGGAGCACAAATGCAGACGTGCAAGGGTACGGTAGAGTATCGTACAGAGGCGCCAGAGGAGTGTGCAGCAGCGGGTTGTTGAAAGTTCACAGGAACTTCCAGACAGAGAAAGTGAGACAAACGCAAGAGTGCGCGCCAATGAGTGGCAAGTCTTTTTTCTCTATGGTGGTTTCTTTCATGGCAACGGAGGATAGAGTTGATATGGATCTCTCAAGCGAGCTCGACGCCGGGAGACCAGAAGCCATGGGTACGGGCACTATGCAAGGAATTGCATAGCTGACGATGCTTTGACAGATGGAGCTACTGTCAAACCATCAATCTACTGGACAGTACATCAAGGATTGCACAGGCACAGACAACAAGCGTATGGAAACGCTAGGAGGTTGTTCAGCAGTGCAGAAGGCAAAGGCCAATAGTTCAGAGGAAAAGCTCCGAGCAAAGAAGACAGAGGACGTTGATGGGATAAACGACAAGTTTTCTAGTTGCTCCAATGTTCGTCTTGCACAGTAATGCATGACAGTCAAGGGCATCCGAGCAGGGGGTGCAGGACATCCAATCAGGGGGTGTCAAATATCTTGGTTACGCAAGTTCAAGCATAGCAAGTGAAGACATCCGAGACAGAAGCGTGGAAGAGATCTGTAGGAGATGGGAGCAGAGGCTCTCTCCAAATCAGAGAGTGGTGTGAGTTGAGTTGAGGATGTAGGATTCCCTCCTCCTCTTGTATCTCTGGTGTATTATCTCTAGCTTTCAGGGGATGCAGCATCTCAGTGAGGAGATGAAGACTATGTTGAAATTTGGGCGTGACAAGTATAGCAGCAGTGTGTGCAGTGGATCACCTCACAAGGGCTGAGGGGGTGATTTGTTGGATCATCATCCCTTTGTGAGTGGAATATCCCACTTAGAGAGTAGTGCTAAAGAAGTGGACAAGCCACCATGTAATGGAATAGGGTGGTTGGAGTGGAGCACCCACCATGATGGTGGGGTGGTTGTACCCAACCCACTCTCTGCTGCTGCCTTTGACCTTCTCTTAAGCTATATAAATAGAGAAGAGAGTGAGTGAAGAAAACAGAGAGAAGAGAGCCAAAGAAGAGAACCAAGAGAGATGTGAGAAACCGTCTCCCTCGGTGTGAGCGAGGGAGACGGGTGAATGGGTGAGTGAGAATAGTGTGAGTTTCTCCTCTGTAATATTCTGTAATCTCCAAATTGATATAGTGAAAACCGGCTACTCTCCCGTGGACGTAGGCATTGAGGCCGAACCACGTAAAATATTGTGTCTCCGTGTGTGTGGGTGTATTTTTCTGCTTGGCATGGTTTCTATAAGGTCTTGGGCGGGATCCCCGATCCCAACAACACTAATCTTTTATACTTTTGCATAACCAGTCTGTTTCCCCTGAATTGGTAGAGTGCCAAAATTTGGAGCTTGCTGTTCCTGGCACTTACCGAGCAGGTAAAATCTGGGTTATGGTATGATTAGAGTTAAATCGGATTCTGTCTCTTTAATGCATTGATGTTTACTATTTTTCAATACTTCAGATGCTCCACTGGTTATGATTGCATCATTTGTGCCCGAGCTTGTTGTCATAACATCTAAACAACGACCATGGAAATTGACAATTCATGGGAGTGATGGAGAAGATTATGCCTTCCTCCTTAAGGGGCATGAAGATTTACGCCAAGATGAACGTGTCATGCAGGTTTTTCCTCTTTTCTGATAGACTGCCTGCTATACTATGCGCTAGTGGATGGTGGTGTTCTCCATGTTGCGAGGTTTCTAAGGCATAGAATGCTTATGTTTACAAAATTGATATTGCACATGGTGTTTTTATATTATTTTTGTTACTCTGTCACTGACATTTTATTTTACATGTTGACCAGCTCTTTGGTTTGGTGAACACACTTTTGGAAAATTCCAGAAACACTGCAGAGAAGGATCTTTCTATTCAAAGATATGCTGTCATTCCATTGTCTCCAAACAGCGGATTAATAGGATGGGTACCAAATTTTGACACCCTGCACCAGCTCATTCGGGAGTATAGAGATGCTAGGAAGGTCCGCTAAGGTTCATTTGATGCTCTGTGTGTGTGTGTGCGCGCGCGCATTTCGTCTAATTTTTTGTGCATGTTTCTGGTATATATATCACCTTAAATCTAGAGCACAAACATATGCTTAATTTTGCTCAAGATTATGACCATTTGCCACTCATAGCTAAAGTGGAGGTGTTTGAGTATGCTCTGCAAAATACTGAAGGAAATGACCTGGCAAGGGTATGCTTTCTTCAAGAAATATGCTGCATCTTTGGCTCTCTCTCCTGGGAATTTTTTTTCTCAAGTTAGTTACATTGCCTCTTGATAGGTGCTTTGGTTAAAAAGTCGCACTTCCGAGAATTGGCTGGACAGGAGGACAAATTTTACTAGAAGTTTGGCTGTCATGAGCATGGTATCATTTTTCTCCTCGTATTATTTAGATCTTTTTCTTAAAGCCAGCAGGATCCAGCTGTATATGTTTCCACAAAATCGACACAATATGGCTCCCATGTATGATCTTATTTGTCAGCCTTTTACGCCTTAGAAATGTTTCTATAAGAGAATATTTCGAAATAAATGTATGTTATTTGATTATACTTTTCTTTCTTTGGTTAGATGGTCCCCTCATAGCATATTTTAGGCCAACAATTAGCAGAGACGATTTTGGACATTTGACTTTTTCAGTTTTTCTAAATCATATTATTTTACTTTAGTAGGTGGGTTCTTGGTGCATATTTGGACTCTAAATCAGCTAGTTGGGTGATTATGAATAATTTGTACTCAACAAAAAGTAAATGAGTAAATAAAATTCAGAGTCTCTTACCGTAATCTTGAAACTCAAAATTACTTGAGGTCAACAAATGTATCTGAAGTCACTTGCAAGTGTGCCCTGACCATGCTTGATTTTGCTGACAACTTCAAATGAATATGATCTATGCAGTTCTTTTCATTTCTTTTTGTTTCAAAATTGTATTTTAAGATATCTGGCTAATGTTTCAGGTTAGATACCTTCTTGGCTTAGGTGATCGACACCCTAGCAACCTAATGTTGCATTGTTACAAGTATTTTATGATTGGAAGAGAACAAGTAGTTGTATTTATGATTAAGGTTTTGAAAGTATTCATATGATATGTTGTCTTCAGTGGGAAGATATTGCACATTGATTTTGGAGACTGTTTTGAAGCTTCGATGAACCGGGAGAAGTTCCCTGAAAAAGTATGCTATTCTAGATTTACTGCCTACAAAACCTCACACACGTATGGCCTCTTATGGTGTTAGTTTATGTTAGGACCTCTGACATGAAAGTGATAATGTAGGTTCCATTCCGACTGACTAGAATGCTTGTGAAAGCTATAGAGGTTAGCGGCATTGAAGGCAACTTCCGTTCAACGTGCGAAAATGTGATGCATGTTCTCAGAATAAATAAGGATAGTGTCATGGCTATGATGGAGGTATAGACGCCATAAATTTCCTGTGTGTTCTGTATCTGTTTCAATAAGCTTTTTCTGGCTTAGTCTGGCTCAAATCAATTAAATCAACTTCGATCCCTCAAACTGTGGGAAATTCCTTAGAACACAGGCAGTAAATTTTTACTATCCCACCTATTTGTTAAAGGTATAACTATGAGGAAATAGAATCGTTAATGTAAACAAATTGTTTTTATTTCACTCACATTCCTTCTTTTTATGTCTTTTTCCTTTCACATGAAAATTGGCACCGTCATTGATGGTAGAATCATTTTAAAGTAGCTAATATTCCACTATATAACATGGAAGCTAATTTTAGTTCGACCTGTTTTCAGGCCTTCGTTCATGATCCTCTGATAAACTGGCGTCTTTTCAACTTCAATTAAGTCCCTCAAATATCAACTATTGTGGGTGCTCCTGTGCCCCCAGTTGTGAACAGTGAAGAAATTGCTCCAAACGGAGAGCTGCTTCAACCTCAACAGGGTGCTCGGGAGAGGGAACAACTTCAGGTATTGATAAATTCTCAATGTCAAGAAGTTCTGCCAGTATGCTGGTGAATCATGCTTACAGTTTATGCTTATCAAAAAAATAAAAACAAAAACAAAATATCATACTTAATAGTTTAAATGAGTATGTGCAGGCTGTCAATCAACTAGGTGATGGTAATAGGGTCTTGAATGAGCGTGCTGTGGTTGTTATGGCTCGGATGAGTAATGAGCTTACAGGTCGTGATTTTTCAACTTCTTCTTCAGTATCAACCAACTCTATCCATCATGCAGTAGACCAAAATACCTTGACTTCTGGAGATACTCGCGAAGTTGAACATGGTTTATCTGTTAAATTACAAGTTCAAAAGTTGATTCTGCAAGCTTCATCTCATGAAAATTTTTGCCAAAATTATGTCAGGTATGATTTCACACAGTTTCTTCATCGTCCTTTTATATGCATCTGATCCATTGGTTTTTTTTTTTTACTTTGTATATGAGCTTTATATTTTATTCGAGCGCTTGGCAAGCAACAATTTTATGGGCACAGACTTACCCTCTTTAAGTTTACCATATTTTACTCACGTAAAATCCTCGTCTTGTTATAGTGTCTCAGACTATCAATTTTTGTCCATTCCCTTGTGTCTTTAATTTTTTGGTCTCATGATAGAATGAAATTCTACCATATAGATTATATTAAATTCCTGCCATGCCTTCTCTAGTTTCGTGAATCCTTATGTCATTAGATTCTGATCTATCTGTTCATTGGGCTCTTTTGTTTTGCAATGCTGGGAGTTTACTTTGGATTTTAGTCGATATATCACTCCCTGAATTTGGGCCTTCAAGATGGATTATCCGGGTTGGATTCAATTCCAGAGTTGTTACGTAATTGATATCATATATGTATGAACCCATGTACATAGCTGTGAGAGTCATTCCTTTTTTCTTTTTCCATTTTTCCTATTTATTAAATGTGTATATATCTGCTCCCTACAAATGATAGGTTGTGTTTGGATCTTAGACTTAAGGAGGGATTTGTGGAAGGAAAGGTAAAAAGAAGGGAAAAGTGAAAGAAATATAAACTAATTTTTTGTCATTTTTCTTTTCCTTTTTCCTTTCTGTATACAAATTCCTCCTCAAATCTCAGATTCAAAACACAACCACAGGATTTTTTAGATTATGCCCACGATGGCAATTGATGAATTTTGAGTGGCGAGGAGGATATTGTATTCCAAGGATATCTTTGGATCATGAATTTGTGAAGGATTTATCAAGGAAAGGAAAATGATAGGGAAACCAACTAAATGAATTTAGTTTCTTTCCTTGATTTTTCTTCTTGTATTGTCTTTTACTTTTTCTTTCCCTACATGAATTCCTTCACAAATCCATCAGTCCAAGAGAGGAATGACAGGTACATACCTAGCTGACTGACAAAGGTGCCATTCATGCTGACATTCAAAAATGTACATGCTTTGTGTCATGGATTCAGTGTTATCATAGGGCTATGTGAATCATGTGCCAAACAATTTGTTTTGCAAAGCAATTAAGAAATTGTGTTTCTTGGTAATCCTTGTCTATGTATTGGTTTACAATAAAGTTAGGGTGATCGAATTTGGATATTAAATTTTAAATTCTTATAATGCAATGGTTTAATGGGCTCACTTTTCATGTCCTATCAGAAATATTCAACGTCCATGGGTTATGATCTAGTTTGTCCTGTATTTGAAGAGAATCATCGTACTATTTTGATCAGATGCATATCTAATTTTTGGAAAAGTCTAGGAACCAGAAATTTTTTTTGTCTATTTCAATTGTAAAAGAATCATTGTACAATCTTTGTTAGATGCATCATAATTTGTAAATGGTGATGCTAAGGGCCTTGAATGCCTCGACAATTCCTTTCTTTCTTTTTTTTCTTTTTTTTTTTTCTATTTATTGGTGTTGGTTTGTGTAACAACCCCATCACGTATAATGATTAATACTTGATTAATTAAGAGGATTTGAGATTTAATTGCCGAGTATTATAATTTATTTGGGAGTTATGAGAATTGTGGAATCTAACCCGTATATGATTTTATTGAAGGCTTATTTTGGAATTAGAAATTAAGGGTCCAAATGGCTTAAGTAAGTGAAGGTAAGAAGTCGAATCAATTTAATCTTAATTATGGACCCATTTGGGAGTTTAATTAAATATTTGATTCAGTTTAGTAAAATGGGGACTTGATTAATTAGGTTCTAATTGGAGTTGATTAAGTCATGAGGATTGTGAATTGTGGTTATTATAAATTAGATTTAATTATGATGTATCCAATTTGAAGATGTAATTTATGGTTGAAAATTTGAATCTGATCAGAATTGAAAGCCTGAATGATTTGGGAAATCGAAATTGATAATGATAATAAATTTAATTTAATATTTGGAGCCTTTTGGGAGTCTGACTAAAAATCTGATTCAGAATGATAAATTTAATTATATTTAATTGGGCATCATGGAAGTCTAAGTTAGACTAATTAAATCATGTAAGAATTGTAATTAGTTATGATTAATCAAGGCTAATTGATGTTTAATTAAATTAAAGTGTGATTAGTGTGTTAAACTAATGAGGCATGGATTCATATTATGTGGACAAGTGTCCCACTAAGTTGATAAATAAAATAATAAAACAAAAGATGAAGAATGAAGTCACACAAGCTTTGTTTCTGCCGGAGACAAATTGAGAGAGTGCACGGCAGAGGGAGAGTAGAACCGAGAGGGAGAATGAGAGAGAGAAGTCCAACTTTTTGCTGGGAAGAGCTTTGGAGAAATGGGTTTATGAGGTCTAAATGGAGATAAAGGAGAGGGCTCAAGGAATTAAAAAAGAAATTCAGCCATGGGAAGTCAAAGGTAAGGATTTTAACCTTGATTGTTGTAGAATTCTTTTATCACACTTGAAATTAAAGTTGGAATTGGACTCAAAATCATGTGATTAATAGGAATTAGCAAGATGATGAAGAAATTTTGAAGTATGTGTTAAGATCATGGAAATATATTTGGAAATTAATTAGTTAGAGTTTGATTTCTATTATTCTTCACAAATTGAAGCTCACCCTTGCATGCATGTTGGAATTTTAAGGCCTTAGGTTTAATTCATGTGTAAAAGATTGACAAGTTGAAATTTGGGTTAGATATGAAGGAAATTGATGAAAATCTAAATTAGAGCAATTCAAGAATGAAATTATGATTTGATTTTGAATATAGAAAATTAGTTGGTTTAATCTTAATTTCATACATGCAAATGCTTTCCTAAGAGTCATATAACTTCAATTTCATGTAAATTAAAAGAAATTAGTAAAAGGGTGATAAAATAGAATTAGATTCAAAATTATAGGAATTAATTTGAATTGGGTTACATGCATGGAAAATAAATTAGAAAATAATTATCTTTGGCTTGATTTTGTAGAACCATCCTATAATAATTGGAAATTTGAGATTTAATTCATGGAATTAGGATGAAACTGGGTTTTAAACATAAAATAAGTTACTTGCATCATGAATTAAGAAAGCTATGAATTAGTCTCATGGATTAAGTAAGAAATTAAGTAGACTCAAGATTATGGAAATTAGTTGGAAAATTTATAAGAATATAAAACTAGTAATTTTGATGTCAATTTCATACATGTGAATAATTTTCAAAGGAATTTATGACTTTAATTTCATGTTTTGGAGCATTGAAATTCAATTGGACTCATGCATGTTTGTTTAAACTTTGACTTATGGAAATTGTGTTCAAATCGACTCACTCTTGACCCTTGATTTTGTAAATTGAGCTTTGAAACTTGGAATACTATGGGTTTGAAATGTTTTTCCAAAAAAAAATGGGCTCAAGAGGTCGAGTTTTGAGCTATAGAATGCTTGGTTTGGGCTTGGAAGGCAAATCTGGAAATTCCAGGATTTGGCTTCCTCGCTCGAGCGAAGGATTCCTCGCTCGAGCGACCACCCTTGTCCAGGACTCCGCTCGAGCGAGCCTCAAGCGTGTATCGCGCGGAAAAAAATCAGCAACCAGTACTTTTTCATCTTTGCAGACCGCTCGAGCGAAGGAGTCCTCGCTCGAGCGAACTCTTTATTTTGGCAAGCTAGCTCGAGCGAAGGAAGGCTCGCTCGAGCGAAGACCCCATTTTCAGCACATTTTGAAAAGTTGCATTTAGTTCATATTTTTATCCTCATCTCTTTCCAATGCATTTTAGACATGATTTATGACTCAATAAAGATTAATAATCTACTAATCAACATAGATTAGTTAGTTAAGAAATGAATCATTGATCTTGTGGTAATTGTTTAAGAAGCCAAGTAAAGGATCAATCTATTTGGATAAGAAGGACTCAGTAATGAAAGAATAAATGTAGTAGAACTTCGGACTATAAAGACTAGAAAGGACAAGTTTAATCAAGGGAGTAATGTTGTATTTCAATGTGTATACGTTATATATTTGTGTAGGTCACGCGCCATTGTCTGCCCGATTTATCTGATATATCCAGTCTGTCTGATTTGCCTCTGCAGCCCTCTGTGAGTAATAACTTTGTAAAGTTATGCTTAACTTTAAGTATTTTCTGACTGATATGATATGATCTGCTTTCTGAAATGCTACGTTGTGAATTATGAATGAATGTCCAATTTTCTGAAAAGTATTGTGGCACCCTTAGTCCCTATGGCCCTCGCCCGGGGGTAATAATACCGTGGCCTATGGCCCTCGCCCGGGGGTAACAATACCGTGGCCTACGGCCCTTGCCTGGGGGTAATAATACCATGGTTGCTTGCGCGCAAGATATGGACCTTTATGGTTGTTGGTACCAACTTTATTGTGGTCTTCGGACCTGCTTGTTGTGGTCTTTGGACCTACTTGATCGGATAGCTAATGAGGTGTACCACATATGATCTTATGCAAAATTTGAATATGATTATGAATATGAGCATGTATCTGAATCTATTTCTGATTGGAAATCTGTATATGCATAAGACTCTATTTCTGATAAGACTGTGTTTCTGATATAAACTCTGATTTCTAACTCTGTGATGGACATCATTCATTAAACCCTTTACTCTGTTATTATTCACTGGGCTTTAGCTTACTGTATTATTTATGTATGTAGGTGACCAGGCGCGTGACCAGGTTAGAGGCTTCTGTCTAGAATCTGTTCTGTCAGCCAACCTATGTGCCTCCCGTGGAGGTTCCGGATATGCTAAGTGTTGTCGTTATGTAATTTAAAAGTTTAAGTTATGTTTTCTTGTTGGGTTCTTCAGGTCTTGTGTATTTTGAAAAAGGGACTAAGTCCATTTCTGCCTAATCTATATATATATATAATGACGTGAGGATGATATGTATATTTGTATATAAAAAGTTTAAAATTTTTCTGTCTCATATAAGTCTGCACAGCTCAATGGACGTTATATACTCTTATTTGCTTCTGTAGCCCCTTACTATTTGTTAATTTGTTCAGAGGCCGTAGGTAATCATCGGATTACTGGCCGGTTACGGTGCCAAACCTATAGGGGCGGGTTTGGGTCGTGACAGTTTGGTTGATTTTTTCTTTTTCTTTTTCTTTTTTTTTGATTTGAGAAGGTGGCTATGTGTAGGGGTGTGTCAAAAAATTAGATCAACAGCCTAACTAATCAGTTAATTTTATCACTCAACCAGTCTAACCCAATTCACTCACCTTATCAAACCACACAGGCTGAGTTGATGCGTAATGTCTATTTTTTTGACACATCCTTACACATAACCACCCTTTCAAAAAAAAACAAACAAATAAACCAACACAGCCCAAACAAATAAACCAACACAGCCCAACAAATAATTTAAATTTTTTTTTTTTTTGAGAAAGTCGAGGCATTCGACTCTCACAATTCAAGGCCCCCAAAGATTTTCCCGTTTGTAAATAACGTGTACGTAGCAAGGTAATAGACGTGCTATTAAAATGCCATGTGAGCATACACGACACAATCTTCAAGTGAAAATTATATTTAAAAATCTCGTGTTCGAACAAAAAATCAAGGGACTTGTTTGAGATCCACACTCGAGAAGTGAAAAAAGTAGGATCTTGGTTTTATACAGTTTTTTGCAAATTTAAAAATTAATAATAATCATAAAGTAAGAGTAAAAACCACTCTTTCTTCAAATTTTCAATAATTAGTTTTTTTTTTAATTTATCTTTATTAATTGATGTATAGCTTTTGAAAATAAATAAAATTATAAAGAGTTTCATACATCAAACATGGCCTTTGTTTGAAGAGCCCAATTATAGTTTGATGATGGAACTAAAAAAGCTAAGGATTTTCTTGTTTTTGAATATCTTTATTTTCAATACATTTATATCCACTAAATTTCCCACTAAACTATTGAAAATCTCAAAATAGGTACTATAAGAATTTTAATAATTGTGAATATTAATATGAAATGGCTAGTAACGTTGGACGTTGAATAATTAATAGAAATGTAAATAATTAATAGAAATGTATTACTAACAAGTGTTGTTGGGATTGTTAGTAAAAATTTGATTTGGATGAAATCGACATGGTTGATTTGACAGAAAAATTAATTTTTACAAATAACAAATAAATCAAGCAATGTGGTTGGTGTCTTATGTCTTGGTAGATTCAAGGACTTCTTTGAAAGTTATAATGTGAAGAAATCAATGATTAAACACACTGAAATTTTGATTAATAACACTTAAACTTGTCACTTAATTACAAGAACTAAATTACAAGCATTAAGTAATACAATGGATAGGTCTGGAACAGGTTACAAAAATTAACACTAACTGTTAAGAACTACTCCTAAGTACAAGTACTGAACTACTCCTATAATAAGTTATTGCTACTCTTAGATTTCACAAGAGTTGTGAAATGGGTTGAATGGCCTTTTGCTTGTCCCTCCCTTGACCTTTTTATATACATATATAGAGACGGTAACGATTGAAAAAAGTTCTTCAAAGCAGATGAAATCAACCCATAGATGTGTAAAACCCAAGTTTTGTATATTATTATTTTTGGATAGATTGGTAATTAAATTAATTTATATGGGTCACTTAGTAATATCAAGGAATTAATTATGAGGTGGCATTATTATTTCTATAACATAGGTGGGTAGTTTTGTAATTTTGGAAAAAGAAAAGAATATTAGGTTAAGTAAGCCAATTGCCGTGGCTTTTAGTCTTAGAGAAAAAAAAAACAAAAACAAAAACAAAGAGAGGCTGGTGCTGCGGAAAGGGTTTGGAAGAGTTAAAGGTGAAGGCAGCAAGCAAGGGTTTGGAAAAGTTTAAGATTCACTATTAGAAAAATAACTTTTTGCGTCTGTTTTTTTGCGACTGATTATATGACCGTCGCAAAAAAAAAAAAAAATTATTTGCAATCCAAATCAACCTAAGCAAAGACTTGCGAGCCCACTATTGGGTTTTATTTGGGAGCTCATGCACACAATTTCGAATTTATATTTTCCTTCATTTCCCCCAAATCTGATTGTGTAAAACTTGCCCTAGACTCTCATTTCCCCCAAATATGATTTCGCTCGATCGTGTCTGAGGGAGAGAATCTGATTTCCCTCTCTCGATTTCGCTCTATAGATCACCATGGTCGTCTGAAGAAGAGATCTCCAACGGTATGAACTCTCTCTCTCTCTCTCAGTGAGTCTCTTCGAATCTTTCATTCGTATGCCAACTTATTCATCTCTCTACTTCGATCACTTGAACTCAGTGAACTCACTGTAATTCGTATTCAACTTCTTCGTCTAAACTCACTGTAATTCAATCACTTTTTCGTCAATCTATTGATTTTTCCACCAGGTAGTTTGATTCTGGAAACAAGCTTTGGTTTGAATCAATCTGCTACAGGTACAAGCTTCGGTTTCGGTAATTTATTGATTTTTCCTCGCTGTAATTCGTATTTGAAGATATATATATATATATATATATGTATGTATGTATGTATAGCCTTCTTCTCATAAATTTTTTTTGATTTCCCTAGCTGTTCTATTTTCGATATGAAATTGAATTTATTTCATGATAGCAAAAAGTATGTATGAAATGGTTGTGCATGCTCCAATTTATTTCATTGATGTTTTTTTTTTGGATGAATAATATTTCATTGATGTTGTTTGCTCTATTTGTTTGTTTTCTTTCCACTCTCCTTTCGTGTCCCTGTCCGTATCTATAACGGCCTTTTGTCCTTCCTCCTTTTGGATATTTGAAGTGTAAGAAATTTTTTATTTCTCATCCTAAGTACAAAGGAAAACACAATGTAATGAATTTTCAGACAGTTTTCTTTTTTCCTGAAAGACGCAGAATTTGTTACCTCAATGGCATTTGTGACACATACAAAATATTTTAGTATGCTAGTTGAGAGGATCTTCATATAACATATGAGAAAGGTGGAATATTGGGCTTTCTTATCCACATACTACAGTCACATCAAGCTAATATACATTCCTCTTGGCTGGTGCCACCATCTTTTGTTGTTGGTTTAATTGGTTATTGATCTCTCTCTCTCTCTCTCTCTCTCTCTCTCTCTCTGGTGGAGAAACCAGTA
The DNA here is from genome assembly GCA_036172215.1 of Camellia granthamiana. NCBI lineage: Eukaryota > Viridiplantae > Streptophyta > Magnoliopsida > Ericales > Theaceae > Camellia > Camellia granthamiana. The sequence continues at coordinate 98,250,810 of CM069914.1, forward strand.
TTCAGTTTAGTTTGTCATTTTCAGGAAGTTGCTGCTTATTCTCGGACCTGGAGGGGTCACATGCAGAATCTACTGGGCTATGCATGTTCTTTCTATTGTGTTTATAAAATGATAAAGGTATGACAAGTCTGGAAAAGTTGGGGAGGTCAAGTATTTGTTTTTGTAGTTGTACTTGCCTTGTTTGGTCCATGTGTGCACATGCATGTGTTACGTCATTCATTCCAACCACATGGTAGATGTTAATTCTTGTTTATTGTGAGTTAGATTGTTCACCTGACATCTTTGCTTCTTCATTTGATAACATAAACCCGGGATGCTGCTAAAATAGCTTATCATGACTAAGATTCAATTCTCTTCTTCTCAACACGAGCAGGGTTTCCTATTGTCTTTTATTGTTCTCTTTATTTCCTTGGTTTTGATGCATAAAATGTGAGATTCCAACTGATCTAATTAATTTATGCAGTCTCTGCAGAGCGTTGTCTTCAAGGAGGTATTAAGTTTCATGTTAATGTATTGTGTAATCCGAATTAAAAATCTCCTTGCAACACTTAGCACAATCTTTTCAAATGTAGTACACTATAAATACTCTGTTTTTCTTTGACAGGCTGGTTCAGTTGATCCTGTGACTAGGACAATTAGCATATTCTTGCAGTTCTTTGATATTGGTATCAATGCTGCATTATTATCACAGGTTAGTTATTGTTTATTTTCCTGAATTATTGGATGATAATGCAGTGTCTGTCACAGTCACCTGCCTGTGGCAAATGTGGTTATTATTTGCCATCTTAGTAACGATATCTTCACATACCTTGCTAGTTGGGCAAATTGCTAACAATGTGGTGCTTTTAGTTAACAAGTCCTAGTTCATGTGATGGAGATTTTCAGTGTTAGTATATTTTTTCTTTAGTCATTGGTCTGCCTAGATACGAAGAAGAAAAGAAAAAGAAAAAAAAAACATTTTCAACAATATGACTCATTGATTTATTGGTCTGCCTAGGGTGTGATTCTCTTACCCTTTCTGATCAAACCTACATGCCAAATTTAGGTTTCTTCATTTGGTATTTTCTTATCTTCATCCTTGAGTTTTTCTAAGTCTTTATGCAAGCAAGTTGTATCATGTTGCCTTGTATATAACTTTCAACTTCTTTTTAGTTTAGTTTACTACTCCTGTGTTTGTTTTTGTGTAACTTGTTTGGTTTTGCATTGTGAGCGGTCATTGATGATGTGACAGACCGTGAGTCCTCTGAAAATCATAGTAGTCACTAAGCTGGCGCTCGCCCTTTGTAGTTGGAGAGGGAGGGAGCTGAAGCAGTCTTAGAGAGAGAGTGACACCGAGGGAGGAGAGCCTCTGGTGTATAGAGAAACTGTATATCTTTAGAAAATAGCTTGCTGCCCAAGGAGGGGAAAACCTCTTTTTATAGGACTTGATCCATAGGGGCCAACTTACTCTCATCCTTTTTACTTCCTGTGCATTTATTTCCTTGTTCACCCAAACAAAGAATCTTGTTATTTTTTGTTCATTTGTGTTTTTGGAATGGATCTTCTCCATTCCATTATACAGATCTAATTCATAATTTTTTTTCTCCTTAATTAGCAGGATTCGTATTTCAATTTACTTTGTCGATTATGCTGTTGTGGTGACAAGTGAAATATCATTTATCTTTATTTTTTAGTCCTTTTTGTTTGGGTTCATTAAACCTGTTTAGTTGTATAAAATGATTTTGTAAAATCTCAAATTTGTTTTAGGATCAAGAAGTTGATTGATATGGAGGCACTGGGATTAACACAATTAGCAGTGATTGTGCTTGACATGCAAACTGATGTCAAGGGTTATTCCTTATTCACACTTCCTCAAGTCAGGTTTGACTATAACTTTACCAGTCTCTGTCTCTGTTTTCCTTTTACCATTGTCATCTTGTATGTTATTTCTTTCTTTGTCATAAACATTGTTAATTTAAAATCCAGAACAACCACGTCTTTGTCATAAATATTGTTAATTTGTTTCTCATTTATTTGTGTCGTGTGATAGATTAGTTCTGGGACTTGTGTAAGAACTACTTGCACCCAAGTAAGGTTTACTATGGTTTGCACTCAAGTATGGTTTATTGTCTTATTCTGGTTTACTTAGATGATAAACATTAATTGGAGAACTCAATAGTGATTTCTATATTGCTCTATTTAATTTTGATTTCAAGGGTTGTTCCTTATATATATATATATGTATGTATAATTTGACCTACCCATCATTTTTCATCTTCCTGCTAAAACAGACTTTTTAAGTTATTGTTTTGCATTTTTTAGTTGCTGTAGTTTCTGCCTCCATGCTCCTTTTATGATATAAAATTTGTTTGAAACTGTCTATGACAGGTCAAGAATGAGGAAGAGGAATTCAGCACTGGGCATCTTTCTATTCTGATGATGAGTGTTAAAAACAACACACAGGTAATGCATAATTTTCATCCCTGTAAATTGAGGATAATATTGTTGTACCAGTGAAATTTTGATAGAAGGGTCATAGTCTTTAAATGGCTAAAAGTGGTTGTCCTTGTGGCATGTTGAATTTGAAAAAAAATTGTTTATCCTCTAGTTCTGGCCTTGGAATTCTCATTTGTATAGACATGGGTTGTTTAGATTCTAAATTAATAGGACTATCCTTGATGCAAAGTGAGTAGTATCTTGAATAGCATCTTGAATAATTGAAGGTTCTTGGACTGGATTTATGTATTAATTTGCTTCAGGATTTATGTATTTAAGGACTTTTTATGTTATATACTTATTTGTAGGCTGAAGTGCAAAAAATGAGAGTCGAAATGTCTGCCCTGAAGAGAGATGCAGAACGTTATTCACGTCAAGTAAGCAATCTCTCTTTCAATTTCCAAAAAATTGAAACCAAACACATTTTTTCATATTCAATTATGCTCAAAATCGTTCTCTCTTTTTATTTTTTTCGACTTTGCTGTTTAGTAGTTGCTGTGCTCAATCTGTTGGAATCATTTTAATGTTCATATTACTCTAGAGGGTATAAGACATTCTTAATTCGACAAGAGGACAGCATCATATTAATGTGTTTTGGTTAGTTATTAATTTTCATTTTTTACCATTGATGTCTGTGAGTGTCTTGTGTATGGAGTACGCATATTTTTTGTTGTTACCTATTCAGATTAATTACTGGGAGTCTAGAACTCACCTGTTCTTTAACATGATTTTTAGTTAAAATGTGATATTTATCAAATGAAATCCAGCATTCTGCACTCATTTTTAGCTTTTCCCATCCCTAAAACTTCAAATGTATCTCCTATGGGTTTCTGTAGATGAGACAGAGGATGAAGATATCCATAAAGAGTATGTTGAGGAGACTAATCGACAAGCAATTATGATTGCTGCTGCAAAGTTAATTGCTAACGACACAGTTCCTGAGGTGATCATTTATTTCCGATTTTATAAAAGTTCGATGATGACACTCTTTTTTTTGGTTGGGTAAACTTATTATGAATTCTACATTTGGAAGATTACTATCACGTAACTGGTTAGGAGTATGTCCTTGTGAGACTGTGGAAGCTGTTTAGTTGTCCAATCTAACCACATAAAAATGCATTGTAGATTGGTTAACTAAATTTTTTTTGCTTTTGTTTTTCCCATTAATTGCTATAAAAAAGGAAGGAAAGAAGAATGTTTAATGGCTATTCTGAATGCAGGATTATCTTGGCCCGGAGATCGTTTCCCATTTTGTGATGCGTGGCACAAGTGTGGCTGAGATTGTGAAACACCTCATAGCTGTTTTAAAGAAAAAGAATGACGATGTGTCCAACATCTTTTTAGAAGCACTGAAACGGGTAATGCTTGGGACTTTGTGGTCTGGTTTGACCAATTGATATTTGTTATAATTCCAAAATCTTATGCAGAAATAATAATTTTTCTGTCCCTGTATATGTGTGGAATGTATGGTATGAATTGGTGATATTATTGACAAATCACTCCAGATAGAAAAAAACTACAATGGATGCCATGCATTTAGATTTACTCGAACATGGTAGTTGAAGTTCTAGAGAATTTTTTCATGATATGAAAACATGGTCTTACTTTTAATTTATCTTCATTTGGTTTTATTTGCATAACATTTTCAAGTGGTTTGTTTGCATAAAATTTAAGCTTGAAGGTCTAAACTGTTTTTAACTGTTTAATATGAACCTCATAGGTATTTATTGCTCAAGCAAAGATAATTTGAATGATGTCTAATATATTGATGTATATTTTTGCAGGTTGTGTTGAGAGAGTAGTTGATATGATTGGGTGGGTGATATTGAGAACTAAATTGAGATTTTTTTTTTTTTTTTTTGAGTACTTGAATCTATTAGTATTTTTGTATAAATACTTTTAAGGATGAATGGATATTTGTTTTGCATGTATAGAAGTTTATATTTTGTATGCATATTTTTTTTTAATTTTTTTGAAGAAAGATAATTTTGTTGAGGGAAGTGATGGAAAATAATACATGAGTATTAGAATTTTTGCAAATATCACTTTACATTTATTGTATAATATTTGAATATATATATATTATATATATGAGAATATAGATTGTTAAAAACATTGTAGGATTTTTTTTTTATAATTTTTTTGCGACGGTAACAAGATGGTCGCTAATACATTGTAGGCATTTTTTTAATTTTTTTGCGACGGCAAAACATTGGTCGCCCATAAGTAGATTAGGTGTGGTCGCAAATAGTTTGCGACTGTTATTCTCGCGGTCGGCAAAAAGTATTTGCCACACCCCACATTCGCCACCCCCATTTGCCGTCGCATAGGCCGTCGCAAAAGGTCTTTTGCGACTGTTTTTTATTATTTGCGACGGTTTATAGCGGTCGCAAAAAGTACTTTTTTTAGTAGTGATTAAAGAAAAGAAACCAAAACCAAGGAAGAGGGAGGATTCATAAGAGTGGTGGTTTTGCTTTATTCATTACTTAGGTAAGATTTATTTTATTGTATTCTTATCTATGGTTTTAGTGTTAATATATCAATAGATGATTTTATGGGCATATATGATTAAATAATTATATTGATGTAGTCTATGTTGGGGTTCTCGATTTTACTCAATTTTAGAGTGTATTTTGCATTCCGTTTGGGTGGTTCATATTTTGAGATTAATATGTGATAGGTTAGGTTTACTGGTGGTGTGTTTGTGGGATACAAGATTGACTACAAGCAATTACAAATTTTTACATGTATATAAACAACAATAGAATAATATGGGTTGAGAATTTCCGAAGCCGTGATGGCTTCATTTTGATGCTAAATTGTGGGAGTTCCTAGTAGGCGATTAGGTTAATTTATTCTATTGTTGTTACAAGAAGAGAAAGATGGGTGCACATAATAATTGTTTATGCGGTGTAATATTTTATTAGGTTTGTGAGATTGAGGTGGATCTTGATAATTTGAGATTAGCTTGGGAAATATTATTTTAGCTGCTTGAGGTAAGTAACCTTCTATCACTGTTGGTTCATTTTTTATTCCTATCGAATCGTTTAAAATCATAAATATTTATTTATAACCTTCATGTTCTCTTAAAATAAAAATGGGTCAAGTATAAAACAACATCGAATATTATTATGAAAATTATTTGAATATTTGGTGAAACTATTCTGAAAATTGTACTAAACATTTATTCTGAAAATATCGAATGTTTTATTTAAAATTTGTGTATTGTTTGAATTATGAACATCACTCTAGTCTGACTATGATTTGGACCCTAGCCAATGGGGGTTATTTATTGGCACAGAAACTAGTTTCTTTTGAGGTTTTACCACCGGCCTATGTGTGGTTCTGGGCCTTATCACGGGCTAAGTGACCGTAGTCATTAAGACTTGGGTTTTGTGAATCAAATCATTGAACTATCTGAATATCGAACCATCGATTTGAACAACGAATTACTTTGGATTATCTTGTTGGCTTTTCATTTGAAATGTATTGTACATTGTTTATTTTTTAGCTATGAAACCATCTTACAAATAATTGTTCATTTATTGAACTGTAGAAAAATTTATATTTATTGGTTATTGATTTATTTATTTATTTATTTGTATACTTGATCCAGCTAGCAGTGATGATTGGTTATTTACTGGGCTATCTAGCTTACCCTCTTTTTTTTTTCAGATTCTGAAGAGTAGAGTTGCGTGGGATTTTTACATGTGGGAGTGCCGAGAGTAGGACTATGATTTAAGTACTTTGATTATTGTTTTGTTAATGGATTTTATTAGTGGACTTGGTGGATAATTTCATATGATAAAAATAATCAATTTTTATGGATTTTAGCATTATGATAATTCAGGATTTAATTGGAGTATTTTACATTGTTGGTTATGTGTTGGACTCTTAGCCTTGCATGCTCACTTAAATGAGTGTGCGGCGTTGTCACGGAGCTTGGGGCGTGACAGATGCTATGAATCACTCCACATTTCCAACATGAAACCCTACGTGTTCGTACTTCATTTTGTCACCATCTCTCTCTTGCACAAGCAATAACAATCACCACCACCACCACCAACAACAACAACAACAACAACAACAACAACAACATAATAATAATAATAATAATAATAAATATAAACATGGCCATATTACTTAAAAAGATGGTTTATGGTCTGAAACAACATACCATAATCGATAGACCACAACCAATTAGATTAAATTTGACCTATTGACAGATCACAATTGACAAAAAATTAATTTATGATGTCAACAGGAATATAAGAAATGGAAATTTACCAATAAATCCCAAAAGTTAATCTTATGATCCATTTAGTCCCATTTTTATTCTAATGTTCCGTTTGGTCCTTTCAATTGTGAAAGGTCGTAATTGCCATCGATGCACTTATTAATGTATGCATTACAGCTTTATGTGAATGGAGGATGTGTATGCGCGTGGGCCACACGGGGTGTAATATGTAGTGTGTTATTGTTGCTTGAATTGTGTCACGTGACACATGATGGAGTGTCACAGATCAGTAAAGCGTACTAAGGGGTTTTGTTATAGAAGTGTGGATTTTGTGGGTGCCACAGGTCACACACTGGGTTAACCCATACATGACAAACAAACCCGATTTTGATATCCACATCCCTACATCCGTGTAAAAATAACCCGCTTTGTACATCCACAATCACACTACATTGCGATTGGGTATTCCGCAGAAACCCTAATGTTGCGATTTCTTCGAATTTGTAGATTTTGATTGACTGTATATGTCGTTGCGTGATTCAAGGGGAGGGAGGAGGAATATTGAAGATTGATTAGTGCTGATTGTGTGTTGCTGTGTTACATTGGGCGATCATTGGTGTGACATTGTGAATAGTTGAACGAATCAAAACTGTACCGTGACTCGTTCGTGGTAGTTGGTCTTGCAGATCTATGCTATGGCGAAAAAGGGTATATCACATGACGTTGGTTTGTAACGCATGTGTGACAATGTGGTGCTATGTTATTTGTTGATTTCCTTCCGATTATCTGTGTGTGTGGTACTATTTATTAGCAGTCGTGCACTTTTGGTGGTGTGGGTTATGATGTAGTGCTTGTTTTGGGATGCCAATGTCGTGTGTGGTTGTATGGGTGTCTGGTGTGTGTCGGGGCAGTGTGGGTGTGTCTGGCAACGATGTTATGGTGTGAGGTAGGTTTTTTTGTGCGTATTGTGTTTTCGTTGTGATGGTGTGTTCTTGTATGTCGTGTGCTAATGGCGTGGGGTTGTGGGTGTGTTAATGTGGCGCCGTGTGAGTTGGTTTGTATGGTTGTGTGACTGACAGTTGTAGGTTAAATTAGTATAATAAAGTAACGACCAAAAGTTGGGACCACAACAAAGGGAATACATTATTTTGATATGTTTTGGGTATGTAGGGGTGTGAGGATGGGTCTGTAAGGATATAGTGTTTGTATTTTGTTTTTTTGTTTTTGTTAAAAAACTGCAAGGCTTGTTTTGGAGTTGATGTGGTTGTGGCCCACATGTGTAAGATGCGCGTGTGTCGTCCTGAAGTCATTTTTGTTAACAGTTTAATGTTAAATGTTGTCATATCAAATGGTACATTATCAACTAACTTAAATCCTTATAGTCTCATATTCTGTTTTGTGGCGGGCAAATGAGTTGGTTAGGGGTGGGTCAAAATTAATTTGGGTTTTTGTGGTAATGAAATTGGTGGGGAGGAGGGGTGTGTGTGTGTGTGGGAATGTGATGTTAGCGTGTGTGGTTGTGTGTTTTCCAAATGTGTGTCGAATGAAGTGGCCTAAAAGGTCCAATGAGGGTGTAGGACCACTTAAGAATAGAGTACAATGCGTTGGTGTGGGGCTAGAAATGAAAGGATAAGGTGTGTGTATGTATGTTTTGGTTTTTAAACGCCGGAGCTTGTGTTGGAGTTGTTGCGGTCATGGCCTACATGCGTGAGATGTGTGTGTTTTCGTGAAGTCGTTTGTTATTGGTGTGAGGTTTGGGTATTTTTTTTTTTTGTAATTTTATTTTTTGGTTAACGTGTTTCATGTTAAAAGTTGACATAGCCAATACTATATTATCAGCAAACCAAAATCCGTATAGTCTCATATTTCAGTTGTGACAGAGAAATGATTTGATTGTGGGTGGACCAACATTAATTTAGGGCACTATGACACTGTGATATTTCCCTCCTCCCGTCAGCTATCCCGACAGCACATGCCATTGGGATAACGTATCACATGCCTGATTGACCAAACACCACCCACACCAAAAACACAAAAAAACCCTTGCAACATATGCACCACATATAGCGCCCCAAACACACACTAGACGCAAACAATTTCCATCAATACATACAGAAACCCAACTACGCGAAACAACTGGAAAACAGACCAAATGCAGTGTGAACCAAGTAGACTACAGTACAATAGCAAACGCACAAGGGAGAAAAGACATACCAACTTAACAACAGGTTGCCGAGGGCAAAAATGCTATCTCTGATAGTGCGTCACACAACCATCAGCACAAACACCCACAACCCAATACACAAAACCCTAATTGTAATGGCTAAAAAGGTGTGTGGCCGAAGCATCTAAAACAGCCAAAAGTAATCTTCACGTATGCAAAAACGGAAGTGATCTTGCAATCTCGCAATACTCGTTCCAATCAAACAAAAAAGGGTACAATCGTCCATTACGTAATGCCAAACAAGAAAAATAGGACCACATAGGCACAACTCTTCCACCAGTAGGACTAAACAGAGCAAAAATATAAAGTTGGGACTGACTGTTTTAAGAGTTTGTGAGATAAGATTTATTGATAAATAATCTTATAAGAAATAGATTTAAAAAAATTCAAAATTTTTATTGAAGTGAATGTATTTTGATAATTTAATTTATATTGAAATACTTTTTTACAATAATATTGAAAAAAAACACTGTTAAGCATTTGGCCTGATAAAAATCTCAGCCAGAAGAGAACAATTGAAAGTGGCGTGGCAAGTCACGTGAGTTATTTTGCGTGGCGCAGACGAAAGAATTCACTGTGTTGAGGAGTCCACGGTTCTCTCTCACCTCGGCGGTGTGTTCATTCAACTTCTAGTTTTCCTTTCTTTTCAGCCACAAAATCTCCCGCGCACAATAGACAACAGCAACTCAACAATTCTACACTACGCCCTATCTATCGACCGTAATTCTTTGTCCTCTCCTCTCTCTCTCTAGAAACAACTCTGTTCTGTTCTGTTCTCGCACTCACTCCTCCATTTGGATTTGGCTTCTGTGAATGGAATGAATTCATGTTCAATTGAATTCCAATTTCCAAAAAATTTAGTTTGAAAACAAGGAAATGGCTTCTCTGCAGATTTCGAAATCGAGCTTGTCTCCTCCCTTGTCAGTTTCTCACTCGAATTCCCGCTTGAAATCGTACTGGTTTTGCTCCGAATTCAATTCCCACTCCATTCGCAGTATTAGAAGGGTGAATCTCAATCTCAATTTCAATCTCGACTTTCAAAGCCACCGGAGCTCCCCAATCTCTAGAGTTTCTTGTAAGCTTCAACAATATGACAACCAAAGCAATGGTATATATTCATTTCTCTTCTTTTCGATTGTTTTTCGTATTTGTTGCTATTTTTATGTGCTGTTCAATATTTTTGTATGTATGGATTTTATGTGCTGTTCAATATTTGTGTAGCATGATGTTTGGAGCAACTGCCTTATCATGGTTTGATTATTGGTTCAGTAGTTTAGGAGGCCCTGTTTCATGACACAATTTAACACTTGTAATTGATTTCATCCTTTGGTTTCATAATTGTTTTGATCAAATATGATAAAGGGTAGACTATTCCTAATAGTTGGACTTAGCCCTCGTTTAGAATATGCTATTTTAGTAACTTTTTGCTAAAATATGAGGTAAAGAAATTAATATCTTTGGAATAACTTTTTGATTTGTTACGAAAAGATGTGTAAAAAGTAAAGAGAAAATGGAATCTTTGACTTTTTGATATAAATTATAAGTTTTTTGATTTTTTTAGTAACTTTTTGGCTTTTAAGCTAAAACACTCGTATGCCAAACGAGGCCTTAATTCCTATCAAGTCCTATTAAAAATAAATATAGTAAAATTATCGTTAAAAATAATTTTTTGTGACGATTTTTTGTATATATCTCTAAAAATTGACAATTAGTGACTTTTTTTTTTCACGGTTTTTATAAATTATCGCTGAAACTTATAATTAGTAACTTTTTTCTATGGCAAAATTTTCAAACTATTGCTGAAAGTTAAAAATCAGTGACATTTTTTTGTGATAATAAACTTATAATTAGTGACATTTTTTGTAATAAAATTTTTAAACTGTCATTAAAAATTAACAATTAGTGATTTTTTTTAATAGTGTTTGATAAAAAACGTCATTAATTATCATAAGACCTATTGGATAATAAGTCCACATATTAGGACTTACACATAAGTTCTCCATATAATAATACCATACTATATAGGGTAATTTAAACCAAGACCCCCTCCACCCAACTCAACTATTAGCGAATATCGCTTTACCTCTCATTTATGAACTTGTACATTTTGACCCTCTCAACTATAAAAACGTATTACTTTTACCCCTGCAAACCCCCTTCAAACCACCGCCAAAAGAGAGTCAATATGTACAGGTTCATAGATGAGGGGGTAAAGTGAGATTCACAAATAGTTGAGGGGTCTTAGTGTAATTAACTCTACTATATATTTACCTTACCAAATTCTACCAAATTTGCAGATTGGGGTGCTAGTTGTGTAATTTGTCAAGAGTACTAACCAAAAGTTAAACTCATTTTTTTAGTCCAGTAATCTGGCAATCTATTAGAATATTTAAAGCAATTCTTTCTCTCATGTATTTTCTAATTATCAACCAATCATTTTTTTTACATGTCACTAGAGGTCTAGAAAGATGGCTTATATATCATTTTTCTTAGTCTGATATCGAATTGGTGGTGGACAAATTTGTGTGTCTTGTATTGTGACTTCACTAGTGGTACTGTCGTGGGATTGACTATTTAGCTTTTACTGAAGTATCAATTGTATTGCCCCTCATACCCTTTGTATGTTTACCTAGAGTTCTTTAATGGGTTTTCAAACGCATGTGGCCATCTTTCTTGGTTCTAAAAAAAGATTTAAAAAAAACAATAAGGTAGTCCTATATTTCCTTTGCTTTTCAGGTGAAGAACCTACTGAGTCATTGTTTATGAAAGAATTAAAGAAACGGGGTATGAATCCCACTTCATTGCTTGAGGAAAGCAATAGGAGTATCTATGGCGATGAGGGCATAAAATTTATGGAAGAAGAGGGAGGGTCCTCAAAAAGAAATGCAGTGTCAACAGATTATGAGAAAAGCTTATCTAATCAAAGGGAACGTTCTATGGCACTGAACAGTGAAGGACTTGAGGTTGGCACTTTTTTTCTTTATTGTTCACTCAGTTGTTTAGCTCAATTGCTTTGTAAAATCATTTCTGGTGATAAATTTGCTTCCATTTTTTTGGTTGGCCCCTGATAAAAATGCATTACAATATTCATATTTCTTTTAGTAGTCACACTTTTTCTTTTTAAATAAATATCCTTTAAAACTTCAATGCCTTTATATGCTATCATATAAGTTATCTATGCATATAAATACAGATATAATCATCTGCTATTCATGATAAGATACTAGTAATCTGATTGTTAATATGCTCATCTAAAGGGTTGAACCAAATGCATCTAATGCCAAGAAGTTGACACAAAAACAATATACCCAGAACAAACCAGTATGAATTCATATAAACTAAGGTGAAGACAGAGGAAACTAAGGAAACTTGTGAAATATGAAGACAAAATTCTTGGAATGCTGCCCAAGCGAACCTAATTGAAGTAATTATGTGAAGAATGATGACTCTATAAGGGTTGCTTTGATACAATAATCAAAATTACCTCATGTCATTATGCATCAAAGTCCCCCGGCCTATGGAGTATTCAAAGGCATATGTATGCTTGAATAAGCTTATATTGTGGATTGTGATCATTATCATTTTCTTTTAATGTGAATAAAATTAGTTGTTAAGGTCCATTTGTTATGTGTTCAATATAGCTTGGAATTTTTTATTTAAAAAAATAGTGCTTTATTATCATCCAATTCAAGCCAACAAAGATGATTCTTAGATCCTGTCACTGACAATGATTATATAAATTTGATAAAGTTCACCTATTTCATATTTCTGCAATTGTATCAGAGGTAATAATTACTCGCATGGAAGGTTTAATTTATTAGATTTATTATCTTTTGTATTTGAGCATGCTATCGATTTGACTTGTTAACTATTAGAATATGTGGAGCTTCCTTGTACCATAGGCACTCCAGGTGGTACTCAATGCATTGTCTGAGTAAATGAATATGATGGAATGAGGTTGGGTTATAATTTATCATGCAAACTATTACTTTCTTGCAATGCATATGTTTTGCAACAGTAAATTAATTCTAAAATTTTATTTGAAATTCCTCTATGCAATAAATTAAAGTAAAATATTGGATAATTGACTAAAAGCCGTGCATAGCACGAGTTTTATTGAATATGTTTTGCTTATTGGAAAGGACTTCTTTTTTGTTTTGCGACTTTTCTTTTTCTGCGCGTGTGAAAGCATTTATGCATTTTTTTTTGGGGGGGGGGGGGGGTGTTAATTAACATTTATGCATGTATGTAAGGAAGAAGACTTCAATTTTCTTCTGTTTTTTTTTATTTTTTTTATTTCAGGGTTTGATTCCACGGGCTAAACTTTTACTATCCATTGGTGGAACTTTCTTCTTTGGATTTTGGCCATTGATCCTTGTAACAATTGCATCCTTCTCTGCTCTATACCTTGTAAGCTTCTTCTGTTTGACCTTTGGTGTGTTTCATGACTTGCTTTGGTTCGATAATTCCACTGCCCAGATATGCTTAATGTTTTTGCATTAGTTATCTTCTGATGCATTGTGAATCTATTGTAAACAAGCCATTGACTTCTTTTTTATCATGAAATGGGGTTCATACGAAGTTTGAAATTTTGGAAGTTCTTTCAAGAAGCAGCTGTTAGGAAGTGTATTTTTATTGGAGTTTAACCTTTTTACTGACATCGTATTTTTGTGTTCGAGTATGTATCTTGAGTGATTGTCATTGTTGTGCCTAGAAACAAAAAGTTAACAAACATGAAGTAAAGAGGAACATATGAATAATTTTTCAGGTAATTTTATGAGTCCAGATTTGTTAGTTGCTGGAGTATGAGCAAACCAATTGACCCATTTTTAGAAATCAGATTAATAGAAAGAGTAGTCTGAAAAAGAAATGTATAGTTACTAGCCTATGAAGCACGGGTACTCCAAAAATGGTATCGTACGAGTACCAAATACTTACAGGGTGTGGGTACGCGTACCGGTATAGTGGTATGCATACCGGGTACCCCGAATACATGCCGGGTATGGCAAATACATTTGGGTACGTCTACCAGTACATCGTAGGTACGGCACCGGTATGGCGGGGTAATTTTATTTTATTTTATTTTTTTTTTGTGCAACTGGTAGAATTTGTTGCATCTTTTATTATTCTTCTTTCAATTTTGAAAATATCAAGTAATTTATTTTCAACACCCTTTACTCATGAGTCATGGTTTTACTCTCTTTTGCATCCTAGTTTAGACAATTAAAAAATAAAAATAAAGAATTATATAACTTTTTAGACTAACTTTTCTCTTTTTAATTTTGATATTGAAACTTTGATTTATATGTTGGATGTTTAGCTATAAATTTTTTTTTAAAAATTAACATATCCCAGCCGTACCTGTACCCTACTTTTTAAAGAAATTGCTGTATCGGTGTAATCATACCCGTATCTGTACCCACACCCATCCTTCATAGTTACTAGCTTAGCTCAAATTGATTTTAGGTGGACCTATTCAAACCAAACTTTGTCATACAGAAAACCAAAGGAGGATGTAGTTCACTGAGGGTATATTTGGAGCTAATTTCTCAATCCAAGCATTGAAAACAGGAAAAAACTCGAACTTCAACTGATCTTGTTGGTTTTTCCTGGCTCATATATATATATTAATCAATTAAAGTTCAGTCGGTTTTCTGACTTTAAATTTACTCTCTTTGATATTAGTATTAGACTTAGGTTTTCTTTGAAAAGTTTCCAACATTGTGAAAATGTTGATGGCAAAATCTTCTTGTGGCCTCCTAGTGTTTTCACAATTCTAGAAGTGGTTTTGCTAATATATTTGTCTAAGCCCTTCTAGTTTTAGTTGGAGTGAGGAAGTTGCAGGGAGTATGTTATCCACCTTTTATGTAATCTTCTGAGCAACGACATAAACATTAACTAGGGAATAGTTTTTATTTTAAACTCTACTTTATTTTCCTCTCTGAATATTTGTGTAATTCCTTGATGCTGTATGAAGATTGATAGGAACAATAACTTGTAAATTGTGTTTCCTACAGTAACTTTTGTCCGTATAAAAATGACCCGTTGGCTTTACTTTTTCTCTCTTTCTATTTTGCTCTTACAAATATATGTGAGATTGTTTGCTGCCTGTTTCTGGGATGTGTGTGTGTGTACGGGTATAGTGAGAGAGCATTATTTATGTCATGCCAACTGCTGTGAAACCTTGCCTAAAATGTCGTGAAAACAAGTATTGATTGTTTCTTTTGGCAGTATTTCGGACAAACTTTTGTCCATGATGCGAGCATAAGATTACCCATAACACCTCCCCAATACATTGACCCATACACACTTCTCGAAGATGAAAGGATATCTCAAACAGCCCCTCGCAAAAATTGAAGGACAAAAATCTTCAGACGCTGGCTTCTTCAAGCTTCTGTTACAGGTTTCTGCTATCTATTTGCTTTGGTGTCTTTGTTCTATTATTTCTCTGTAAAAATCTTAAAATTAGGAAGAACAAGAACTTGACTTGTCATTATTTGTTTTATTCTGTCATTTATTCAGTTGAAATGCCCATTAGAATCATCATATTTGATGCCTTCAAGACTTCATCCATGTATTAACACTAGTATTTTCTTTCATTGGATGTGACATTGAATTTGTAATGACAGGAAGAGAGCTTGAATATATTTTACGAAATATATCCTACTAAAATCTAGCATATGGTGAAATTAATTCTAATAGTTATTGATGCAAGAAAGATTGTAAAAAAGCGAAGTTGTGCAACAAAGATGAACACAAACATTTAATATAGGGAGAACTCTTCTCCAAAATCATATATATATTATTAACAGTAGTGTTTTTCTCATACTTAGGTGGCACAGTAATATCTCTGCAACTTCACTTAGACACTTTTCCTTGTGGAGTCTGTTCGAATCTTTGGCTGGTCAGATCTGCTTCAAACTAATTTTGCTTAGCCTTTAAGAAAGAGAATTTGCTGAGTAATTGTAGCTTAGCGATATTAGTATAACTTAAGCAGCTGATTTAAGGTTTTCTAAATCACCTAAGTGTTCAATTCTCAAGTCCGAAACGATGAATTTGAATTTCCTTTGATTTTCTTCTTATTTCTCTTTCTTTTCTCTAACTTTCTCTTCTAGCTCTCAAGAAGAAAGTTCATCGCTAACTTTCTTCGTCCTTCTCCATCCTTCTTTATTTTCTTTTGGAACTAATTAACTTAGGCCACTAATTGTTTCATAGCCTAAGTGTCCAAGTTTAATTTAAACTAATCTTCCTTCGCATCTAAGAAAGAGAATTTGTTGAGTAATTGTAGCTTAACGATATTAGTTTAACTTAAGAAGCTCATTTAAGGTTTTCCAAATCATCTAAATGTTCAATTATAAAGTCCAAAAGGATGAATTTAATATTTTCTTTGTCCAACCATCTAAATCTAAATTTATTTGTCCGAAAGGTCAAGAGCAAAATTATTATGTCCATAAATTCAAGTTCGTACAAAATGACCAAACTACCCAACCAAATATATTGTATACATTTTCCAAACACAATCTCGCCCTCTCTGCTCTTCTTTTCTCTCTCTCTCTCTCAAACCCTAGTTTTCTCTCTCTAAAAACCCTCGTGCTTTTGGACTTAACCCTAATGGTTCTAATCCATTAGGCGCAGGCATTAGGCTTTAGATCACCGTCGATCTCAGCGAGGAGATCTCTTTCTCTCTCTTTCTCTCTCTCTCTCTCTGTTCATCCCTAGCTTCGTCACTCCTCAAAGATTGTTCAAGCTCTCCGTCGTCGTCACCACTATACCCATTGTCGAACCGTCAGCATCCTAGATGTGTCAATTTCGGTAGTTTATCTAAGGAGAAGCTGAGGTCTGATCCAACATCTCAAAGATGTAGCATTTCGGTCACGGTGCTACCTCTCAGGTCTGGTTTTCTCTCTCTTTCGTCAAGCCTCGCCTATTCTTTCCATTCTTCTATCAGATTTATGCTAAGGAGATGTGCTAAGGAGAAAGAGTTGATGTCGAAGATATGGAGATGAAAAGTGTAAGGAGAAACAGAGGGGTGGTGGTGGTTGATCTAGAACTAGATCAAAGTCTACCTAAACCACCGTTGCCATCTTTCGCTGCCATCTACGGCGAAGAACAAGTCTCCTTCCTTCTTCGACTCCCCTTGTCCTTCATCCACTACCACTACTCTTTGATTCACCCTCGGTTCACTCTTCCCAAACCCATTCTCTGAACCCATATCTCTCTGTTTCGAACCTATATATATTGATTATTCATATTGATCGTTTGCCCTGCTTTTACTTCTAATTTGATAAATCCAACTTTCTGTGTTGTTGCTCTATAATTAGGTCTTAGATAATACTACTTAGAAATCAAATCAATATATTGAATTTGCAGAGTTGAGTTACGAAGATGAGTCCAGGAGCAGCAGTCAAAGCCAAGGGAAAGAAGAATAAAGCGACGTTCATATTCAATTTGTTACTGTGTTAGATCTGAAATAAATATATATATATATATATATGCTAGTTATTAAAGATATAGGAAAAATAAGAAATAATAATCAGCGGAAATAAACGAATTCGGGCATACCTTTCATGCTCAAACCAAATCCATGGATCATGTGGGTGAATCACGTGCCTCCATTGATGTTTTCGAATAATTCCCAGTAGTGGAGTAGAACTATTAGAGAACTACCCACACTATTCACAGTACAAAGGCAAAATGGTTTATAGGAAAGTACAAAAGCAAAATGGTTTATAGGAAAAGAGAACGTATCATTTTTGTTGTCTGAAATACAGAACCCAAGGTCTGTTTATATAGGAGAGTTACAAGACCCATAAGATAGACGTATTATCCCAAATAATATCTATCCCATATCAATAATATTTAATTAATAATTATCATTATCATCTAATATATTGACAATTGTCCATATCAAGATTATCTCATATCTTGAAATATAATCTATTATTTTCGGGTCATGCCACCATGGGCGACCCAATTGAATCCGGGTTCTAAACCCGACCCAATTGCCAACATCTCCCACTCCAACATGCACTGCCATGACACCGTGCCTTTTGTATTTCAATCTGCCCAATAAATGCAATCATATTGGCCAATGGGACTACTGAGAACACCTGGATATGGGAGCTCTTCACTAGAAACTCAAAAAAAGAGCTAGCATAGAGAAATCATTCCGAAAATAAAAATAGTATCTCATATATCCTAGACCCATCTAATTACACCGGTCCAAAAAACATCTCTAATCCTTTAAAAGAGCATGTTTGACCCTCTCAATTCTTGGAATATATTCACACTTAATCTGCGTCTCATACAGAGCGATGTGAGTTGTCGGCAATGAATATACAACAATGGTGTAATACTAGATGATCTTCTCTTCGCCTTCATGCCATTTAGTTTAGGATTAACCCTTTTTCCAGTGATGTCCCTTAAGGTCGAATCATACATGATCGCAGGCAACATACCAAAGTAGCAGAACATCAATCTTTTACCTTATGACATAGTCAAAGGTCACAAAATGGTACATAAGTGAAAGTCATATCAATAATGACACGTAACAGTGAGGAAATAGGGATCCATTCTCTCACCTCATTTCTCGGTCGCCAAGTACATGTAGTATGAATACATGCTATGGTGGAGTAACTCTTCCAAAGAGTGACGTCATACTCAATACACCGTACAGATCTTAGTCTAGTCACTTTCTAGCACTTAACCCAAATTCTTTATTTGCTCACCTTCCAAGCGCCAAATGAGTTCTCGCATCTAGCTAATCATAACAAGTATAACATGGAAAGTGGGTACTAACATCCATGTTTAGTCTTTAACGCGACCTAATCTTGGTTATAACCAAGGCGACATACATAATGGATAATTTAAGCCTCTCTTAGCTCCAAATAAAATAAATCACTAGTCTCATCCTTGCTCGTTCCCAAGCGCCAAGGGCGATTGTTCGTGTGAGTGAGCCAATCTTGTCTGCTGACATCATCATCTACTAATCATTATGACACAAAGCATAATAGTATCAATATCCCATAATCTCATAACAAATAAGTGATTGATTGAAAAAACATAACCACAGTATGCACAATTCTAGATTCCAAACATAAGCCTAATCAACACCTCTTGCGATAAGCATATACAACGGAATCCACCTTGTGCGCCTCACATGAAGTGGTTCAAGATTACTATCTTTTGCGTAATTACCTCTTTGAAGATATTTTGGTGACCAATTTGCTTTCATTCAAGATGCGTCCAACAAGCGTATTGAATCTTACAAGGGGCAGATTTATACACTACCAGTAGAGTATCCTATCCACTGTCTAATAAGCAAGGTCAAAGTCTAAACTACTCAGTTGACCATTTACCAAAGATAACATTCATCATGCCGAATACGCCCACATAACGTACTTCAGGCTCCCACAACAAAAAGATCAAGGAATATAGGTCATTTGTTTTTCCTAAAGACAATCAGAGGATTCACTCAATAATTAAGACGCTAGCTTTTACCGATAGGTAAATCAATGGGTTTTCAGTTTCACATCTAGAATCATTCTAGGATATTCCTTATGTAAATCATCAAAGACAAACCGAGAATTCTCCTAAAACAATCCCTAAGGATCGTACATCCGAGCATATAAATTACATCATCCATGTCCATTATATCTAAAATAGAGGACTACCAACCTTAGGTGACGACAACCTTGTAAGGAAAAACTTCTTTTAGACCATTGATCATGCCTTAGTGGTCTTCATCGATCATCGTTGGCCCATCATGGCTTGATGAAATCTAAGAATCACTATTTGAATAACTGTTTTAGGCTGTAAATGATATATTGGAACTTGCAATCTTTTTGCGCTCCTAACTTTTCGCCATAAAAACAGAAGGTAAATGCTTACGGATCTACTTATCCAATTCTCCAACGAAAAGTTGGGTCAGAATGTCCACAAAGTAAAGTTCCGAACTCATGTCAATCATGGCCTAAGTCGAAGTAACCTTGGTCCCCAAGAGGAAGTCTTCTCATGGTCTATACCTTCCTCAATGGTGCAATTTTTCGATATCTAGTGAGCCTTATGCCTCAAAAAGTAACTATCCAAATCACGCATAACTTTAGAACAATTTTGCATCATAATGGAAAGTCAACCAAATCCTAGAAATAGTTAATCCTCAAAGACTTTGTCTTAAAATGCGCAACATTGATTCACTTTTCTAAAAGTAAGGGACTAGAGAGCCTTTGGCATTATCCTAGGCTCTTTATCATCTTGCGGAACAATCATGAATGTTTCCCTCTCAATCACCCAGTGATATGGAAAAAATTTCACATTCGCTACCACGCAACTAAGAATGTAGAGTATTCTTCTCTAATGGAGTAATCCACTAGTAGGCACATCGCTCCCACTATCCCTAGAATATTGGAAATTTCGTTCCATTCTCAACTAGGCTACATAAAAGCGCCATACTTAGAATTCTCTTTCTTATAGAGTTCCAAAACTCTATTCACGTTATATTTACTAAGAAAATTTTATGTGACTTAGTTACACTCCCACAAAGCTGCTCACCTATAAGCATATGTCCCGGAGGGTTTACATGACAGCATACAATAATGCGCCACATGACCCTAAGCGTTTACAAGACAGTATACAATAATGCGTCCTAGAACTCTAGGTCTTAACTTCGCAACCTTATGAGAAGTAACATAAAGATAAGCTGCTTGATGGTTACAGATCGCCCATAAATGGATCTCTGCTAACCCATTACTCAAATAGAGTGTAAAATTTGATATAGAGGGCACTTAATCAGGGACATAGGCAACAAACTAAAGTGCAATTCCCAATTGGGAAATATATTGCGCCATCATCCACCTAACATAAACAATACTTAATTCCTTATCTCTACTACACCATTGTGTTGTTGAGTACTAGAAATAATCAATTTTCTAAGTATCTATTTCTCTTCACAGAGATTTTTAAAAAATAACTCAAATAGATACTCGCCACTTTGGTTAAAACTAAAAGCACGAAAGCTCTTATCTAATTGATCTCGACCTCATATGTGCAATGTCAAAAATCATCTCAAAACTTTTGACTTATGAGAGATCAAATAGTTTTGACTAAGATGCGTATCGTAATCTATAAATGTGTCAAGATTGGGGCTAGCTATCATACCCTTACACATATCCAGTCACAAATATCATAGTGGACTAAATGTGCCAATACAAATGCCCTTCTATGGCTTTTCTACTTACTTGTGCACAACCATTGCGAACACGGTTACACATTCACATGAGAGCAGAATGTCACAAACGAGTGGGCCTACTCAAACCATCCATGTCATCTTCTTATTAATGTGATTAAGTATTATAAGCCACCGGTTCATGACCAATGTCATAAACTAATTTCAATCATCCTGATGTGTGAGTTCTCAAAGACAAGTGTAAAGGTTTAAGCCTAACTAGGTAATGACTCACGACCAATTCATGTTCACTAGATCATAAAAGGATGTCATGGAGATATCAAGTGCGCCTAAGTCGCAAATTTAACTAGTAATTGTTAATCCCCTGCACCTTCAAGTCAAATTTATTCTCCATACACTTTACTGCATCTAGTTGAAACATGACTATACTCCTCTTGCCATCTCTATTTCTCACTTCATAGTTAGTTGCAATTACTATCCACAAGAAGAAGAGAATAAGCTATTAATCTATAACAGCTCCTAAAGTAACTGAAGCGCGAATTAGGCTAAAGAGTCTAATTCAACACAATGCTCTCAAGAGGGATGCGTCAAATTCTTAGAGTCATAACAACCTTGTTGGCCTTGACCTTTTCATTACTATGCTGCAACTTTTGCACTTAGTGGTAAACGTCATTCAAAAGCGTTAGCCTAGCTAAGAAAAAAAAGAAAAGAAAGCATCTCCTCATGTTTCACACTCAAGTGTGGAAACAGTAAATGTCCAGACTTAGACAAGTTGGCAATGCTAATAGATTTGTAACCACTAGGTGCTAATCTTTTCACTTAGTGTTAATAGGTTTTGCAGCTTCTAAGCACTAATCTTTTAACTTCAAGTGATACTTCAAAGCACACTATTATAGTGTGTGAAATTTTGCTCCATCCACTCCCATCAGTTAGGTAGAGAGCAAAACACGGCTCATACTGGCTACTCACCTTACACTTAATGAATAACTTATTTAAGTTCGCATTTCTTGGATGACGTGACTCTTGAATGTTGCTTCATGCAATGATGTAACATTATCATAAGTCAAATTACTAAGTCAATCCACGCAGCTCAATAGTCAAGATCATATCTAGATCTATTGAGCGCTTACTCATTTCACAACTCCAAACTCGCCAATCAAAACTACTTAGTATGTCGCTAACCATAGCATACACATCAGTTTTTATTGTGCCAAACAAGGCAACAATACCACAACGACTTTGAGTCATGTTTCCTTACTTTGACTCAATTAAGGTTTGACCTAAAGTCTCTAAGACTTTCTGCTCATCTAAATAATAGGATTACATTCACATTTGAACATCTCTACTAAGTCTAGGTTAACCAAATTAACTTCCATAAGCTAAGTCAATTTAGAGAGAGAAAAATGCGCATTGTGATTAATTTGATTAACATATTATAATATAATCTTGCCGCAAAAATCTAAATTAAATAGTGACAATGCTACACAAGTCGTAAGATCGAAAATCTGCTATGCTTGTAATCATCTCTTCCGTAACAAGTGACAATTATCCACAATTTAATTTAATTTATACACAAAACATTTGTTTTCGGGAGTAAATCTACAAATGTTTCTCTCAATTGAATAACCTCCCACTAACTATGGCATGTCTAAAGTATGATAAAATATTTAACTCCACATAATAACATCTCAATGTAATTCATAAAAGAAAACATGTTACAATATTTAATCATAGAATTAAAATTCACCAATATAAAAAAATCATGCTATTTAAAATAACAACATACTACAAGTTCTAATTATTTAAAAAACTTAACATGCTGTATACAATATTTAAATAATGTCATAACATATTTCTATAATTTCTGCAATTTTTTGAAATTTTCTAGAATTACAAGTGATTAATAATTACACAGAAAATCAGAAATAAATATTACATAATCTGAAAAAATACAAAAAGTTATACCAGTAAATAATATTACATAATAGTGGTCTACTATAAAAATTTCAAGTCCAGAATCCAAGTCATGCTCCCCCAAGAGCAATTTAACGTAAAAATATTGAATTTTTCATTAATAAAAAATATTTTATTTCTCATAAAATTCTGAAACTTTAATATCTTGTAGAAAAATTAATTATGAGTCCAACGATATAAGCCATGCTTCAATCATAATTATAACGAATAATTTAAAAGCAATTAACGTAGTTTTGAATTAAAACCAAACAAACAGAGCCTTAAAAGCGCCTGCATCAGTGCTTACCTAAGCAGATGATATCAGCACGCGTCAACACTCGCATCAGCGGATCAGCCAGCTTGTCCGATGACGTTAACGCGCTATAATGCTGATATCAGCGCGCACAGTAATTTCAATTTCTTTTTCAATGGCTAATAGTTTCAACTCTCGCCCAAAATTAGGGTTTAAGTTTTCTCCTCAACTGTAAGTCGAAATCAAGCCCATAATATACTGTTCCAAAGGTCTCGAAACAAGGATCCCAGATATATAATTTTAATAATATAAAAACAAAGCATGTAAAATCAGTATGCAGTCAAAGTTATGAAAAATTAAATATGAATCTCCATTTTTCTCAAAATCCGACCGTTTGATTTTTGCAAAACTTTACAGATATGATCTCAATAATATAGACTACAACATATATGAAATTCAAGACGATCAAAGATGGTTCGAAAAATATCAATTTTATGTGCAAATCATATCTATACATATATTCATGCACAAATAACACAAAAACACACAACAATGGCTCTGATACCAATGCAGGAAAAATAAGAAATAATAATCAACAGAAATAAACGGATTCAGACATACCTTTGACGTTCAAATTGAATCTATGGATCATGTGGGTGAATCACATGCCTCCATTGATGTCTTCGAATAATTCCCAGTAGTGGAATAGAACTAACCACACTATTCACAATACAAAAGCGAAATGGTTTATAGGAAGAGAGAACGTATCATTTTTGTTGTCTGAAATACAGAACCCAAGATCTGTTTATATAGGAGAGTTAGGAGACCCATAGAATAGATATATTATCCAAGATAATATCTATCCCATATCAATAATATCTAATTAATAATTATCATCTAATATATTGACAATTATCGATATCAAGATTATCTCATATCTTGAAATATAATATATTATTTTATTTGGATTTCTTCTAATTGAGTCATGCCACCATGGGTGACCCAATTGGGTTCAGGTTCTAAACCCGACCTAATTTCCAACAAAAAATTAAAAAAAAATAACGAAAAAACAAATCTAAGATCATGGAGATCGCCACAAATCATCATAGATCTTGCTCTCTCTGTGTCTATCTCAAATCTCTCAGATCGATCTGAACAGATGGTGAATTTCTCAGATCTAAGATCAGTTCATTTTTGTTTGTTTTTTGTTTTTTGATAGTTGTTGTTGTTGATGATGATGATGACGATAAACAACAGATCAGGTTTGGTTTGGTTTAGCTTGGTATTATATATCGTTATTGTTTTTTGTTTTTGTTTTTTTGAATGCGTGGATGTGTTCTTTAGTGGCGGTGGCGGTGGTGGTGCAACAATGAAGGCCCTCTCCCGAGGGACAACTGTTGTTTTAGCCATGGTGGAGAAGACTCTCTCCTCTTTGATCTAAACACAAATCTGAGCCTCAAACAGATAAGGAGATGAAAAGTGAGAGATGTACCAACAGATAGATAGAACAATTAAAGATTTTTAACTACTTTATTAAATAGATAAGAAAAAAATTGATGTTGTTGATGATGATGATGATGATTGTAACAGATAAACAAAAAAGTTGACACAAATTTTCAATATACAGGAAAAATTGAACAGATAGATAGAATTTATAAGAAAAATTAGACGGATAGATATAAAATTGAATTGATAAATAGAATTTAGGAAAAAAATTGAACAAATAGATTAAATTTAGGGCAAAAATTGAATAGATATGGAGAAAAATTGAACAAATAGTCACAAATTTTGAACAGATAGATATAAAATTTGAATAGATAGTCAACAAAAAATCAAATAGATTTTTAAAAAAAAAAAGTCAAGAGGTAAAAGTGGAAACAAAATGTCTTGTAAGACTTCTCACCAAACTATTTCACAAAGCGTGGATTTCTCACCAAAAAAAAAAAATCACTAGACTTAGTGCTTTACCCTCTCCTTAGATTGAATTTATCACCAATTTTCTCTACTTTCTTTAACATATGTCCTAAGGATATATGTCAACAAAAAGCCATATATATATATGATATATATACAAATCCATTTTCTGCACGAATTTTGTAGATCAAATGATTTGTAGATATGATTGATGATGATTGTAACAGATAAACAAAAAAGTTGACGCAAATTTTCAACATACAGGAAAAATTGAACAGATAGATAGAATTTATAAGAAAAATTAGACGGATAGATATAAAATTGAATTGATAAATAGAATTTAGGGAAAAAATTGAACAAATAGATTAAATTTAGGGAAAAAATTGAACAAATAGAGAGAAAAATTGAACAAATAGTCACAAATTTTGAACACATAGATATAAATTTGAACACATAGAATTTGAACACATAGATATAAATTTGAATAGATAGTCAACAAAAAATCAAATAGATTTTTTTTTAAAAAAAGTCAAGGGGTAAAATTGGAAACAAAATGTCTTGTAAGACTTCTCACCAAACTATTTCACAAAGTGTGGATTTCTCACCAAAAAAAAAAAATCACTAGACTTAATGCCTTACCCTCTCCTTAGATTGAATTTATCACCAATTTTCTCTATTTTCTTTAACATATGTCCTAAGGATATATGTCAACAAAAAGCCATATATATATATGATATATATACAAATCCATTTTTTACACGAATTTTGTAGATCAAATGATTTGTAGATATGATTGGTTGATGATTAGCTAATATATGAGAGAGTGCGTTACCTTAAATATTCTAATTAATTGTCACATCATTAAATTTGAAAAATTAATCTAATTTTTAAATTTAAACAGCAATGCGCTTATATATATATATATATATACATTTCCCAAGTGATTTGTGCTTTGCCGATCCCATAGAATTCAATTTCTTATTGTTTAATCCAAACAATGACAACCGAATACCAAGTCCACTCCTCGGATTCTGGGGGAAATTTGATTCCTTTCCATTTTTTTTAACAAAAATGAGTGGGACCACTAAAAAGAGGAGCACTAATAGCTTTAAAGTGGTATGGGTCTCACATGATGGAATATTTTGCTCTTATGTTTTTTTTTTTTTTTTTTTGAATTTCTACCTCATTAGTGGTCCATTAGTGCTCCTAAATTAATGGGATGAATCATTGTTGTTTTTTTAATTGGATGTTGGGGTCGATTTATGCCTCTATCAATTAATTAGGTGGTCAATCCCACCACCACACTTACATAGGTTATTAAAGTTGGATCAAACGGCCACAAGAAATTTATTAGGACTAGTGAGTATTGAACTTTTTTTTTTCTTTTTTTTTTTTGAATTGGGTTTATGCTCATTTCGATTTTTCTCGAAACTCATGCAAAATGCTTCCTTTCACATGAATCAGACAAAGTGGAAACAATACGTAACGTAGACGGTTAATGGATTGGAATTGGATACGCTCTGTTTGTTAGACTGTATAATTAAAGTTTCTGGCGTCAAGTAACTTTAACAGCCCTTGTTTTGAACTGCACACCCTCTTTACTAGATCTTGCATTCTTTTAGTGCTTATTTAAGGCTTGTTTGGGATCTTTCAAAAAAGTCAAAAAGCCAAAAAGTTACTCAAAAAATTAAAAAGTTAACACTATTCACCAAAAGTCAACAATTACGGCTGCACAACTCCCAATTCAAATTTTCTTCTAAAAACCAATTTTCACAATTTTTTATTACACATTTTTCCATAAAAAGTCAAAAAGTTAACCCAAACATCCATATTTTCAACCTCAATTTTTTAGTCAAAAAAGATAAAAAGTGCACTTATTTAGTCTTCCCAAACAATATTAGATTTGGAGAGAGAGACTTGTAGCAGGAAAAGAAAAAAGATATAGAAAAGTGAATAAAATGGTAGTTATTTATTTTGAATAATGCTTGGGACCCCCTTTTGGGGGTCACCCCCTCACCCCCCTTTGCCACGTGGCGGGGGGTGATTGGAGGAGCAGGAAAAAAAAGAAAAAGAAAAAGAAAAAGTAACCAATGAGAGAGAGAGGGGGTCAAAGGGGGTGGGGGGAAAAGGGGGGATAAATCATTGTTGATTTATTTTTTGGTTTTTAAATTTATTTATAAATTTATGATGCAAACACAATATAATGCTGTGTTTGATTGGAGGAATTGAGGAGGAATTGAGAAAGGAATAAGAAAAAGGTATGTAAAATGTAAATAAAATATATCTATATTTCATCTAATTTAATACATTTTTTTCCTTTTCTTTTTCCTTTCTCTTTCTCTTTCTAATCCCTTCTCAAATCCCAAACTAAACACAGTATAAATGTATCTCAACATTAGAAGCATACGAATTTTAAATGCAAGTAAGAAAAAAGCCAAGCAAACAAAATTTTAATCCAAAATCATTAAATGAAATAAAAATTATGTGGTTATTTGACATGCTATTTTAGCACATTATCCTATTTAGGTCAAAATCATCTTATGTAAGTCACATCATCTCTCTATCATATTATTTCAAACTCAATCTATATTTTACGTTTTTTCATAAAAAGTTAAAAAATATACTAATCTAGTACTTCTCAAACAACTTTATAGGTCATACTAAGGCCTCGTTTCGGAACAGATTATTTTAGTAAATTTTTTGTTTTTTGACTAAAATATGAGGTAAAAAAAACTTAGGTGAATTACACTAACAGTCCCTATAGTTTGGAGCTTATGTCACTTTGGTCCCTGACTTTTTAATTGTGACACATTTTGACTTTAAATTTTGAATCTTGTTCCAAATAAGGACAATTGAAGATACTATTGAACTTTTCAAGGGCAAAATCGTCAATTTGATAAAATATAAACTAATTTGACAAAAATAAATGTCAAAAAAATATTTTTAAATTTTTAAAAATTATTTCTACCCACCAAAGATAAAATTATGTAAAATTAATAAACCTTTTAGACATTTATTTATTTATTTATTTTACCAAATTAATTTTTATTATATATGTGGATGATAATCATGAAATGAGAAGTTGTTAAACTTTTAATGTGTAATCGATATATTTAGGGCTATTTTGGAAAGATGGTTATAATAAACTTTTTGGTGAAAAGCTACTTATAATAAGCAGTTTTTTTGTGAGAGAGGAAGTGGGTTATAATCTAGGACGTGGATTATAACCCACTTCCCAAAATAGGCCTTAATATATGAAATGTTTTCAGTTTTATATTTTTTTTATTTAATGGATTGGTTTAATAATGATATCAAAATTGTCGCCATATTTGACTTTTGAAAAAATAGGAACTAATTTAATGAAAACAAAAATAACCACCTATTACATGATTATCATCCAAACACATAATAAAAATTAATTTGGTAGAAAAATAAATAAATAAATGTTTAAAACATTTATCAATATTTCATAATTTTATCCTTAGTGGGTAGAAATAATTTTTAAAAATTCAAAAACATTTTTTTGATATTTATTTTTGTCAAATTAATTTATATTTGATCAAATTGACGATTATACCCTTAAAAAATTCAATGGTATCTTCAATTGTCCTTATTTGGAACCAGATTCAAAATTCATGGTCAAATATGTCACAATTGAAAAGTCAGGGACCAAAATGA
The DNA here is from genome assembly GCA_036172215.1 of Camellia granthamiana. NCBI lineage: Eukaryota > Viridiplantae > Streptophyta > Magnoliopsida > Ericales > Theaceae > Camellia > Camellia granthamiana. The sequence continues at coordinate 98,279,728 of CM069914.1, forward strand.
CATAAGTCCCAAACTATAGGGACCGTTAGTGTAATTCACTCAAAAAACTTGCATGTTTGGAATGATTTTTTGATTTTTTACAAAAAGATGTGTAAAAAATTGAGCAAAAATGAAATCTTTGACTTTTTAATATAGGTTATAGGCTTTTTGATTTTTTTAGTAACTTTTTAACTTTTAGGTTAAAATTGTTACTTCCCGAATGAGGCTCTAAGTCCGTGATAACTGTTAAAGTCAAAAAAAGTCAAAAGTCATTTCATTTTTTCTCTCACAAAAATTAAAAAAGTCAAAAAGTCTAACACAAAAGAAACTTTTTAACCCCAAATTAAAATAGTCAAAAAACTAAAAAGTTAAAAATCAAACCACATCCCAAACCAACCAATATGTGGTGTCTACTAATCAAACGCTTGCAAAACCACATGGTATGACTCGGTAGCCATTACAGTTGGCGGTGAAGGAAGAGAGGCCAAAGCAAAGAGATTGCACCCATCTCCTCCAAAATATTAAGAAATATAAGGCCTCCTCCAAAATTTTATGGCCCAACTTCATAATGGCCCCCAAACTTTTATTTGGTTTAGCTTGGCTCGAAATGGCTTCACCCCTAATCTTAGAATTAGATTATATGTTTGATTCGCAGGTACGATTAAAAGCTTAGGAATCTGAATCTCAATCGATGAATCATTTGTTAAAATTTAATATTATTATGTTTGAATTATGAATTTGGGTCGCATTTAAAAAGAAAAATATAAAAGATTAGTAAAATATAGTTATATTTGATTCACTTTCATTCATATTTTCACTTTTTCTTACTGTAACTCATAATCCAAATACAATCACTTCAGGACTTTATCAAGGCAAAGCCGCAAATAGCCTTTCAAGGATAAATAAATAAATAAATAATAAAAAAATAAAATAACTGGTTCAGCTTAGTGTTCCTCATAGTTTCTTGCAAATGTGTTTCTCAAGCACGTCACATGGCAATCCTCTTTATTTTATGCTTACTGAAAAATCTAGAAATTCTCTAAATATTGATTTGTGATTATGTATCAATTTTAAGCAGTAAATAACAATCTCAATCAAACAATCAAGACAAATAAACACAACGATTTTAATGTAGAAAAATCACAATTGGAGCGTCTCCAATTGTGATGAAAAAATCACAGGTCAAAATCACAAATTAATCCACTAAGAATACAAAAGGAATTACACAAGTGTACTCTCAATTACTTAGCAAATCTACGCCCGAATTGAACCGACCCCTATATGCCTCTTCCACCACGATCTTCACCTCGGAACTGTCTTGCCCAACATTGAATCCACAACGCGGATGTCGAATCACTACGATGAGCCATTCCAGAATCCACAAAAGCTTCAGGCTCGAATTCTCCAGAATCTAACGAAGAACAACTCTCTCTTTTGTATTGAATAAACGAACAATATTTTGATGTATACCTCTTAAACTATGAGTTAAATACTCAATTAAATATCAAAGAAAACTAGAAAAATAGCCCTAGATATAAACCTTAATATCCAAGAAGAATATCTGGAAGCGTAACCTTAGATTTGGAGCAACTTGAGATTTTATAGAATCTGAAATCGCGAGGTCCGCTAGAGCGAGGAAATGGACCCTCGAACGAAGACGCTAAAACGCGTGTTCCAAACCAATATGTACGCTCGAGCGGGGAAATGGACGTTCGAGCGTAAAAGCACACCTCACAGTATATTTGCAGACAGGTCAAACTTCTGGAACCCAACATTCTCCGCTCGAGCGTACAAACGGCCGCTTGAGTGGACAAAGAACTTTGAATGCATTTTTGCATTTTGCTTCAGGGGCGCTACCCTTAAACCCCGCCGTGGTGCTGCCTTGGACCAGCCAAAGGGCGCTGCCCCCTGGACCCCCGCGAGCTGATTAGGCAGCTCAATCCCCGACATAGTCGGCGAAGTGGCAAATTTGAAAGAATTAACATCACTAACTTCTCTGCAAGGCACAATTCGGGTTGGATTTGCATCTAAAAACTCATAGCCTCACTGAAATAAAAGTGCGAAAATAAGTACAACTGAAAGGAATTTTGTCAAATGAGATTGCTAAGAATAAAAAAGCTAACACTTACCATCTTTTTATGTTAGTCTCTCTCTCTCAAAGTATGCTCTTTATTCCGTCAAAATTAATTAAGATACGAATTAAGAGTAGCTTATGGTTTAAGCTCTGTTACAAAGGCTTCTCCTGCGGTGATTCCTTGACAATGTGAAACTTGGTCTCATAATAATTTACCCTATCTTTTTCTTGAAAGACACTTGAGATTGAAGCTTGACTTTGACCAATTAATAATTCAATAACATGGTATCAATCTGATAAATTAATAATTGAATAACGAGGCCTCAAGTAAATGTACATAGGATTTTTTTTTCTTTTTCTTCTTTTCCTGTCAATATCAATTGGTTGAACCAACAACATGTCAGATCTAACAATTGATATAACGTTGATTGATAGTTTTTATATTAGTTGATCTATCGTTAACAAGAAGCTAAGCATCTAGTAGATGTACCCATATGTTGGACCCCATTAAATTTCACTATTTTCCTCCCATTATTCATCACTAATTTGGTGACCTTTTTCACTTTTTAGGCCTCTTCCTGTTAACATATGCTCTTGAACTAATTGGGTTGGAAAACTCTACTTATTCAAAAAAATTGTCAAGAAATTTACTCAAAATGGAAAAGTGTGGTTAAAATTTAATTGGTGTACTGATCTGGATCACATATTGATTTTTATGTAAAATTCTAACTAAAAATTCTAAGTAATATTACTCAATTTGATTAATCTATTGGTTAAGAATTCTGGTATCTCATTAAGCATCCGTTTGGCAAGGGCTCATTGGGCTCATGAGCCACAAAAGACAAAATAGGCTCATGAGCCACAACAGACAAAACATCACATCCAACCCCATAATCATTACACTCTTCTCTCACAAAAAAAACCAAAAAAGCCAAAAAGCCAAGAGCCCTTCCCAAACCAAGCTTTTGAGCCCAGGCTCATATAGCCAAAAAAGCCAAAAAGCCAAAGAGCCAGCCCACTTCCCAAACGGAGGCTAAGAGATTAAGAAGATTTTTCATGTGTGATTGACCCAATTGGACGTATTGGTGTGGTAAATATGTCAAAAAAAGGAAAAAAATATGTCATTGAACTTTCGTATAATCTCCTACTATTTAACAATAATAAATAGTAATAACAAATTGTTGTTGTTTGCTATTTGGGGTACATCTTAGCTTTGAGGTAATACATTGCTTTAATTTTTTGTTCTAAATTAGCTAACAAACGAAAGAATAAAAAAATAAGACTTTTTGTGACAATTAGATTTAGAGGAGATTAAATCACCCCAGTTATCATATGCATAATGGCTTTTGATCTAGGATTACCAAACCAGTGTGATTTTTATTTTTTTATTTTTTTCAAGAGATGGTAAGAAAAAAAAGTTGGAAATGTTGAAACTAATGGTCTCTTAATATATATATATATATATATTAGGAGGTTGAAGCTTTTTGCCTCAAAAAATACGGGGATATGAACTAGAAAAAGATAAAGTGCATGCTCTGAATTTATTTTTTTGATTCAACTAATGAAAAAATTATTGCATGGTGAAAGAGTATTACATGATAATGTCATATGGTACCATCTACCAATCACAAATGATCATGCGTCAATACTATCTTTCAATCACTAAGTAAATATAATGGAATTCATGGTCTAAACTAATTATAAGAGAGTAGGGTACCATCTTGTCAATAACTAAAGGATAATCCAATGATAAGCATCCACTTTTATTGAGATGCTCAATCTCAATATGAATCTCGTGGGTCTCCTTGTCCTAGAGGCTCTCCAGTTAGGGATTCGTAATAATTTCTTATGATAAATGTGAATAAAAATGACATATTTTTGTTCAGTTATATGTCAGTCTGAAAAATAAGAGTCAATTTTTTGTTGTGTTTTAATAACTCAATAGTAGAGCAGATTACCTATTCTCTAAATATATTGATATTCTTCCCATGACACCAAAAACAAATAAAAAATAAATATCAAATTGATTGAAGGAAGATGGAATCAAAGTGTTAAAAAGAAAGAAAATTGGTGAAACTTAATTTTCAAATTAATTGGATTAAATTTTGCCAACTCTAAATATTGGAAATTTACCATACATAGATGCATTAAAGCTGTCTAATCCAAATATATATATATATATATATAGAGAGAGAGAGAGAGAGAGAGAGAGAGAGAGAGAGTGCATGGAATGTGGTCTGTGAAATGAACATATGAAAGGAAAAAAAAATACATATAATTGACTTGATGGAACATGTTGAGCCATGTTAAATTGAAAATAAATTAAAAGATTAAGTTTTAAATTAATAAAATTAAAATTTTAAGATTTATTTTTTTACAAACGTCAAATTTTAGATTTTTTTATTTTATTTTATTTTTATTTTAACTTTCTCTAAATTTTATCTATCCAAACAAAACTTGGACAGTTCCTCTAACCAAAAGAAAAAGGAAAAAGGAAATGCCAAACTCATTGGCCAGCTTGCTCTTGAATCTATTGTTTGTAATCTAGGCGTAAAGCCAAATAACATTTATTTCCATTACTTTTATGGAAAATACTAGTTATATATGTTACATCATATTCATAGATCTTTGCATGATAATTTATAATGGATGAATTACACTCATGGTTCTTATAGTTTGGGATTTATGTCATTTTGATCCTTGATTTTTCAATTATGACATATTTGATCTTAAATTTTGAATCTTGTTCCAAATAAGGACAATTGAACATACTGTTGGATTTTTTAAGGGCAAAATCCTCAATTTAATAAAATATAAATTAATTTGACAAAAATAAATGTCAAAAAATTATTTTTGAATTTTTAAAAATTATTTCTACCTACTAAAGATAAAATTATATAAAATTGATAAATCTTTTAGACATCTATTTTTTTTAACAAATTAATTTTTATTATGTATTTAGATAATGATCATGTAAAATTAATTTTTAAAAATTAATCATGTAATTTTTATTAATTTTTATCAATTTTACATAATTTTATTTTTGGTTGGTAGAAATCATTTTAAAAATTTTAAAATATTTTTTTGACATTTATTTTTGTCAAATTAGTTTATATTTTATCAAATTGATGACTTTGCCCTTGAAATTAAGCAATGGTATGTTCAATTGTCATTATTTAGAACAAAATTCAAAATTGAGGATCAAATGTGTCACAATTGAAAAGTCATGGACTAAAATGACACAAGCCCCAAATTATAAGAACTGTTAGTGTAATTTGCCCATTTATAATTTATGATATATGAGGCTCTCTTGCAATTGACAATAGAATTTTTAGTAAGGATGTTGACCTACATAATTTCCTAGTGAATAATAATCATAAGTGACAAACCACCATGTATTTTGACATTGAACTCTAACACAACTGATTTGGGTGATGTCGGGCCAAACAACTTGAGTATAATGCAAGCACTCTCCAATATCTCCATCAACACATGAATTGGAATTGTAGTTGTACTTCCTCCTCTCCTCCATCCACATCTTTACTGTTAAGGATTGGAAATCCCGTCCAAGACCTTCTAGAAATTATACCAAGTAGAAAAACGCACACATACACCCAAGGAGACACCATATTTAACGTGGTTTGGCCTCAATACCTACGTCCACGAGAGAGTAACCGATTATCACTATAACAATGGAGAGATTACAAAGAGATTACAATAGAGGAGGAGCTCACGCCATCCTCACCAGCCACTCACCCGTCTCCTTCTCTCACACCGAGAGAGACGGTCTCTCTGCCTCACATCTCTCACTCTCTCTTGGTTTGCTCTCTCTCTCTCTCTCTCTCTCTCACAATCTTAAGCTCATCATCCTCACCTCATTTATACACCAATGAGGGAGAGCCTTATTGGTCACCACCTACTTCTTCCACTAGCTAGTGGGTTGGTAGAGTGGGAGAGCCACTTTCCATTGGGTGGAGAAAGTGGGATCTCCATTGGAGCTCCTCACATGGGGTGAGATACCCAACAAATCACCCCCTTAACCCATGTGAGGTGATCCACTGCATACACTGCTGCTAATTTTGTCACGCCCAAATTTCAGCATAGTCTGCATCTCATCACTGAGACGTTTGCATCCCCTGAAGCTAAAGATAACACACCAGAGATACAAGAGGATGAGGGACTCATACATCCTTAACTCAACTCACACCACTCTCTGATTTGGAGAGAGCCTCTGCTCCTATCTCCCACAGATCTCTTCTACGCTTTCTATCTCGGATGTCTTCACCTGCTATGCTTGAACTTGCGTAACCAAGATATCTTGCACCCTTTGCCAAGGATGTCCTTGACTGGCATGCATCATCTCGCATGACCAGTCATTGGAGCAACAGAAAACTCGTCGTTTGTCCCATCAATGTCCTCAATTTTCTTTGCTCGGAGCTTTTCCTCTGAACTATCAGCCTTTGCCCTCTGCACTTCTGAACAACCTCCTAGCGTTTCCTTATATGCTCGTTGTCTATGCTTTTTGCAATCCCTGATTTGCCGTCTAGTAGATTGATGGTTGACAGTAGCTCCATCTGTCAAAGCGTCGTCAGCTATGCAATTCCTTGCATAGTGCTCGCACCCATGGCTTCTGGTCTCCCTGCGTCGAACTCGCTTGAGAGATATGCATCAACTCTATCCTCCGCTGCCATAGAACTAAAGAAACCACCATAGAGAAAAGAGACTTGCTACTCCTTGGCCCACACTCTTGCATTTTATCTGTCTCAATTTCTCTGTTTGGAAGTTCCTGTGAACTTTCAAAGACCCTTTGCTACATACTCTTTTCGCGCCTCTGTACGACACTGTACCTTTACACTGATGCACGTCTGCATTTGTGCTTCTGCACTTAATATGCTCCTCTGCAACTATTGTTCTACACGTCCACATACCATCAGTACCTACTCGTATACAGTAGCTCCAACAGTCATAGCATTTCCTTGAGCCCACACTTGTTGCCAACTCATCTACACATCAATAAATGGTCTTCTCTTCTAATTGAACCAGAACTTCCGATGAACTTCGAAGATAATCATCTCTACAATCCTCTAATCGCCCCTAACCAATCCTGATCTCCCTCGATTTGCCATTTGTTCAAGCCTAATCTCTTTTGGTCTTCAATGATCTATCTCGATTAGTATCCAGTTGTCCAATCTGGTCAGAATTTGCCCATTCTAACCTCTTCAGTGAATCCGCAGCATTCCACAATATCCAGCAACCTTCCTTTGACTATTGAAAATGACAAACTCCCATGTTTTGACAATCTTTAAAAACCGTTCAGAATTTCACTATTCTGACCTCGCGATTGCATTCGGAATGGTCCGTTTAGCTAGAACTAACCTTCGCTACATTTCTGGGGACCTCACTGAAAACTTTCCCCAAAACTGGGCCACACTAGAATTTTCTGAAAAATTATGGGCCAACTAGCAATTTCAGAAGTTTAGAGAATATTTTATTCCAACAGAATATTCTGTTCACTGCACCTGATGCGTCTGCAACTTTGATCTTTTTTTTACAAAAAACTCTGATTCAAAAATCTAACCGTATGAATGTGTCCAAAATGCTCTAAATAATTAGAAAGCACTATTGGATCGTCAGAAACGGACTCCGAATGGTTCAGATCAAGCCAAAACAGTTTCGACGCCTCAGATCTGCGGCTACACCTTAGACGCGTAGCACTGGATCACTTCCACATGTGCTAACGTGGCAGATGACATGGCACTGACTATGTTGACATGGCGCTGACTAGACTGCCACGTGGCGCTGACGTATGCGCTGACTGGGCTGCTACGTGGCGCTGATGTGGATACCACGTCACTCGCACGCACGCCCCCACTCCTTCCGCCGCACGTGGGGCACGTGTCGCGACTGATCGCACGCGTCAGCACAGGGTAACGGCGCATGGAGCGCGTATTGGAGAGTGGGTTTCACGCGCCTACTTCAATTGGTGCGTGAGAGCACGTGGAGGCTCCTCTTGGGCTCTACTTTGCATTTATGGACTCCTCTCGTCGAGACCTTGCTCCTGGTATGCTCAAAACCTGATTTCAAGCAATTTGATTTCTGGGCAGTTTCGAAAAACACTGTGTTTTTGTTCCGAAAACGACCGACGAGGCTCTGATACCACTTGTTGGGGATTGGGGATCCTGCCCAAGACCTTCCAAAAATTATACCAAGTAGAAAAACACACACACATAATAACACAAGAATATTTACGTGGTTCGACAATTGCTTACGTCCACGGAGAGCTATCTACTATAGAATTTCCCGGAGGGAGTTTACACCACTCACACCTTACTCACTCACTATAGCACTCTCACTTACACATACACTTTGTGTTTTTCTTCTCACAATCTCTATATTACAACTCACAATAAACCCACCTCTTCAGCTCCTCTTCCTCACCTCATTTATACACAAGTGAGGGAGGTTTTGATTGGTCACCACCTACCCCTTCCACTAGTGAGTGGGTTTTTTCCACTAGTGAATGGGTAAGAGAGTGGGAGAGCCACCTTACCTACCTTATTCCACTATCCATAGTAGGTTCTCCATTTGGGCAGTTGACTAACAATTCTCCCCCTCCACACCCATATGGATAACATAAACCAAGGAGGATAGGTACCAACCACTAACATAAACCAACTAATAATATATACAATACAATCCACTAACATCTCAGCTAATACACTAACAGCCCCCCTCAAACTCAAGGAGGATAGGTACCAACCAACTTGAATTTGGAGAGAGTAAACTCAAAGAGGATAAACATATACAATACAATCCACTAACAATATATACAATATAATCCACTAACATCGCAACTAATACACTAACAGCCCCCTTCAAACTCAAGGAGGATAGGTACCAAACAGCTCAGATACCATGATAGAATTACGAGAGAGAATAAATTGTGTATTATTCATGTATTGAATGTATGTTTACAATGTTTCAGATGACTCTCTTTTATAGAGGAGAGAGTGTATACAAAGGGGCCAAAAGAGGAAACAGAACATGGTGCACCAAGAAAACAACATTATTAAAGCTAGTGTATTTTACAGCTAATCATATATACAATACAATCCACTAACATTGTTAATTTAATGTATAAAGAGGGAGAATAGATTGTGTATATATGTTGTATTAAATCTGTTGTACATGGTCTCCTTTATATAGGAGAAAATGGCCTAAGTGGCATACACACTATACAAAACAACATCATGGCCTAACATCATGGCCTAAAGGAAAAGTGGCCACCGAAAGGGGAAAGCATACACACTAATAACTAATATACTCTAACATCCCCCTTCAAACTCAAGAAGGATAGGGACAAACCAACTTGAGTTTGGAAAGAGTAACAAAACGTGAAAATAAACTAAAAATAAAATAAAATAGGATAGGAGACACTGTATGGTCGTGTCAGACCGGTGTTGAAGACACTGTATAATTGTGGCAGACCGGTGTAGAAGACACTGTGTGGTCATGTCGAACCGTTGTAGAAAACACTGTATGATCATATCAGACCATTGGAAAAGACACGGTGTGGTCGTGTCAGACCGTTGTAGAAGACACTATGTGGTCATGTCTATATATATACAAAGATATACATATATATATGTGTATATGTCTTGCCCTCAAAAGTCGCACCGGACACGCGATTTCAAGCATCGTGTCTGGCGCCCGATTCATGTGACCGACAGAACGTCGTGTCTGCCTCAGCTCTCGCGCTCTCTCTGTCGTCTTCTTCTCTTTGTTCTCTTTTTAAACCGAGGTCAAGGCTGGTTAGAGAGGTAGAGCAAAACAAAGCTACGAACCACTCTGCAACCTTTGTCTTTGTTTACACCTCTGATATGGCCTCTTCCCATGGTTCTTTCACCCTCTTTCCAAATCTCAACGAGTCAACAAGAGAGATAACCGGTGCTGTCGCCCTTGAACCTCAATCAAGCGCCCTTTCGCTGTCCCCTATGCTCAGCTATCCAGAAATGTCAATTGAGCAGATAATGGCAACACAATCGGACATCGAGGCTAACTCGTATATGCTGAAGTCATGTGTGGAGACCATGACAGCAGTCACTAACTTGTCCCGTCGACTACAAAACAGGACGTTTGAAGTTTATCAACTGTCAACGCAACTCTCCCTGCTCCAACGGATGTATAAAGATGCTCGAGGAGAGATTAGCTCACTGATGAAGGAGAATAAAGAGCTGAAATGGCAGGCCACCTCCAAGGCCCGATTCGGAGTGCACTCATACTCTGCATTTGACGGCCAGCGGGGAGTAATTGTATTTGGAAGTGCTGCCAAGGCCGAGGGAGAGTCGTCAAGAGCGGCGAAGGCAAGCGACGAAGCTGGTTGCAAATGAAGTTGGGGTGGAAGCTTCGCTGCCGGGTTGGTGCCGGAGGAAATTGAAAAATGCTGTGTGTTGTTATGTTGTTGTTGTTGTTTTTTTTTTTTTTTTTTTTTTTGGTGGTAGTTGTGGGTTGTGGTTGGTTTTTTTGAGTTTGAGGGGGGCTGTTAATATATTCTATGTTAGTGCATGTATATTCTATGAAAAGAAGCAAAATGAGAATAGACCCCAAAATGAAAATGGAGTTGCTTTGTTGCTTCATGTTTGAATTTGATAGGTAAAGTATACTAAAGGTGAGAGAGGGTGTGAGAGTCTGATCAGATTGTTTGGCAAAGGCAAAGAAGAGCTGTGAAAGGAGCTCAAATATCAAAACCCACATGGGCTTGTTCCCCAACTTTTCATATAACCCATCATTCCCAAATTGTTTAATTAACAGACCCATTCTTCTTCTTTTTTTACTTATTTCTTTATCACTTCCCACTACCCAACCTTTCATCATTTTCTTATCTTCCTTTTTTTTTTTTTCATTCAAAAAATAAATAAATAAATAAAAATAAAAATAAAAATAAAACGACGACTGAGCCCTTCACTCCGCACCCATTCTTCTTTGCTTTATTTCTTTATTTTTTTTTTAATCACTTTCTCCCATCCTTGTTCCCCACTCTCTCCTCCTCTCTCGTTTGATTTCAAAATCACTTATTATTAATCTTTTTCAAACTTCTTTTTATCTTTTTCACATCTCACATTTTCCTATTTTAAACTTTTCATGCCACCACCTACATCCCTTTTCTTATCTTCCTTTTTCCATTCAAAAAAAAAAAAAAACACACAAAAACCCTCAACTGCCGCTACATATATTTCCATTGCCATTACAGTCCTTACTTTTTTTTAAGTTCAACATTCCAAAAAAAAAAAAAAAAACAAAGAACAAACACCTAACAACACCAACCACAACCCACAACCACCAAAAAAAAAAAACAAACCATAACACCACAAAGCATTTTTTGATTTCCTCCGGCATCAACCCAGTAACGAAGCTTACACTCCAACTTCATTTGCAACCAGCTTCGTCACTCACCTTCGCCGCTCTTAACGACTCTGCCTCGGCCTTGGCAGCGCTTCCAAATGCAATTACTCCCCGCTGGCCGTCAAATGCGGAGTATAAGAGCACTTTGAATCGGGCCTTGGAGGTGGCCTGCTGGTTCAGCTCTTTATTCTCCTTCTTCAATGAGCTAATCTCTCCTCGAGCATCTTTATACATACGTTGAAGTAGGGAGAGTTGAGCTAACAGTTGATAAACTTTAAACGTCCTGTTCTGCAGTCGCCGGGATGGTCTCTACACATGACTTCAACGTATACGTGTTAGCCTCGATATCCGATTGTGTTGCCATTATCTGCTCAACTGACATTTCTAGATAGTTGAGCACAGGGGACAGTGAAAGGGCGTTTGGTTGAGGTTTAAGGGCGACAAAACCGGTTATCTCTCTTGTGGACTCGTTAAGGTCTGGAAACAGGATGAGAGAACCACGGGAAGAGGCCATGTTAACGGATGCAGAGGATGCAAACGAGAGGGGTTGCAGAATGGTTCGTAGCTTTGTTTTGCTCTGCCTCTCTAACCAATCTCAGCCTTGGTTTAAGAAAAGAACGAAGAGAAGAGGGCGCGAGAGCCGAGGCAGACACGACGCTCTGTCGGTTACGTGAATCGAGCGCCAGACACGACGCTCACGACTTTTGAGGACGAGACATATATATATATATATATCTGTATATCTTTGTATGTATATCCAACACGACCACACAATGTCTTCTACACCGGTCTAACACGACTATACAGTGTCTTCTTCAACAGTCTGACACGACCACATAGTGTCTTCTACAACGGTCTAACACAACCATACAGTGTCTCCTATTTTATTTTCCTGTTTTATTACTCTCTCCAAACTCAAGTTGGTTTATGTTTATCCTCCTTGAGTTTGAGGGTACGGCAAAAATGTGTTTGTGCTTTAGAGATGCTAAACCAGTCTTAGAAGGCTATACAGATTCATATGGCAGGAGATCTTGATGGCAGAAAATCTACATCAGGATTTCTGTTCACTTTTGTAGGGGAAGCTGTGTCTTGGCAGTCCAAGTTGCAGAAGTGTGTTACTTTATTTACAACCGAAGCAGAGTATATTGCCGCAGTGGAAGCTGGAAAAGAGATGTTGTGGTTGAAGCGGTTTCTCCAAGAGTTGGAATTAAAGAAAGAGAAGTTCACAGTACATTGTGATAGCCAAAGCGCCATCAACCTAAGCAAGAATTCGATGTGCCATTCTCGCACAAAACACATTGATGTTCGGTATCATTGGTTACGCGAAGTGATGGAAAAGCAGTTATTGGAACTGATCAAGATCTATACATATAAGAATCCAGCTGACATACTTACAAAGGTGGTCTCGAGAGACAAACTCAAAATCTGCAGTGACATTGCTGCCTCAGAATCCACTTGACTACTTCCCAATGCTCTTTTCCTGGATTGGAAAGGAATCTGCTTACTACTCCAACGGCATAAGCAATATCTGGTCGGGTAGACACCATTGTATATATCAAACTCCCTACAGCAGATGAGTAGGGAATAGCCTCCATCTCTTTTTTTTCTTTAGTAGAGGAGGGACAAGAACTCTTGCTCAGCTTAAAATGATTAACCAGTGGAGTACTGACTGGCTTGACATCTTTCATGCTGAACTTCGCAATCACCCGTTCAACGCACTTCTCCTGTGACAGCCACAAATTCTTGGCTTTCCTGTCACGCACAATTTGTATGCCCAAAATTTGTTGTGCAGGGCCTAGGTCCTTCATATCAAGGACTGTGATAATTCATTCTTCAGTGATCTGATTGCTATGGCATCCTGTCCAAAAATGAGCATGTCATCAACATAGAGCAGAAGTATGATGAAGTTTCCATTGGGAAATTTCCTGACATAGACACACTGGTCTGTAGCAGTTCTCTTGTACTCATGACCCACCATGAATGAGTCAAACTTCTTGTACCACTGTCTTGGCGCTTGTTTGAGGCCATAGAGACTCTTCTTCAATCTGCAGACTAAGTTTTCTTTCTCTTTTACTTCAAAACCTTCTGGTTGCTTCATGTAAATTTCTTCCTTCAGATCACCATGGAGAAATGTCATCTTCACATCCATCTGTTCAAGTTCCAAATTCAAACTGGCTGCTAGTCCCAAAACTACTCGAATGGATGTCATTTTCACAGCTGGCGAGAAGATTCATCAAAATCAATACTTTTCTTCTGCCCGAAACCTTTGACAACCAATCGAGCCTTATACTTGACTAGCTTTCCGCTGCCATCTTTCTTCAACTTGAACACCCATTTGTTCTGCAATGGTTTTCGACTCTAGGGAAGTTTTACGAAATCATAAGTCTAATTCTTCTACGAGGACTGCATCTCTTCTTGCATAGCTTAATGCCAGCTACTCTTCTCCTTATGATTCTAAGCTTCTTGAAAACTTTTTGGCTCCCCCTCATCAGTAAGCAAAATATAATCAGAAGCAGGGTATTTTGATAATGGCTTAGACTCTCTTGTTGATCTTCGCAACTGTGGACCAATAGTCTCTGGCGGAGGGGTTTGTGGCTCCCCCTGCTCCGCACCCTCTTTTTCTGGATCTTCTTCTTCTGGCAATCTATCCTACAACTCTATATCATTGGCTGCATGTTGCGGTAGCTCTTCTTCATCAGTGGCACGCTGTGATGATGCAGGATTGGGAATAATTTCTAAAACATCATTAACTTTAGGTTTGGCTTGTTGCTCAAAGTCTTCTAAGGTCTGGTCTTCTTGAAATACCACATCTCGACTTCGAATGACCTTTTTATTTTTCGGATCCCATAATCTGTATCCAAATTCTTCATCTCCATAGCCAATAAAGATGCATGGAGGCTCCTTCTGGGTTCTGCTTTGCATTTTCGGACTTCTCTCGTCGAGACCTTGCTTCCGGTATGCTCAAAACTTGCTTTCGAGCAATTTGATTTCTCGGCAGTTTCGAAAAAACACTCTTTTTTGTTTCGAAAACGACCGACGAGGCTCTGATACCACTTGTTGGGGATCGGGGATCCCGCCCAAGACCATTCAGAAATTATACCAAGTAGAAAAACACGCACACACCTGTAGACACCGCATTTTGACCTGTCCTAAGACTTGGACACTTTAGGTTGACCATCATCACCAGAAAAATCAAATTGAAATTTTAATCCCAAACCTCACCCATATTGGCCATCACTAATTTGTAGTATTTTATAATTTTTTATAATTTGGTGTGGTGGTACATATTTGAAATGTTTTGTTTGGATATTTGATAAAATGAAAATGATAAAAAAATATAAAAAGAAAAATAGAAATAAAACATAAAAAAAATAAAAAATCAACAAAAAGAAAAAAAGTGGGTGGAAGATGGAATGGGGCGATGGTGGAGTATTTTTAAAAGAGAAAGTGAGAGTGGGTGCAAACTTACACACATGGGCAGGGGGACACAACATTCTTCGGTGGATAGCATTTTAGGGTGGGTGAGGTAGAATTTCAAAAAAATGAGAGATACACATGCAGTTGGGGCCTCTCTCTCGTGGGTGAATAATATAAAAAAAAAGAGCAGGTGAGAAGATGGGAGAGAAAGGTGAGTGTATGATTAAAGAGGGCACATGGGCAATGGGGCCTGGGATCTGAAATAAAAAAAAAAAAAAAAAGAACACACACAGACTGATAGAGCTAGCTCTCTCTCTCTCGGCTTGAAAAAAGGAAGAGGAAAGACACCACAGATGGAGACAACACCCAAAGGGCTCTCTCTTCTCTCTCAAAATTCAAAAGAAGACATCCAGCTCTCTCTCTTCTCTCTCTAGGACACCCACCCAACTTCATCTTTCTCTCGGTGCATGGTGAGAGAACACTGATACAAAGCCACAACTCATCTCTCTCTAGGTGCATGGTGAGAGAACACTGATACAGAGCCACAACACACACACAGCAGTGGTCCAGACACACACACGGTTAGAGAGAGAAAAGGTTGTGAGATGACAGGAGGTGGGTATGTTTTTCTGGAAGAGGATAAAATTGTTTGAGAGAGAGAGAGAGAGAGAAAAGGTGGTAGTGGAGAAGTAGTTAATTTAATTAGTGTAGAAATAGAATATTTGTATTATGGGTGGACATATTATTTGAGTGGATATATTCCCACTTAAAGTTCTTGATGAATTTGAAATGTTGAGTGATTTTGGTGGGGTCTACATTAAAGATGCATTTACATGGGCTGGATTGGATTGAAGACACATGGATGTTTGCTAGTTGCTAAATGGCTCGGGGTTTAAAACTTTTATTTTAATTTTGAGCGTTTTGTGAGGTTTTATTTTATTTTATTATTTCCTCCTGTTTCTCATTTGGATTTGTAATATTTAAAATGGTATAATAATTCCCTCACCCCGCTTCTTTCTATCCCATTCTTTAATCGTTTTCCCTAACTGGCATGCCATGCATATCCCTGCTTTACATCCATGCCCCATGCATAAGATTTGGCTAAATTTGCATCTTTATGCTTTAATTGATTATCCCATGATTTTGTGCGCCATCACATGTTTTGCAATGTTTCACATGTCATACCTTAGAAGCCGAATCTTTAGCTGCATCTCATGAGTGAATTGCATTAGGACTTTATATATAAGATCATGCATATTTTACTAACCTTATTTTGTAGCTGTTCGAGGGACGTCGGTCAATCTGTGAGTTTTTATGCTTTAGTATCTCATTTGTGTGTGTTTTTCTTACTGTGTGTTTTTCTTACTATGTGTTAGCATTCTACCATGAGGCTACTTGCTTACTTGATATAACTGTATGAATGCCTATAGATGAAGAATTGTTGCTTGAATTGGAATAATTCAATAAATGTACGTTTTAAGCCCATTTTGCAGTGGCAAATTCACAAACTTTAAGCCCACTTTGTCAAGTGGCAAATTCAAACCCATTTTCACAAACAAACATGAAATTGAATTGTTTCAATTTGAGCAAACTAGTTTATACTTGTATGCTTCACATAGTAAATTTTAGGATTTACTAAATAATTAGAACATGAACATATAAAGAAAATAAAAGTCATATCATGATTTAGTAGAAGCCGATCTTTTGATCGGGTGAGCGGGGGTGCTCATTATTGACCTTCCCTTCTCGTACCTAAGGTTCCGAGCCAAGCATCCTTGGTTACGACGAACAGTGGTCTTGGCACAAGTCATTGGTTTCCTAATTTCCCAAAATATTAGGTGGCGACTCTGAGATCTGATGACGCAGTCCATTTTTGACAAAATTGCAATAAAATGGATTTTCAATAAAAGTTGCCAAATCTGGACTCTCATATATGTTTCACATTGCACTCGTGAGACTAGATCAAAAAGATTTTGGGAGTCTGAACCGTTTAACGCGCACGGGTACCCCCTGGGCATGTTACAGTTTCTGGTGACTCTGCTGGGGATTTATGAAACTTTGACTCGAACTTCATGATATGACTTTTATTTTCAATTATATGTTTATTGCATTGCATACATTGGTGCACTTAAAGTTCCTGTGTTGTCCAGATACTGGTGGGAACACAGGCATACTTTTTGTGACACTACACCTATCTCTACGTTACTTTGGAGGCCTTGTGTTTTAATCTTTTGAGATCTGAAAGTTCTCAGACTTTGAAGAGAGGCTAATATTGACTCTTCTGAGTTCCTAAGATCTTCATTGGTTATGACTCAAAGGACTCTTTCGTAATGTCACCTTGACTATAACCCCTAGAGTAAAGCCAACCTTGTACATATAGTGAGCCATAGTACCTTCCAAATTAGGACAGGATGCTTTCCCATTGCTAGGATGTATGATACCGCTTGTTTGAATAGTAAAACCCTAGATCATTTCAAGCTAGGACAGGATAACCCTACCCTCTTTAGGGGTTTTTGTTCTCTTTCCTGCTTTATGTGCAATGTATTGGATCTATACAGGGGTTCTCAAATTCGAATGAGTGGCTCAGGCTGTTCAGTTTAGCACCATTACCAAAAACAAAAAAAAAAATAACAAAAACATAAAATCAAAAAACAAGTTATTAATTAAAAAAAAAATACACTCCGATATCCCACAAAATCGACCATTGTTAATAAATAGAACTTGTAGGGTATCCGACCATCTTTATGATTGGGGAGTGACCGATTGTTGATTGCATGTGCTTTATTTTGAATGTTGTGGATGGCCCACACTTTGAATGGCAATTTGAGAATGGTTTTATTCTGAGTTCTAAATTGAGTATTGAGTCTAAGTTTGATTCCACCAAGTTTGTAGAGTTGGGATCAGACTCGAGTCATTCTAGTGAGTCAGAGTCTATTGATTTCGAGAATGCTAACCTAGACATTTCTGTCTTGTCTAGGTCTTCTTTGTCATTTTCTTTTGAGTCTGTGTCATTGCTGAGTCATAGTCTCTTTTCAAAAAAAAAAATTCAAAAAAATAAAATATAAAAAAATGCCATAGAGCCTGCCTACTTCTCTGTGCCTTTAAATCATTGCATTGACCAAAGTTTTTCAAAACTTTTTCCAAAAACTCTGATAAAAACAAAGAGGAAGAATTTTCTCGGGATTTGCAAATTTTGATCAATTGAGAGGAAGAACGGTGTGCTAAGCCTTTGATGAATAAAATCATTTTTGTTAATGTGGGTACTGAGAAGGATCCTGGCTTGGTCCAAATTGGTTCTATCTTGTCTTCGTAAGAGTACGAGTGATTAGTCACTTTGTGAAAAGATTTCAAAAACTGTTTTTGCGTGGTCCTATGAAGACATGCCTGGAATTGATTATACAACATAGGATCCCTCTTGACTCGAGGTCCGACCTCCTTAACTCCTTAGCTTTCAAACCGTGATTTGAAGTATTTCATGATTAATCAAAGTGTAAAGTTTGCGTGGCCAAATTGGAAATAGCTCTTGAACTGGAGGGCCATGATGTGATTCAAATGAAGACAACCCTTAAACTAGGGGCAATAAGGTCGAATATGATTCAAATGGAAACAGTCCTTGAACTAGGGGTAATGATGTGATTCAAATGGAGGCAGCCCTTCAACTAAGGGCAATAAGGTCGAATGTGATCCAGATTGGAAATAGCCCTTGAACTAGGGGCCATGATGTGATTCAAATGGAGGCAGCCCTTCAACTAGGGGCAATAAAGTTGAATGTGATTCAGATTTGAAACAGCCCTTGAACTAGGGGCAAAAGTGTGAGGCTTACATAGCTGAAATGGAGGTAGCCCTTGAACTAGGGGCAATAAAGTATCACCCTTGAGAGGCTCGCTGGGCCGAAAACCCGGAAGGGCGACCTAGGCAAAAGTTAGAGCACAAAAAAAAAAAAAAAAAAAGAAGGAAAAATAAAAAGAAAAATGAAAAGCTCGCAAGGTTGAAAACCCAAAAGGGTGGCTTTGGCAAAAGTTAGAGCGTAAAAGGAGAGTGTCAATACCCGAGTGTACCTTAGCCAAAACTATGTAGGGCTTGTGATTCAGATTGGAAACAGCCCTTGAACTAGGGGCAAGAAGGTCGGATGTGATTTAGATTTGAAGCAGCCCTTGAACTAGGGGCAAAAAGTTGAATGTGATCAAAGAGTTAAAATTGAATCGTTTCCCAGTGAAGACCGCCTAGAAAGGCAAAACCCAGAATTTGAGAGAATGAATTTTATTATTGAAAGATAGTTGAGTTCCTATCCACTACACTAGGGGCAACACTAGGGGCAAATTCGGACCCAATTAGCCTAGTCCCTACATCATCATATCTACTGGTCAAGTGTAGTAGTCGTTCTTATAGATGGCCTAGAGATTTCACACCCAATCAACATGGACAAGTTAAACTGAAAGTAACCCTTGAGAGGCTCGCTAGGCTGAAAACCCGGAAGGGCAACCTAGGCAAAAATTAGAGTAGAAAAACAAAAAAAATAGAAACTCAAAAGAAAAAAAAATGAAATGAAAAAAAAAAATAGAAAAAAAAAAATCAAAAGCTCGCAAGGTTGAAAACCCGAAAGGGCGGCTTTGGCAAAAGTTAGAGCACAAAAGGAGAGTGTCAATACCCGAGTGAACCTTAGCCGGAACTACGTTGGCCTGATTCCTATCTCTAGGATACGTAGGTAGCTTCATTTTGAAGTTCGACCCTAATAATTTTTCAACTCATTCATTTTGTCCATATTTGATTGGTGTATCTTCAGTCGACTTGGTTGTTCTATCCGTGTTTGATTGTAGGGATGGCAATTTGAACCCGGCCCGACGGGGACCCGACCCCCCGATTCCGATTAGAATGGTTATTCCCCGAAAAATACCCCCGTGGGGACAGGAATGGTATTTAAAATTAAATCCTCGATTAATTTCGGGCCGGGGATGGTGATTGATTTCCCAAGCCCGGCCCCGCCCCGAAATTTCCCCGTATGTATATATATATATATATGTTTAGGATATATTAATATTATATGTATCCATGTGTTTAGGTTATATTAATATTATATCTATCATTCTAATCTATCTCAGCTTTCTCTCACTCTCATTCTCTCTCACTCTCGTCTCTGAGTCTGAAGCTACCTCCTTTCTCTCTTATCTCTTCACTCGCTTATCGCACCACACCCACCGTCTCTCTCTCTCGTTCTCCTCTACTCTCTTCCCTCTACACTCTCTTCAACATCCGAAGTCAACTCGTCGCCTCCTCCGACGCCGTTGCCTCTTCCGACGCCACCACCTCCTTCGACGCCACGACCACCGTGCTACCCCTGCCGCCGTCCCTCTCTAGATCCTCACTGCTGCATATTTACTCCAAGGAAAACGAGATCGATCGAGCATAGTGGAGTCCTCCATGAACCATTTCAAATCTAGATCTAGTCTCTCTCTCTCTCTCTCTCTCTCTCTCTCTCTCTCTCTCTCTCTCTGTGTCCCTGTGTGTATATATCTATATATTTGTGTGTTTTACAACTTCAACTTCTGATTCTGATTGTGTTTTTATATTGTGATTGTGATTGTGGTATAAAGAGGTAATTTTGATTTTGATTTTGATTCTGTTTAAGGTTTTGAGTTGGTTGTGATTGTGCTGTTAGATTAGATCTGCAACTGGAGCCATTTTTTTTTTTTGTTCCGGGGAATTTTCGAGGTCGGGGAAACCCGATCCCCGTTAGGAGGCGGGGACGGGGACGGGGACGGGGATAGGTTCCCCGTCGGGGATCGGAGCCAGGACCGGGGAAAATTTTGCCATCGGGGATCGGGGATGGGGAGTGTAATCCTCGGCCCCGCCCCGGCCCGTTGCCATCTCTATTTGATTGGTGTATCTTCGTTCTGCTCAGTTCAGTTGGTTCAATTCAACTTGGTTCAGTTCGGTTCAGTTCAGCGGTTCAGTTCGGTCTAGGTCTGCTCAGTTTCATTCGATTCAGATCGGATCGGCTCGGTTCGGTTATCATTGTTGCTACAAAACCAATTCGGGGTTATTTAGCTTGGGGCTATGCACCTCAATGATTGATTCCGTGTTAGTTGAGTAGTGGCCATTTGCAAAAATAAATTTTGATTCATTTGAATAAAGCTGACTAATTTTTCTCGAAAATTATTCCATTTTTGCAAAACTTGCACCATTCTTTGGATTTAAAAAGGGAAAATTTTCAGTGCTCACAGTTTAGCTTACATGATTTGAAACAGAAAATAGAATAAGTATGCTAATCTAACTCTCATGTTGATCAAAATATTTTTTACAAAAAAAATCAATCAAGAGACAAATTGAGTCATGAAGTTCGTTGGCCAACTCTTTGGCTAGATCATGAGTTCGTCGGCCAACGTTTTGGTCGGCCCATCAGTTTCAATTTCAACCCATTAGGATAAACTGCAGAATCACTTAGGCTCAATGGTTGTGTTCCAGAGTCTTGTTTTTTTTAAGTTCCTTTCATACCAGTCAGTGTATATAAGTATGTTTGGATTGTTTTGCTTCGTTAAGTCATTCTTTGATTTAGGTCAGTATGGGTCAGTATAGAATCAACGTTCAATTCAGAGTTCAAAATTCAATCACTCTCAAATTCAATCAAACAAAAATGTTTTCAAGTTCAAAGTGATATGCCAGTCACGCCATCGATGTGCAAAAACTAAAATGATTTTATTGTAGTCAGGGGAGGACATCCCCGATCACAGAGACACAAAACAAAAACAAAAACAAAAACAAAAACAACAAAAAAAAGCAAAAAGAGAGAGTAGCATTTTCTCAGTTTTCCAGCAGTAGCTCGGTGGCGAAGATTATAACCAACTTTATTTGCACACAGCTTCGTTGCCTGACTTTACCATCAGCTACCTCACTTCATCTTTACTTCTTCGAAGCTCTTGAAGACTCTGCCTCGACCTTGGCAGAGCTTCCGAAGGAGATTATCCCTCGCTGGCCGTCAAAGGTAGTCCCATGACGAGTTGCGACAGTCACCTGTCGTTTCAACTCCTTGATTTGTTTATTCAATTCGCTAACTTCCCCTCGAGAATCTTTGTACATATGTTGAAGTAAAGAAAGTTATGCATTCAATCGATGCACCTCACACGTTCTGTTCTGCAGCCGACAGGACAAGTTGGAGACCGCAGTCACGGTCTCCACACATGACCTCAGCGTATACGAGTTTGCTTCGATGTACGACTATGCCGCCATGATTTGTTCAACTGACATCGTTGGAAAGTTAAAAACAGGAGAAGGAGGAGGAGCTCGTGGTTGAGGTCCAGGGGAGTCGAAATCGGTTATCATGGACTCGTTTAGGTCTGGAAAAAGAGTGAGAGAACCTTGTGAAGAGGCCATGGCAGAGAAGAGTAATGCAAAAGAAAGAGGTTACAGAGTGGTGGTAGAGAAAGTTTGCAGGCTTTTGCTCTGCCTCTCTCTTTCGCAGGCCTCAACTTAAGAAGAGGATGAAGCCAAAGAAGAAGACAAAGAGGGAGGAAGGCTCGAGATGATCTTTGACAAATGAGGCAAGATTGGATAGCCTATCGATCAGGCGCCGTGATTGTTGAAATCGTGCGCCAGACACAATGCTCGAAGAAGATGAAGGAAGAGAGAGTAAGACAAAAACAGAAAGAGAGGCGGGAAAGTTGTATATATATATATGTATATGTATTGTATATCTATGTATTATATATATTTGTTTGAGCATTTGGTTACAAGAGTGGATTGGGTTCAGTGGTTTGGCTCAGTGGTTGAAGGCTGGAAGGCTAGGCCCAAGGTCAGGGGTTCGAACCCCACAACAAATGTTTTTTTTGTTTTGTTTTGGTTTTATGTATATATATGTCTCATATACTTATATATATGTATTATATATATATATATTTGTTTGAATTATTTGTCACAAAAGTGGCTTGGTTCAATGGTTCGGCTCAATGGTTGAGGACTAGAAGACTAAGCTTGAGATCAGAGGGTCGAACCCCCGTATCCATGGATTTTGTGATTTTCGTTTCTTTTTTTGTGTACGTATGCTGACGTCAGCAAACAGAATATGCCTTTCTCAGTAACGGCATCTTCCTACTAACAGTCGTAAGGGGAATATTCCCCATCTGTATATATTTGTGTATATGTCCGTATATGTCTGTGTCATATATACCTGTATATATACTGTATATGTCTATGTCTGTGTATAGGTCTGTTATTTGTCTGTGTATATTGCCGTATTCGTATGTATTTTGTTTGTACATGGTATATGTATACGGTATTTGGTTTGAACATACAATTTCTTCTTTCATTCTGTGCATCTATCGCACAATAATCTCACTTCATGCACCTACCACATAAATCTCAAATTCAATCGCCCTGTCTTGGATATCGCACTGTCTAGTGCATGCATTCCGCTATCTTGCGCATCGCACTGTCTTGTGCATCATCAAATTCAATCGCCCTGTCTTAGGCATCGCACTGTCTTGTGCATCATCAAATTCAATCGCCCTGTCTTAGGCATCGCACTGTCTTGTGCATCAAATTCAATCGCCCTGTTTTGGGCATCGCACTATTTTGTGCATCATCAAATTCAATCGCCCCATCTTGGGCATCGCACTGTCTTGTGCATCAAATTCAATCGCCCTGTCTTGGGCATCGCACTATCTTGTGCATCTAATTCAATCGCAC
The DNA here is from genome assembly GCA_036172215.1 of Camellia granthamiana. Taxonomy (NCBI): domain Eukaryota; kingdom Viridiplantae; phylum Streptophyta; class Magnoliopsida; order Ericales; family Theaceae; genus Camellia; species Camellia granthamiana. The sequence goes on from CM069914.1 coordinate 98,303,279, forward strand.
TATCTTCTGCATCCTTACATTGCACTATCTTGTGCACCCCCCACTCGCACTGTCTTGTGCACCCGTATTGTGCTATCTTGCGCATTCACCCATATCGCACTGTCTTGTGCACTTGCATTATGCTGCATTACGCTATTTTGCGCATTTACTCAAATTGGTTAAAAACAGTCAGGTGTGCCTATCTGTTTACACCACCCCGGTTAAAATACAGTCAGGTGAGCCTGTCTGTTTACACCACCCCGGTTAGAATACAGTCAGGTAAGCCTGTCTGTTTACACCACCCCGGTTAGAATATAGTCAGGTGAGCCTGTCTGTTTACACCACCCCGGTTAGAATACAGTCAGGTGAGCCTGTCCGTTTACACCACCCCGGTTAGAATACAGTCAGGTGAGCCTGTCTGTTTACACCACCCCGGTTAGAATACAGTCAGGTGAGCCTGTCCGTTTACACCACCCCGGTTAGAATGAGCCTGTCCGTTTACACCACCCCGGTTAGAATACAGTCAGGTGAGCCTGTCCGTTTACACCACACCGGTTAGAATACAGTCAGGTGAGCCTGTCCTTTTTACAGTCAGGTGAGCCTGTCTGTTTACACCACCCCGGTTAGAATACAGTCAGGTGAGCCTGTCTGTTTACACCACCCCAGTTAGAATACAGTCAGGTGAGCCTGTCTGTTTACACCACCCCGGTTAGAATACAATCAGGTGAGCCTATCTGTTTACACCACCCCGGTTACAATACAGCCAGGTGAGCCTGTCTGTTTACACCACCCCGGTTAGAATACAATCAGATGAGCCTGTCTGTTTACACCACCCCTCCTCCTCTCGCGTGAGACGCGTTAGGATTGCAAATTGGTTAAAAACAGTAGGTGCGCCTGGTGTTTACACCATCTTTCCTCCTTACATTCTGTGCATCTATCGCACAATAAAGCACCTACCACACAATTTCGATTCCATCGCACTGTCTTGTGCAATTTCAATTTAATCGCGCTATCTTGCGTATCGCACCATCTTGTGCACTCCCTGGGTCTAGGAGACCTTAACTCCTCTAAAGGCGCAAGTCCTTTGGTGTTTGTCGTGCCCAAACGGCTTTAATGGTCTAGGAGACCTTAAATCCTCTAGAGGTGCAATTCTTTTGGTGTTTGTCGTGCCCAAACGACTTCAGGTGGTCTGGTATAGCCACTTGCCTGTGTTTGCAATGAGTTCCTAGGAGACCAACTGCGACGGTGGAAACTAGAGTTCGAATGGCAAGGCCTAGAACGCAAAAGGTTTGGAATTTCCGAGACTAAAGTCTGGTTTAAATACCCAGGGGTGTATCCCCAGCTTGAAATCTGTATGGCAACCCCATAGGTTGAGGTAGCATGTATGCGCCTCAATTCTGGATACTAAATCAACCTAGTCTGTCACCCCGTTGGAGAATACGGAAAGTTGTGAACTATCTTGCGCATCGCACTATCTTGTGCACTCTTCTGGTCTAGGAGACCTTAAATCCTCTAAAGGTGCAATTCCTTTGGTGTTTGTCATGCCCGAACGACTTCAATCGGTTTGGTATAGCCACCTGACTGTGTTTGTAATAAGTTCCTAGGAGATCAACTGAGACGGTGGAAACTAAAGTTCGAATGGCAATGCCTAGAACGCAAAAGGTTCGGGATTTCCGAGACTAAAGTCTGGTTTAAATACCCAGGGGTGTATCCCCGGCTTGAAATCTGTATGGCAGCCCCATAGGTTGAGATAGCTTGTATGTGCCTCAACTCTGGAAACTGAACCAACCTAGTCTATACCCTATTGGAGAATAGGGAAAGTTGCAAATATAGCCAGGTAGAAATATGGCTTGCTTCGTGTGTTTTGGACTAAACTTGCCTCCCATGTTGCCATCTTCATAGCTTTATCATCACTCCATGACATTGCATTGCATTGCATAAATCATGAATTTTCAAACAACCGGCTTCGCGAAGCGTGTAAGTCCAACTTTCAAACTGCATTTCGAGTATGTCACTTGCATTCTGCCCCTGAACTACGCTGGTTTGATTCCTTGCAAAGGGATACGTAGGCAACCTTCAGGTTCAACCAAGTCTTACGACCTTGTCAAAAGGGTCGTCTTTGGGCTTTGACATTCACTCACGTCATGAAATGACTTTGAGCTCTGTCAAAGAGGGGCAACTGTAGACACCTCATTTTGACCTGTCCTAAGACTTGGGCACTTTAGTTTGACCATCCTCACCAGAAAAATCAAATTGAAATTTTAATCCCAAACCTCATCCATATTGGCCATCACTAATTTGTAGTATTTTATAATTTCCTACAATTTGGTGTGATGGTACATATTTTAAATGTTTTGTTTGGATATTTGATAAAATGAAAATGATAAAAAAAAATATAAAAAGAAAAACAGAAATAAAACATAAAAAAAATAGAAAATCAACAAAAAGAAAAAAAGTGGGTGGAAGATGGAATGGGGCGGTGGTGGAGTATTTTTAAAAGAGAAAGTGAGAGTGGGTGGAAACTTACACACATGGGCAGGGGGACACAACATTCTTCGGTGGATAGCATTTTAGGGTGGGTGAGGTAGAATTTCAAAAAAATGAGAGATACACATGCAGTTGGGGCCTCTCTCTCGTGGGTGAATAATATAAAAAAAAGAGCAGGTGAGAAAATGGGAGAGAAAGGTGAGTGTATGATTAAAGAGGGCACATGGGCAATGGGCCCTGGGATCTGAAATAAAAAAAAAAAAAAAGAACACACACAGACTGATAGAGCTAGCTCTCTCTCTCTCTCGGCTTGAAAAAAGGAAGAGGAGAGACACCACAGATGGAGACAACACCCAAAGGGCTCTCTCTTCTCTCTCAAAATTCAAAAGAAGACATCCAGCTCTCTCTCTTCTCTCTCTAGGACACCCACCCAACTTCATCTTTCTCTCGGTGCATGGTGAGAGAACACTGATACAGAGCCACAACTCATCTCTCTCTTGGTGCATGGTGAGAGAACACTGATACAAAGCCACAACACACACACAGCAGCGGTCCAGACACACACACGGTTAGAGAGACAAAAGGTGGTGAGATGACAGGAGGTGGGTATGTTTTTCTGGAAAAGGATAAAAATTGTTTGAGAGAGAGAGAAAAGGTGGTAGTGGAGAAGTAGTTAATTTAATTAGTGTAGAAATAGAATATTTGTATTATGGGTGGACATATTATTTGAGTGGATATATTCCCACTTAAAGGTCTTGATCAATTTGAAATGTTGAGTGATTTTGGTGGGGTCTACATTGAAGATGCGTTTACATGGGCTGGATTGGATTGAAGACACATGGATGTTTGCTAGTTGCTGAATGGCTCGGGGTTTAAAACTTTTATTTTAATTTTGAGTGTTTTGTGAGGTTTTATTTTATTATTTCCTCCTGTTTCTCATTTGGATTTGTAATATTTAAAATGGTGTAATAATTCCCTCACCCCGCTTCTTTCTATCCCATTCTTTAATCATTTTCCCTAACTGACATGTCATGCATATCCCTGCTTTACATCCATGCCCCATGCATAAGATTTGGCTAAATTTGCATCTTTATACTTTAATTGATTATCCCATGATTTTGTGCACTATCACATGTTTTGTAATGTTTCACATGTCATATCTTAGAAGCCGAATCTTTAGCTGCATCTCATGAGTGAATTGCATTAGGAATTTGTATATAAGATCATGTATATTTTACTAACCTTATTTTGTAGCTGTTCGAGGGACGTCGGTCAATCTGTGAGTTTTTATACTTTAGCATCTCATTTGTGTGTGTTTTTCTTACTATGTGTTAGCATTCTACTATGAGGCTACTTGCTTACTTGATATAACTATATGAATGCCTGTGGATAAAGACTTGTTGCTTGAATTGGAATAATTTAATAAATGTACGTTTTAAGCCCACTTTGCAGTGGCAAATTCACAAACTTTAAGCCCACTTTGTCAAGTGGCAAATTCAAACCCATTTTCACAAACAAACATGAAATTGAATTGTTTCAATTTGAGCAAACTAGTCTATACTTGTATGCTTCACATAGTAAATTTTAGGATTTACCAAATAATCAGAACATGAACATATAAAGAAAATAAAAGTCATATCATCGTTTAGTAGAGGCCGATCTTTTGATCGAGTGAGCGGGGGTGCTCATTATTGACCTTCCCTTCTCATACCTAAGGTCCCAAGCCAAGCATCCTTGGTTACGACGAACAATGGTCTTGGCACGAGTCATGGGTTTCCTAATTTCCCAAAATATTAGGTGGCGACTCTGAGATCTGATGACGCAGTACATTTTTGACAAAATTGCAATAAAATGGATTTTCAATAAAAGTTGCCAAATCTGGACTCTCATCTATGTTTCACATTGCACTCGCGAGAATAGATCAAAAAGATTTCGGGAGTCTGAATTGTTTAACGCGCACGGGTACCCCCCGGGCATATTACAACACCCAAGAAGACACCATATTTAACGTGGTTCGGCCTCAATACCTACGTCCACGGGAGAGTAACCGGTTATCACTATAACAATGAAGAGATTACAAAAAGATTACAATAGTGGAAGAGCTCACGCCATCCTCACTCAGCCACTCACCCGTCTCCCTCTCTTACACCAAGAGAGACGGTCTCTCTGCCTCACATCTCTCACTCTCTCTTGGTTTGCTCTCTCTTTCTCTCTCTCTCTCTCTCTCTCTTAATCATAAGCTTATCCTCCTCACCTCATTTATTCACCAATGAGGGAGAGCCTCATTGGTCACCACCTACCTCTTCTACTAGCTTCATCCACTAGCTAGTGGGTTGGTGGAGTAGAAGAGCCACCTTCCATTGGGTGGAGAAAGTGGGATCTCCATTAGAGCTCCTCACATGGGGTGAGATACCCAACATTTACTACATCCACTGCTGTAAATTCACCGAAACCCTCTGCAATGTTCTCACCATATGGCCCATTTTAATGCTTCAAGTTACAATCAACACTCCTCAAATTGGCATAGTTTTGTGCATACGGTGTTGTTCTATGTGATAGGCTTGATTCCAATTTGTGCTCAGGCGGTATTGTGGGTGGCAAGGAAGTCTTGTGGGGAGTTTTGGGCCAGGGAGAGGTGAATGGTTAAGGCCATGAGGAAAACAATGGCTAATAAATTCTTGGAGATGGCCATTTTGATTTACTCTTTGTGCTCATGGGAGAGAATGATTTTAGGCTTTGTATTATACGCAAAAGTTGAGAAAAGTTGCCATCCAAAATAGTCATAAATGTAACTATTAATGTGAGATGCCAATTGTGCGAAAATTCATGAAAAGAACATAATAACACCCATTAATGTTTGATTTGGTCAAATTGTTGTAATATATTGATCGTATAAGTGTTGTCATGACATAAAAAGGAGATATGGAATTAGTGGTCATTAAAACCATAAGATTTTGGAGTTATCTTTTTGGATTTGATTCTTACCAAGCATTAAATTTTTTTTAAAAAAAATAAAAATAATAGTATGATTGTAAAATGAATCAAATGATAGTTGAGCAAATTTTTGTGCTCAGCTTGAACAGCACTCGATAAACACTATAAAAACCTAAGTTAATTACTCGAGCTCAACTGGTGAACTCGAGTAAAGCTCCTTTAAAAGTATTATATTTTTAAATTAAACTTAAATAATCGACTATTTAACTCGACTCAATTCGTTTATTTATATCCCTAAATAGGATAATGCACTCCTTAAAATAGCATCAGCCGTGGGTAATAATGAATTATATGAGCAATCAAAGAAGTCATGAGCAAACAAGTATGTGTTTCATGACCAAAAAAAAAAAAAAAAATTTGATAGTAGTTCACATATCTACCATTTAGTTGTCTATGACATTCTTTGCATATTGTCCAGAGAATATTAAGGTGCCGTTTGGGAAGGGAAGGTTGGGCTATTTTAGCCACTACGGGACAAAAAAGGCTTAATTAGCCAAATGAAGACAAAAGCTTGTCAGGTGCTTTGTAACTCACAATGCCAAGGTAAATTTACGAAACTACCCCCGCATGAAAGAGGGGCATCGCCTCAGCACACAAAGTAAAAAAAAAATATCTTTTCCCAAAAAAGACCTTTTCCCAGAAAAAACAAAGAAAGTTGAAAAAAAAAATTAAAAATAGAAATTAGCATTTGCGATGTAATTTAAAAATAAATAAAACACATGAAAAATCATTTTTCAAAAATAAAAACAAATTAATATATACAAATACAAATAAAAATGACAAAAACGTAAATTAAAAAAAAAGAATCACAAAAATACGCCTCATCCAAAAAATAAAAAAATAAAAACAAAAATTAGCATTTGCCACGTAATTTTAAAATAAATAAAACACATGAAAAATCATTTTTGAAAAATAAAAACAAATTAATGTATACAAAAAGAAAAAGAAGACAAAAACATAAATTAAAAAAAAAAAGAATTCCAATTTAATACACCTCATCCAAAAAAAAAAAAAAGTACAATGACGCTGATGTGGAGGAAGGAGCTGGTTGGGAGTGAAAAACTAAAAACCACAGAAAAAAGCCTTTTCGAAAAAAAAAAACCAAGGTCAAACAAATAAGAAAAATAAAAAAAAAAATCAAAATTTATCATGTGCATCGGTAAGTACATTATGATTTTTGACATCATTTTAAATAAATTACATGAGAAAACATTTTTCCAAAAAAAACAAACAAGTACAAAATAAAAAAAAATTAAAAACATAAATTAGCAGTTGCCACATAATTTAAAAATAAAGAAAACACATGAAAAATCAATTTTGAAAACGGAAAAGAAATTAATGTATACAAATAAAAAGAAATTGACAAAAGCGTAAATGAAAAAAAAAAAAAAAAAAAGAACCACAAAAATAAGCCTCAACCCAAAAAAAAAAAAAATTACAAACAGAAATTACCATTTGCCACGTAATTTGAAAAAAAATGAAACACAAGAAAACCCATTTTTGAAAAATGAAAACAAATTAATGTATAGAAATAAAAAAGAAATGACAAAAATGTAAATTAAAAAAAAAAACCAAAAAATTACTCCTCACCCACAAAAATAAGAAATAAAAAAATAATTTAGCATTTGCCATGTAATTTAAAAATAAATTAAACACATGAAAACCCATTTTTCAAAAATAAAAACAAATTAATGTATACCAATAAAAATAAAAATGACAAAAACGTAGATTCAAAAAAAAGAACAAAATAATGTATACAAAACCCAAAAAAAAAAGACAAAAACATAAATTTAAAAAGAAATAAAACCATCAAAAGACGCCTTATACAAAAACATAAATTTAAAAAAAAAAAAAAAGATAAAAAGACGCCTAATACAAAAAAAATAAATAAAGAAAAAAAAATGAAAAAGAGCAAAATGACGGTGACGTGGAGCATCAAGGGCAAGGAGTTGAAATGGGCAAATTACTTGAAGGGCAGTTTGGTAATTTAACAAGAAGACACCTCACAAAAAAACTAAAAAGCCAAAAAAGTCAAAAAATCCTTCCCAAGCCAGGCTTTTTAGCCCCAGGCTAAAATATCTAAAAAATTCAAAAAGCCAACCCACTTTCCAAACAGAGGCTAAGACTTTCTTTGTGAAGTTGAGGGATGAAGCCACTTAGCCCACAACTTCACTTGCAACAAGTGAAAGAAACGAAGAAAATAAAGTGAAACCATGCTGTATAATATATCAATAAGTTAAAGTTTATGTTTATTGATACAAAATCAACTATAGAATTAACCATATAGATTATAAGGGGAGTAATCTGAGTGAAACTATATTTTTAATGATGAGCCCCACCTTTTAATATATATGACGAGAATTATTTTATATGATTGATTCTGTGATCAGTTTTGCATATGTAGACTTGTTGATAACATATTATATATACTCCAAAAGCATATACCATCACGGCTTCCGATCTCTTGTTCCAACTCTGTGTCCCACCAGGGTTTCATTTCATTTTTTGTTAGTGCAAAAATAATTTTTTAAAATTTTAAAATATCTTTTTGGTGTTAATTTTAACCAAATTAATTTTTAATTAAAAAAAATAGATTATGAAAATATGAAACCAAACACAATAAATACCACGAAGTGAGTAGAGATTTTTCCAATGATGGTCATCGAAACTGATTCTCTTGAAGCTGCTAATCTTATTCAAGAGGGAGCCCCTCAAAGCTTCCCTCTGTAGTTAATGACTCGAAATTTGCTCCTTCTGAGATGAGTACGTTGGTTAAATGATTTTGTTTATTACGATCCAATCTACAATTCACAAGTCAAGAGGAAAAGTAAATAAATAAAAAACAAAAATTCAATGAAATAAGATGGATCCATCTAAACCACCTGGGTATGATGGGATGACAGCAGGGTTTTACCATGAAATGCCCTCTAAAAAATGAGAAGCTCTAGCTTGCAATAATGAGACTTGAATCAAGCACCACGCGGATAACTTTAACTGTCTTGACATGTTGTTTTAACTATTGAACAACTATATATATTGAATAAAGATTGAGAGCTATAGAAAAAGAGTTCTGCAGAGAGCTCTAATGATAAGCCCCATCATGTGATGTGATGTTTTGGCCTATATTTTTATTTTGTTTTTTGCTTTTTTACGTCAATAGAGCTCTACTATTAGAGCTATGTATCATTGCTGATATATATATATAATACACAACAAAAATGATTGGAAGCTCTAATTTGTGAGCTCTAAAGAGCTCTAATTTATGGTGAGCCTTATGTGTTGTGATGTTTTGGTCTTTCTTTTTTTTTTTTTCTTTTGAATTTCCACGTCACTAGAGCTGAGTTTAGAACCCCAGCTCTAGAGCTCTCTATCATCACTCAACACACAATAATTGATGACCCTATTATTAATTCTCGTCATTTTTTTTTTTTTTTTTTTGTTGCCATAAGAGCATCTCCAACGGTTCACCAAACATTTCATCAAATCTGAGTAAAAATATGATCAATTCCTCTATTTGATATTAGACACTCTAACGGACCTTTCATCAAACCACAGGACGTATGGGAATTCGACCAACAAGAGCAAAATTATTTTATTTTATTTTTTTGCTTTCATTTCTGTTTCCTCAATTCAAACAAGAATTCTTTAGAATATCCACAGTGAGAATTTTTCAAAATACGTATATATACAAATTATATATCTTTACATAATTTAATTGTTAGTCAAAAAGATTGGAAGATTGAGGAATGGAAAAAGATTGAACAACTGTGGATCAGAAATTGAGTGATGATCAGAGAGAGAGAGAGAGAGAGAGAGAGAAAGAAACTTAATGGATCAGAAATTAAGAGAGAGAAAGAGAAAGACCAAGAAGTTTGAAAGGTATGGTAGGTAGAGAGAGATTTGTAAAATGTGGAATGTATAAAGATTGTTGTTAAATTCCAAATCAACATATCACCATCAAACTAATTCCATTTAGAACTGTAAACAACAAGAAGAACTTAAAAATACAGAGATGGGAATATGGACTTCATCTTCTATTTGAGACTAAGCTCTTGGGTGCTCAACCTATACTCATGAAATTGGAAATGGAATTGGAAATGGAATTGCAATTGGAATTGGAATTGGAATTGGAGGTATAGAGTGGATAAGAGATGAGAATTGAGAAAGAGAACATGATGGAAACGAATTCAGGGGAAAATGGAAATAGAGTTAAAAAATATGCTGAGGTGGTCGACCGGGGGGTTGACCTGTCAATGTAAATTTTCACAAATTTTTGTCGTAAAGTAGTCATCCAGAGGGACATCCGGCTAGACGTCCGGCCGGTCATCTGATGGGTCCAACTCAACGGCTATGCACAAAAAGTACCTCTTTTTTACCAAATTTGAATTTGATGATGAATTTGGTGAACGGTTAGAGATGGCCTAATGGTGCAGGAAATGAATTGAACCAATATATGTTACACAATACTATCATACAGGACATCAACAAGTTCATTCAACCAAAATGCATGAATAACTTTAAACATTTATCAAAGAATAACAACCATTTCCATTCCATGGAAGATGCCAGTTATATATATATTTCATATTCATCAATCACAACATGATTATGAAACATAAGGCTCACAAGCAATTGACACTAGAACGTCATATTTCTAGGTAGAAAAGCATCCTAATAAGGACGTTGACCCACATAATTTCCTGGTGGATAATAGTTGCAGGTGACAAACCACCATTTATTCTGGCATTGAACTCTAGCACAGCCGATTTGAGCAGTGTTGCGCCAAACAACTTGAGTGTAATGCAGGCAACCAGCAGCTTCACCAACACATGCATTCAAGCCGTAGTAATACTTTGGCTTCTCATCTACCCACATCTTCACCGCATGCACCGCTGTAAGTTCGCCTGAACTCTCTGCAATGTTTTCGCCATATGGACCATTTGAATGTTCCAAGTTGCAGTCAGCACTCCTCACTTTGGCATAGTTTTCTGCATAGGCGGCTACAGTGTTGTTCCATGTAAGAGGCTTGACTCCGATTTGTGCTCTAGCGGCGTTGTGAGCAGCAAGGAAGTCTTGTGGAGAGCTTTGGGCTTGGGAGAGACGAGCCATGGTCAAGGCCACAAATGAAACAATGGCTAGTGAAATCTTGGAGGGAGCCATTTTGATTCGATCTTTGTGCTTATGGAAGGATACGATTTTATGGTTTTTTATAGGCAACGGTTGGGAAAAGTTACCATAAAAAATAGTCATGGGAATGTCATGCATGGTCATTAGGGTAACCTATTAAAGTCGAATAACAGTTGTACAAGTTCACAAAAAAGAAAATAATAGGCACCTATATTAATGTTTGATTTGGTCAAATTATTGGAAAAGTATTGCTTGAGCTAAGAAAGGAGCCTCCATGCATCAAGTTTAAGAGGAGTGGAAAGATGGTTTTACCCATCTTGAGCTCTCCAATATTTTCATCTTGGTTGACCTTAGTGGTCTAATAAATTTTCTATCTACTGTCAAAAAATAAAAAATAGGCTTTTGGATTTATCCTTTGAAATTTACTTTTTAACATGCATTTAATTTTATTTTGAAATACTTTTTAAAACAACAATAATGACAATAATAGTGATAGTTATGAAAATATCACCCCATCAATAGAGAATTTTTCGTAAGAGATGAGTTTCTCTATCAAAGTTATTGTTGGGCCTCATGGAACTCACCATAAGTCCTCACCTCAACGACCTAAATTGTTTATTTTGTTCAACTATGAGTATATATCATCTATGGGGGAAAAAAAAATCAAATTGACCTAATAATCATAACTTATGATTTTATTAAATTTGTCTACAAAAAATTTAAGAAACATTATAAATATAAAAATAGACAGTTCATTTTTTAAATTATTTGAAGGAGGTTGGACCACATTTTCCATTTCCCACAGCCCTAGATAGATAGATATCCTATTATGTTCTACCTTGTGACATCCATGCAACGCTTGCAAAATTCTCTTACATTTTAACTTAATAGTTTTATGACTGCTCTATTGTAATCCTGAAGTTTTTTACTCAAAATTTTGACTGTTGTATGGTAGAATCTATTTTTCTAGATAAAATTCTGAATATTTTTTTCTAGGTACCTACAGCAGTGGGAGGGTGATGAATTAAGGGGCTATTCACTATTGCAAACTCAACACAAGGTGTATTCTTCTATTTTTTATCAGTCAAAAATTTAACAAAAAATTAAAAAGAAAAACTATAGGATTATAATTTGGCAGTCTCATTTCTTTCTTAATCTACCTCCTCTCTAATCCCATTTCATTTTCAGGAAATTAATGCAGAGTTTACACAACCCACTAGCTCACTCCGGATCCAGAAATTGAATAATTTCATATTGATATGATCACAAGCACAGCTACACTTCCATGAGGGATTGTTGTTCTAAATTTTTGTGAAAAAATGGTTATAGTACAAAAGAACATGTGCAGCAGTCAACCTCAAATCTAAGCTATCAAAACCAACCCCGGCATGTGTGCTTACAAACACAAATCTCCAACAAACAAAATGGAGCAATTTCATGGTAAGCATAGAATAGTGACCTCTCAGCTTCGACCCTTGATGTTGTTTAGATAGGCTATGAACAAGTCATTCCAAGTATCTGTAATTCCCGGTAAGCACCAGTGCATACAATCATCGTGTTTCTTTCCGCCAGCTGTGGATGGATGGGCATCTGCTCTAAACTCACTCATGTGGGTTATGTCCAACACATTGAAACCAGAGCGGTTGAGGACCTTGAACAAGTGCTGGTTCACAAGGCGTACCTCCACATTTGTTCCATTATTTCTCAGAGAGAAAAGTTCTTCAACCTGAAAGCACACAGGTAACCCAAAACCTAACCATTAAATTACATGCTGTAGAAAGTAAGTGAAATGATACAGACAAATATGTTTTGTACAAGGCAATCTCCACTCAAATTGGAAAACTATAACATTTGATAAACTCTTTCAAGTGTGCAATGGAGATTTACCTCTTGTGACAACAGAGGATGTAACCGCTGACAAGAACCACCTTGGTCCCATTCACCTCCTTCAAAATGTCGAGGGGATTGTGTACGAAAAAATAAAATTGCACTTGGTCTCATTCTTCTCTCCACGTATGATGTCTGTCAATTAAAATTCATATATGCACATTAACAAAGTTGATTTCTATCCAGCATTTTTCCTACCAGGAATTAATGCGAGCAATGCAATAAACATAAAATTAGTTCTGAATATTCAGAACTGAACAAGGACCCCCAATCTCGCACACATGCCAAACAAGTTGCACAAACATAAAGCCCATATAAGAGCTCAACGTGTAGATAACTAGAAACACTAGGGGATTTGGACCATCTGGTTCACCCTTATGTTTAAAAGGATTGAACTCTCACAAGAAAATCAAAATAGATGGTCCACGTTATCTGATCCTAACACTTGACCATCTGCAGACACAGATCATCAGGTCCTGCAGCATTAAACATTTACTTGAGTAACCTAATGTGGTGATATGATAAATATATTTTGGATTAATTAGATTAATAGTCCCTATAGTTTGGGACTTGTGTCACTTTGGTCCCTGACTTTTCAATTGTGACACATTTGATCCTGAATTTTGAATATTGTTCCAAATAAGGACAATTGAAAATATTATTAGATTTTTCAAGGGTAAAATCGTCAACTTGATAAAATGTAAATTAATTTGACAAAAATAAATGTCAAAAAAATATTTTAATTTTTTTAAAATTATTTTTATCAACCAATGATAAAATTATGTAAAATTAATAAAAATTACACGATTAATTTTTTAAAATTAATTTTACATGATCATCATCCAAACACATAATAAAAATTAATTTGGTAAAAATAAATAAATAAATGTCTAAAAAATTTATCAATTTTACATAATTTTATTTTTAGTAGGTAGAAATAATTTTTAAAAATTCAAAAATATTTGTTTGACATTTATTTTTGTCACATTAGTTTATATTTTATCAAATTGACAATTTTACCCTTGAAAAATCTAATTATATATTCAATTGTCCTTATTTGGAACAAGATTCAAAATTCAGGGTCAAATATGACACAATTGAAAAGTCAGGGATCAAAGTGACAAGCCCCAAACTATAGGGACTATTTGTGTAATTTACCCATATATTTTTATCTGCACTAATTTTTTATCTTGATTGGCTACCTTCTTTTTATTCAACTCTTGATCGTCTACTTATCACTTAGGCTTTTCCACTATAAGATAATATTAATATTATTAGCCTTCAATCAGTGAAACTTATAGCAGCTTTTAAAGTGATTCCAAATGTATCAACAAATCAATTTGTAACGACTGTTATAAAAAGCTTGGGTTTGCAAAAGCAAATCTATTTATGCCATTTGAACAGTTACACAACAATAACACATTTTGTTGTTATTCAAAACTTCAGATAGGGAAAATTCTAGTACTGGACAAGAATGGACTAAAGCCTGCCCACTCTACAACATATCGACAAGCATAAATGAATTAATAAAATTTACAGAACATTTTGTAATAGAAGAATGATGCCATACCATGTGTTTTAAAACCATATCAAGGCCAACATCAGGAGGTACTGGAGGCATCACAGGCAAACCATTTTCAAAGAAAAGCATGGGTGATTTTACAGGGTCAAACTTTGAAGGAGCCCACCACCTGAAACAAGAACCAAGAAGCCAAATAATGAGTTGAAAAAATCAACCTACATAAATTAATTCAAAATATCAATATGAGCAATTGCTATGAGACAATTAATGACGAAAGTGGGAACTGTGGAATGATAAATATTGTTGTACTAAAAAATATAGGCTCCTATCTCACTTATGTGGGGTTCTAGTCCCTCATTGGGTGTGAGTGTTTGATGTAATAGCAGCAAGAAAATGTGACAATCACTTAGACCCCCCCAACAGGAAGGATGTGGAAACCAATGGAGAGGAATTCTCTCCAAACGGGGTAGGATTCATACTGCCCTGCTTTGACAATTTACAAGGGCAATCCATAGTTGTTAAGATTAAGACTCAATTCACACTAAGATGTCAAGATCTCATGGAGCGTAAGCGAAAGGTGCAAGCTATCCAACACAAAGCACTATCCCGAGTGAAGTAAAGTGAATGTGCGACAGGCATATATATTAAATATAGTTACAACCTCCAACTGAAAGCAATTTGTAACGTATAAACTAAGAGAGATAAACCAATATGTAATTTTTCAATTGGTATATGCATCAACTTAGGTATTGCTTGGCATCAGTTTATAAGCCGACTTTTGTGTTGTGGCTTCCACAGAAGTAAAAAAATAAAAAAAATAAAAAAATTGACTCTTTAGCCAAAAACCCTAAGAAAATCAGGCTTTTGAGCCAGTGCCTTACAGTACCTAAATCAATTAGTAAAAGCTAGTTGTCGCATTTATTTATATATATTGAATAACTAAATGCTAATGATTAAGGGCTAGAAATTTCTAATTGAAGTAGTCAACCATAAACTCTTAAATCTAGAATACAAAGTACTTAAAATGATTAAAAATATATTATTTATCTATAAGACCACAAATATGATATAAGATGTAACTAGATTATATATATTTTAAATATATATATGCACATCTTTCTTGATCTGGAAGCCTCTACAAGGCATGCTCATTGAAAACATAAAGATAAAGATGTGATTGGATTATTATCTTCAAAAACAAAAAATAAAAACCACACCTTTCTTGAGCCTCTAAAAGGCACATGCATTAGATCTTTATGTGGGCCTGACTGGGGACATGGCGTAGCATAGAATGAAGTCCTTTCTTTGAGCCTTAATGAATCTGGGGTTTTGGAGACTAGACACTCCTTTACAAACTATTCTTCGTTTACCATATACATACAACTCAAATTTTTAAACACTAAGCAAGACATAGGCATTAGCCACATTCATAAAGCAAAAGATAAAGTGATCCCACATTTTCAAGTCACCAATATGTTCAACATTACACAGGGGTCCAACAAGAAAATAAAATTACCAGTGTCCCGTGTTAAAGATGAAGATATCATGGAAACTCATAGCCTCTGCCCATGTTCCTTCAGGAATATCAACATCAACTCTATAACCCTCTTTATATCCAAGAGACTCTAGCACACCACCATTAGTGTTGGCTGACCACCTATAGAAAATACAAATGAAACAGTTGTGTGAAAAGAGATGAAAATGTGGAATCTACTTTGGACTTTTAGAGCATATTAACAACACCGAAGGATTAAAAAAAAAAAAATTTAAATATAGAACAAAATATTAGTAATGAACATCTAGACATTCCCATGTAAATCATTCTTGATAGAATAGAAGTGATCTTTTGTCTTAAGCCAGACCAACCAAAAAGAAGATCATTAAAGAGGTAAATATATGTTGTGCACCACTTCCATGATAAATGCCAGTATACATCTAATCATGAAATTGTTTAGCAGAATGATTCAATATAGCTGAAGAAATTCATTAAAATCAGTTTTCCACTGTGATCCCTTTAAACTAGACTCTATGGAGATTCTTTTAGCCAACAATCAAATTTTAACAAAAAGGTATAAAGTTGCATATACCAACAACAATTCTGTATTCCATGAAAAAGGTGCTCTTGAATCTTGTCCATGTAGAAGTTCTTTTCCACAAGCAATACTCAAAGGATTCTATTTACTCATCAACATAACATATCTCTAAGGATTATAAGACAAATTTAATTCGGATCCGCAAGTGAAGTCTGCATTTCAAAATTATATACCCAGCCTTCATCATCCCAATAAAATTTCCTCAACTCTAAACATGGGACTACTGGCTTAACATGTTTTTGCACAGAATATATACAATGAACTATCACCTCTTGAGAATAGAAGAACCATCACATGTAAGTAATATCATTATTTTTAAGCTCATCCAATCATATACACCATCTTTCCTTACAAAGGACAGTCCTTCCTGCTTCCTTGACATTGAGATTTGAAAGATTGAAAGCCAAAAAGCTTCTTTCTTTGATTAGCTGACCCTACTAAGTGGAATCTTGGATTGCCACCTTTTTTACTATTTATGGAGCACTCTAGCTGCTAATAATACTAACCCATCCACAAAATTATTGTCTTCAACAAATAAACCACGGTCATTACATTATGGGAAACATCTTCAATAGATGCTTCCATAATCATTACGCAGCTCCCTAACCAGAAGGCCCATTCACAATAAGCTTTAAAATATCCTTGAAAATGTGGTAAGAAACAGGAAAACAGTGTTGAATGGGTTTTAAATATACAACATGGAGTCTAAGTCTCAAAACTGTGCAGCTTCTGCGGACACACAACACCAACACAAAAATATGTCTGAACAATTGCACTAATCAAGAAGCCATCACTTCCACTTTCATCAGAGTCCAGCCCATGTGATATACAATGGAGCTTAGAAGCCAAACTTTTGTACCATGCTAAGATGTTCAAAGGTTTGACATTGACCCATTTACCATAGAATTCTAGAATGACTTAATTGGAGAAACCTGAGTGACTGTACCAATCAAGATTGGCATTGAAATACTCTTGGTAGGTTTATGAAGAATGTTATTGAATTGAGAACTCCAGTATTTAATCACTAACAAACACAAAAATATACGTTAATTAACCATTTTCTCCAACTCTAGAGAATTGACGACAAGAAGGAAATACAACTTTAGGATAATGACATAGTCTAACAGCCACATAATTATTGTACATAAGCAAACATAGCTTACCTACCATAACGCGCCAATAGGGTTGTCCGATGATAAGCAATAGTAAGGTTGTACTGAAGAAAGGTAAAACCACGGTCAGCTCCAGCAGGACGCCACTTTTTCACTTCCCCCGACACTCGTTTCAAAGTACAAAAAAGAGAAACAAACATATTCCTATTTAAGGAGTCACCTATGAATCCTGCACTGTTAAAGATGCATAAAGTCTACAAACGGCATAATAACAATGTATATAAAAAACCACAAGAAACCTAAATCATATAATCAATATATAAAAAATAGCTCAAAAATTACACCATATAAAGAGTTTGTGCATACATAAACATTTCACTGCTGTTGGGTTGCTGAGAAAACATAAGGGACGACAAAAAAAGCAAAATTTTTAGTCTTCATGTTTCAATTGTTTGTTAAAAAAAATAAAATAACATATTCTACAAACAATTTAAAGGAAAGGCCAAACTTGAGAAGAGTATCCTAGAACTAAACAAAATGACGGGTCATTCTATTTGCACACCACTCTTTGTCTCGGTATACCCCATTTGTGCCATTCGGATATCAACTTCCGAACAAAATACAAATATTTGAATATTTACTTGCTAACAAAATACAAATATTCAGATATCAACTATTGAACGGGATGTTTGTTCGAACAATTGGTTTTTGTTCATAAGTTGATATTCAAATATTTTGTTTTTTTGAAAAGTTGATATCGGAACTGCACAAGTGATATGTACTGAGATAAAAGTATCGCGTGTGAATAGAATTCCCCAAAATGACAGTCCATTTGTATTGAAATGGCAATAAGATGACTTTGCATACAATCCTTTACTATAGAGTTAATTGAGTTGTATTTGGTCATTCTAAGTTGGGTTCTCAGCAACCAAAAAAAAAAAAAACTAAAAATTCAAAAGTGTGTTTGGTTTGAGTTTTTTGGATTAAGTTTTTTAAAAAATGAGTTTTTTGGATTTCGTATTTTTTTGTTTTTAATGAATATTTTTAAAATTTTAAACATTTTTTTCACGTTTTTAGACACACCTTCGATGTATCTAAAAAGTAAAAAATTTGGGAAAAAATATTTTTAAAAATTAATAAATACATAAAAATATAAAAAATCTACTGAATTCTTGTATTTTTTTTATATTTTTGGTATTTAGTGAATTTTTAAAAGATTTTTTTCAACTTTTTTTTTACTTTTTAGATATATTTATGTTAAGTACCTCTAAAAATTAAAAAAATTATTCAAAATATTAAAAAAATTTAATAAAAATTAAAAAATTAAAAAAATACGGAAAATAAGAGAGTATAAGTACTTTTTAAACAACAATGGTAGGGACCTAAATTTTGTGGCTCAAAAGTGACTCAAATGGCCAAAACGACGTCATTTTGAGTACAAAACAACATTCAAATGGCCAAAACGACGTCGTTTTGGCCATTTGAGCCACTTTTGAGCCACAAAATTAGGGCCTCAAACATTTTGTCTTTTTTAAAAATGATAACCAAGGATAGTGATTTTTTCCTTTTCCTCTATATTTTCTCAAGAACCAAATAGAGCTCAATTTGAATAATTAACAATATAAGAATTACATAATCTCCAAATTAAAGGAAGAGAAAGAGAGAGTACCAATATTGGTATCTCTGTAGCGTTGGAGGAACCGAAGAGGATCGAATTGTGGAAGATCACAGTGATTGGGCTTCCAACGCCACTTGACGATATCAAGAGCGTTGGATTTGTTACTGGCAATGCAATTCCAACCCTTGAATATCTCCTTACAGGAGTGGTCGTACCGTGCAGATCTGACCGTCCGATCGTAGATCCACTTCCCATCGGAGTAATCGCAGAGTCGTCTATCAGAAGATACTTGATTGTTTGTTTCGGAGGTTTCGGTGGGATTGAACTCGAAGTTTCTATGGTGTTGAGGAGAAAGAGAGGCCTTGGAGGAGGTTTTGAAGAGAGAGAAAACGAGGAAGAGAGAGGCGAGGCAGAGGAGAGAGAGGAAGAGGAAGGAGGTGTAGGAAGAGGAAGAGGACGAGGAGGGGGGTGTGTTCTTCTTTGAATGGTAGTGGTGGTGATCTCTCGCTGCCATGGAGTATGGTGGAGCTCAGACCCGGCGCACAATAGCCTGTTCTTGTTTTGGGCTCTTTTGGGGACTTGGTTATAATCCGCTTTTTGGATTATAATCAACCTCCTCTCTCACAAAAAAACTGTTTATAAGCGGCTTATAAGTAATTTTTTACCAAAAAACTGATTATAACCATCTTCCCAAAACACCCCAATATACTTGGAAATTGTTAGAGTAAGATCTAGCGAAGGCCGTTCAGGGGGTTGGCTATTTTATTTTAGTTAGGTTAAATAGCTGTATATAGGAAGAGAGTTAGTACATTTTTTATAGTTTAATGTTATGTTTGTGAGAAAGAAAATAAAATAATTATAAATTTAACGTAATATTTTATTTTATTAATTGTTTTAATTTATTTTATTTTTTAGTATTATTTTAATTAAAAAGTATCCTCCCCTTAAAGTAAATAAAGTGCAATATTTGTTTGGAAATTGAATTTTCTTATTTTTTTGAATTTTTATAAAATTAATAATATGTAAAATGAATAGAAACAATAAAAAGAAATTTTCTACTTTTTTTATATAATTTTTTGACTCACTTCTCAAAATATTTAAGATGAAATTAGAATGTCTCGTTTGGGAATAGATTTTTTTAATAATTTTTTGGTTTTTTAACTAACATGTGATATAAAAAAAACTAGTATGTTTGGAATGATTTTTTGATTTTTTACGAAAAGATGTGCAAAAAATAGAGAAAAAATCGAATCTTTAACTTTTTGACATGGATTGTTAACTTTTAAATTTTTTTAATAATTTTTTGACTTTTTAATTAAAAAAAGGCACTTGCCAAACGAGGCCTTAGGCCTCGTTTAGCATCTCCTAAAAAAATCAAAAAGTTGTTTAGCATCTCCTAAAGAAATCAAAAGATCACTATCCTATTTAAGTCATATCATCTTATTTAAGTCATATCACTTCAATCCCAACCCATATTTCATAAAAAGTCAAAAAATACACTTATTTAAAATATCTCAAACAACCCCTAATTTTTCAATGATGCTCATTCTCTACCTTCGTTAAACTCTATTTTTCATTTTTTTTTTTTTTTTTTTTTTTCCGTTTGAAAGAAATGATCACAGTAACATGAGATTGCTTGGGAAAGAAATGAATAAGTTGAAATTTAAAAATATAAAAGTAAGGTTACACACTTTCATAATTCATCTATCCCTCCAAGAAATGCAATGATCAACAAGAAATGAAAACAAGCCTAGACGAAAGTTAACTAAGAAAAGCTTTCCACGGCCAAACCTCAAATAAGCTTATGTGGATTAAAATTATTTTTTATTTTTATAAAGTAAAAATATTTTATGAATTAAAATTTTACTAATATTACCACCACACCACCTTCACATTGGCATTGCACCGTTGTTACCATAACCACTATCATTAATTTATTAATTTTGAGAACGCAATCAAAGATTAAAAAATATATATTTTTTCATAAAAAAAATATATTCTGCGAAAACAAAATCAGTAAAAGAATATTTACTAACAAAATAAAAGCAGCAAGTAGAGGTCATCATGTCTCTTTAGTTCCAACTTCCAAGTTTGCTGGAAATTACAGGACAACAAAATGGGAAATATAACAAGGGAGACATCAATGACAAATATCACTCTTCTTTGGATCTTAGATTTGTGAAAAGAAAAGGCTAATTTTTTTTTTCTCCCTTTTTTCCCCAATTTCTTTTATCTCTACAAATCCCTTCATAAATAAAATAAAAAATTCAACCACATCATAAAAGAAATACTGATTAGTTCTTTATACTAATCAAAACTACACAATGGGGTCTGACCATGCTAAGAAGACCTATAATTGTAGCTACAACAGGCTCCAGCATTGGGGAGCAAGAACCTAAAGCAACACATTCTTATCTTAGCAGAGAGGCTAATTCACAATCTTCCCCAAACTGTCACATGATTTAAAAAGAAAAAAAGAAAAAAATATATATGATTTCCACAAATATAAATGAACTCTATGGGAAGTAAAGTCACTTGTTGGCATTGTTTTCACCAAGAAGTCATATGATTCTGAGATTTTCAACGGTATGATTTGAGGTGGAAAACTTGGCAGGCTGGCTTGTACGATCTCTTTGTTGCAGCCTGCTCAAACTTCTTAGTAGCAGCCTCATTCTCTTCCAAGCTGGTCTGTACGAAAAACCTTATCCACCAAGATGAGCTTCGCAACTTGGCCTTCAAAAGAAAAAGACAGCAGGATATGTATGCTTTTAAAGTCAAATGTAGTTTTTTAATGGAGGGTTAACCATCAAATAGGAAGCATTCATGCAACAAAAATGAATGAATGAGAGTATACATCATTTTGGGAGCTACTATTAGATTGCACACATCGCTTGCCAGTGTTCTTAACAAATCAAGCATCATTACGGCAGAATCACTAGGGCTTTCATTTCCAAAAATAATTTTAAGGTGCCTTCTGCTTAGATTTCTCTATCTTTCAGAGTGCTTAAATTTCTCAACAAAGAAAGACATAGAATATTTTCTTCACATGTGCATCTGTCATGGTATATCCTCCATAATATCAAATTTCTAGTATTTTTTTTTTTTACCTTTTTCATTTCTTTAATATTCAAGCTCCAAAATATTCCAGCCTGCAGCTTTGTTATGTCATCTAACAAACTTTAGTTCACAAACTATTCACATCTACTTGATAGACTTCTGATAATACTCTGAAAACTCATTTTTCGAATTGAGTGCAATTAATTGATGGCCCTTGTTCACACACTTACCAACAAAACATAACCTCAAATAGTGGTAGGAGCAACACTAATGTGACATTGTGGAGTTTTTGAAATGAGAATTAGAACATTGAACGTGCATTTTGTCCAACAGGAATTTTCCGCAATCATTGGTCTACTCAACAGACATACCAAATGCAGTTCTAGTAACTCATTTAGATCATATACTGATCTTATTGTGCCATCAATGGGTACTATCATTTAAGAGTCCAATCATAAAAATCGAGAGTCAATAAGACACCAATGAGTACTATCACAAACACATTTGCAAATAAAAAGGCCCATCAATGACTTAAAACCAGGAGTTGAAATCCAACAAAATTTATTCACTTACTGGACGACCAAATTTGGATAGCTCGGCCACTTTAGCTCTATGCTGACCTGGATAACCTATGTCCGGCAACAACAAATTGGCAAAACATTAAAAGATTACGTTTTGTTATAAAAATGAGAACATCATCTGGAATAGAATTCAGTCAAATTTATGAACAAGCTTTATAAAATGCAATTACACAAACTCTAGGCAACTCAAAATGTCAACTAACATCATCAATGAAAACATGTTCTCCATTGGTCAGAACAAATAGACAAAAACAAATTTTATGGCCCAGTCAGCTTCTAGTTTTCTTTTCTTCATTTTTTGCTTCCTTTGTAATAGGTTTGGAAAAAATACAAAGTAGACCAACCATTTTGGCATAATTACACCGACCTCCCTTTTAGTAAGACTACAAGGATCAAAACTAATGCAGATAGTGTGAAGACACAAGTATAAGGAAAAATATATATTTTAGTATAAAAGAGATTATAACATCATTTTTCCATCCATATTGCTATCTACATTAGCCAACCCCATTTGATGAGACTTAAGGCTTGGTTTGGTTTGATTTGAACTAAGTGTTGTGTAAATTAAAACCTTAAGGGAGCCTAATGTAGTTATGCCAAAACTGTGGGGCTTGTTGTATTTCCTCCAAACCTCAAGAGAGGTTAGTGTAATTTACCCTTTCTTTTTCATGGCCTAGTCAGGTAAGCAATGTGTAATTATGGAAACTTTTCAATGGTATATAAAAATGTAGTTTTCAAGGTATTTACCTGTAAAAACAACAAAACCTTCAGCAGATACCCTCGCCAACTCAGGCAGACTCTTGTTAAGGTACCTTGGAGAGAGATAGTCTAATGCATCTGACACTATGACAAGAGAAAATGATTTTGACCGGTAGGGTAGAGGAAACTTGATATCAGCCACCCGCACAATGCCTTTGCGCACAAGACTTTTGCAGTTTCCATCAACATCATCCAAGTCATACGGTTCCACACCCCATGCTTCAGTATCATCTTCTTTTAACAATTTAGAGACCACCGAACAAGTCTCAGGGCCTACATGCAATACTTTACGCATGCTGTCACCATATGCTTTCTTCAGAAAAGGCAATGCTCTCTGAACTTCTACTGTGCATGAAACACCACCTGCATATATGTAAATAGTCTCTTTAAATTGGGAAATGTTGCTCTATCTAACCTACAGTGCAGTTAGTACTATATGAGGAGAAAATTAAACAATAAAAAGAAGGCACCACTAGGTCCACTTCCAATATCCTGACAAGAGGTTTAGTAGTAGTTTACATCCTGAACTACAAACTCTTCTATTTCCTCCAATGTACCCGTGCTTGCCGGATATGACAAGGTTACAAATGTGGGATATGAGTCTATAACCCACACCCAATTTAGACATTTGGATCTTCTAATTTATATGATATCTGAAGAAAAAGATGCTCACATTTTCTAGTATAGAAACATTTCTAGTTTCTCACGCGGCTGGGAGATAAATTTCAAATTATCCCTAAATTCCATTTAATTTGAAGTACATTTCTAAATAATTCATAACATCTTATTTAAAAAAATTATACAATATGCAATATATATAATTATTTAAGACATGTACCCGTACCCATACCCAACTTTTGGATGCATATTCCAATATCCTAGGATTTAGGTTTAGAAAGATTCAACGCTTGGACATTTATCCAAACCTGATACTCATACCCGAGTCCATACAACATAGTTTACATCTGCACGGGAATCAATCATATTTTCTTTATATTAATTTGGGAAGCCAAATCACAGAAGCTCTAAAAGCAACAAATTGTCTCCTTAAAACATTGCACACATAAGCTTGTCCTGCCTCAGTATGATCACATATTTACACTACATAATCTAGATTAGGTCCCTAAATCAAATCCTCCATATATAAGCAATCCAAGCCATCTAGTAAAATTGTGCAAATGAACTTTTGCAGTCAAACAACTTTCAAATGTCGAGAGGAAACTGAGATATAGATTACTGCTTCCTTAACCAAATATATATATATATATATAATGTAAGTATCACTTTAGCCAGGTGTCCACCCCAGTGTTTTAAAAAGCGCGCTTAGGCGCGCGCCTAAGCTCCAGGCGAGGCAAGGCGCAGCTTTGCGCCTCAGGTATGGTGAGGCGAGGCGACATAAGGGAGGCGCTGCCTAGGCGATGAGGCGAGCGCCTTATTACAAAGCGCAAGGCGAGCGCCTTGTGCGCCTCGGCTTTCCGTGTGGAAACCATTCTGCGTGTCCCCTTTTTTTTTTTTTTTGCAGGTATGGGACACGGCAAGGAACACAGGAGAGAAGAAAGAGAGAAGAGAGGATTACTTGGTTTGAAGCTCCGACCAGTCGAGTTTGCCCTAACCAGTCGAGTTTGAAGCTTCGACCATCGATTGACAACCTTCGACCTTCGATCGACCTTCGACGAGCTTCGACGAGCTTCGATCAACCTTCGACGACTTCGGACGACCTTCGTTCAACCTTCGACGAGCTCCGACGACCTCCATCGACCTTCGACGAGCCTTCTCTCTCTCTCTCACTTTGCCTTTTTCTCTCATCTCCCTCTCTTCGACTCTGGTTCTATATATCTATAGATATATGTATAGTATAAATTATAATTTATATTATATTATTATAACTTTTTACTTTTTATTTTTTATTTTTATTATATATTTTTATTTATGTTTTTATAAATTATATTTATATATATGATATATTTTTATTTATATATTATATATATATACCTTTATAAATTATATATATGTTTTAAAATAAAATAAAAAATTATCAACAATATATGTTTTAAAATAAATTATATATATGTTTCAAAATAAATAAAATAAAAATATTTATAAAAAAAATTTAAAAAATTAATAAATAAATAAAATACTATATATATTAAAAAAATTAATGGTTTTTTTCTTCTTCTCTTCTCTTCTTATTAAAAAAAATTAATAATATACATATTAAATATTTACTTATGTTAAAAATTGTGCTATATTAATATTTTGCTTAACTTCTATACTTGCGCCTCGCTTTGGTGAGGCGCGCGCCTCGCCTCGCGCCTCGGCGCTTAGGCTCCAGGTGCCCTTGGCGCCTCGATGCGCCTAGGGCTTTTTAAAACACTGGTCCACCCTAAATGCATAATCAAGAGCAGGGTGAAAGTAAAATTCTACTACAGAATAAAAAGCAGCTGTGATGATATGACATAAACAAATTAGAAGTTTCAAAATGATGGCTGATGGAGTAAGAAATAACCATCAAACTGCAATGGTGATTTGACAATAAGTATGGGTGCTTATTACAGAAAACATAATACCTCATTATTGAATCTCTAAATGTTCCTTTAATTAGATTTCTTATTGGCATAGACAATGTTCTGCCTTTAATTATTAGAAAATAAGGTTGCCATCCCCCAAGCATGGGGATTAGGGTCACTACCCAAAAGTCCAACAAACATATCTTTTAACTCCAATCAAACTCTTCAGACCTCTCTAAATGAAGGACAAAATGATAAAGCTCTAGGTTATACATCCTCATATACCAAACTATACTTAGCAATAACAGATATTCACCTTCAAGTTTACTTGCAGCTTCTATATCACTGCTAGATCCGCCTGTCATTCAAGAACTTAAATGTTCAGAAAAATAAGTATGAAAACTAGATACAAATTAACTCTTCACCCTGGGTTTCCTATGGCAGCAAGAAGAAAACAAAAAATACCCATGGGGAGATAGAGCAGAAGTTTTGGCTCATTTTTTTTTTAGTAATGAGTATTCAAGTTGACAGACCAAATGCAGACCTGACCCAGTGTACAGATATCCAATTACAAGAAATGAACCCTGAAAATCCAAAAACAATTTAAATCAGCTTTATAACAACTAAACTTAAGCCAATATAATAAAAGCGTAATCCCTGGGTTCTAATATTTTATGGCAGAGGCATCAATTGAGAAGTTAAAAAATGAAAATTTTGCTGATTATACATGCTTATCAAAAAAGATAAGCTCCAGTTGTTAATGTAATTGTATGACTATATAATTATAACAAGGGAGAGAAACTATGGAGCAACCAGTGCAAAGGGGGAGTTGAGATTTACCACAACCACAAGTCCAAGAGATAATAAAGGCGATGAGCTTGTTTTGGAATGCAAAGAGCTGATGAATGAAATATTCCCACCATCTGCGGGACGTCGGGAGGGCCTTCTTGACATGATTCTGTTAGTAGTATGCCTGGAAGACCTGTCATTAGTGAATTAGAAATAAAATTTAAAAAGAAGACAGCGTGCATCAAATCCTATTTACTGGAGAAATTAACAAATAAAATAAAATTTCAATCATGTATGGTGCACGATAGCAAGAAACAGGGAAAAATCAACAGTCAGTTTGTTTTGGTGTATAACATTATATACTGATAATGCTTGACATGTTTTTCAGGGAAATTTTTTTAATGAAAAGTGCATCCTCCTCAACTTCCAATGTCCAGATGAGGCCTTAAAGATAATTTACTAATAACAAAAAACACAACACAAAGAAGTTCAGACACATCTCATTTGGCTTTGGCATATATCTAGTCTAGGCATATAATATGTGTATTATTGAGTAACCAAGTGTTGGGGGGAAATACGATCATCTGGTTTCCCCCAAGAATAAGCGTTATAATGAAAAGTTATCTTTCGGACAAATATGTCCAAATTATTAACCAGCATTATTAAGTGACTAGGAAGCAATCAATTAACTGCAGTTGTTATATCTTATATTTCCATAAATGTTTGACAAGTATGGTAAGTCCCGGCGAACGAGGCTCCACTAATGCACGGTATGGGGAGAGTCAAATGTTTGACAATTATAGTTCCGTGGTTTGACAATTACAACCCTATAAAAATGTTTCAATGAAAAGCAATTGCATCAGGGAAAAACTAGCTACCACACCCTAAAATCATGATTAGGTAGGGCCTATGTTGTATGGACTCGAGTATAAGTATTGGGTGTGGCTCTACTCAGACAAAATCTCAAGATTTTCAAATACATACGTACCTGCAATTTTAACATTCAGACGCCTAAGGTCAAACTAAAATGAATAAATGCAGCCAAAACCGGAGTAAAAATTGACTATCCAGAAGAAACCAAGTCATTACCAACACGCCATCCAATAATAATCCACCATATGGTGTAGTAAACCCTGCTATCTAGATATAACTACCAAATTCAAAAACCACCACATATGCATAGTAAGGTTCATTATGCACTCATAGTAAATTGGCCTAGTGGGCACAACTTGGGATCTAGAGGTGTGCTAATTCCAAGTCATAGGTTTAATACTCACTAGCCTGCACAACTTGGGATCTGGAGGTGTGCTAATTCCGGGTCATAGGTTTAATACTCACTAGCCCCAATAAGCTCTTTGGGACCAGTCGGGTATTTGCTCTGGCTTTAAATCGGGCAAACGCACATGGCGGTGGGATTGATCCCGGGATTAGTAGAAGTGCGTATAAACAAGCCTGGACACCCGGTTATCAAAAAAGAAAAGAAAAAAGAAGTTCATTATGCACTCATGGTAGTTTATAAACAGTGATAACAAGTGTCGGTGATGCATTCGGCATCACCATTGCACTGAATTTTCAGTCTAGAAAAGGGCACTGCATAGAACTAAATCACTACTTAGCTTCTACTTCTGGTCACAGATCCACACAAAAAATCCACAAAAACCATTCCAATTAACAGTGAAGTTAAAATGTACAAATAACAAAAATGAATTCATACAGAGTCACGAAGGAATCAAAAGGATGAACTGAATGAAACAGCAATTAAGCACGAAAACAAGTTAAAAATGACATTAAATCGCAGAAACAAATCACCGAATTGAAATGTGATACAGAGAGAGAGAGAGAGAGAGACCTTAGTTGGGTAGATCTTGAGGTCAGGATCTAGATCTCTGATAGTGGATGCTGCTGTTGGATTAGCCGCTATCTCTATCTCACTCCACTTTTTCACTTTCCGGTCAGCCCGCGAACGAATCTAAAAGTTCCATGTGTACTGGGATTTGAAAACCCAGCCCAACAATGTTTAGACTGGGCCAGATGGGCCCATTTCAGATGCCTATCTACTAGGCCCATTTTACATTCCTATCTATCCATAACCAATATGTTACCTGAGCAAAATTGGACCCAAAACAAGTGGTGCAATTGGGCTAGCTATGACCCAGTCTACATCTGTTTAATTAAGAGCTTGTTTTTTTTTTTTTGTTTTTTTTTTTTTTGAAAATAAGCTGGTTAGCAAATTTGGTTAGCACAATCAGGTGTACTTTTCTTATTTTAAAAATTTATATCATAATATTTGGTGCATTTTCTCATTATAACTTATAAGACATAGATAATTTAAAATAAATTTTTTATTTGCAAACTTAAAGAGAAATGTTTTGAGTTTTTATATTATGATTATGAACTTTGAGTTTAAGGACAAATCACGACTTCTCGATAGTCATTTAATAAAGTTCAATTATAAGAAAGTGTTGTTTTTATAGGTTAGAAATCACTTTCTTGGATGTTAGCGTGCTTATTACTATTTTTATACATGGAAGTGTGTTCTTATTAGTTGTTTGGCAAATTTACATATACACTTTCTAACTTTCTCATTGACATTCTAATATTATTTATTTGCAACTTTTAGTCGTGGTGTGAAAGTTTAAACTTGTCACTTTTAACGTGCCGTGAATGTATTGATTTCCTTCATAATTTTATTAATTTTTTAGGGTTATTATTTGGCTTGCTAATGGGGTTATACTTGTCCGATTAATTTCATTTTTAATATGAATAATATCCTCAGCAAACCCTATAATATAAACAATTTAGATCATTAAAATATAATTGAAACATACCTCATGGTGTGTCAGAGCACCCACCTCCAATCTTGGTATCATGCCTTCTAACATGACTTTAACTTATAAAAAATATTTTTAAAATACGAAAAAAAAATAATAAATTTGTGTTTCAAATTTATTTCAAGCATAAGTATCGGCCAAACTTCTCCTCAATCCAATAATTGGGTTGGAGAGTTCAGTTGAAAGTTTGTCGGTTCACCTTAATAATTCAAATTATTCGTCTTCTTAGGGCAGGGAAAGTTTGTAGTGTTCCATCGCATCTCAAATTATTTAAAGGCATGACAAATCGAGAGGTTGTTAGGGTAGGACAAGGTGGGAATGTATGGATTAATTTTATAACCTTGGGAATGACGTTACTAATAAAAAAGAGAGATTATATGATGTATTACGAATAATGATTTATAAGTATTGAGAATTAAAATATATAAGATGATAAATAAAGAAGTGAAAATCATTTGTAAATATGATATAGCGTTTGGCTTCTTATCTTATTATATTTCAAAAAAATTGAATTATATTAGATATAAATAAATATAATCTAGAGAGAGGGGGAGGGAAAAGAGAAAAACCCACCCCACATCACTTCTTCATCAAGGCAAGGGCCGAGATGCTAGAGCAGAGTTGTGAAAATTGTCATCCGTAACCTTTGTTTGGCATAAACAAAAATGAGGCTTTTTGGTTAAAATAATTACAAAAAGACAAAATAGACTTTTTAGCTTAATAAAACAAAATGTCACATCCAAACCATAATCATTTTATTTTTTCTCTCACGAAAGTAAAAAAAGTCAAAAAATTTATCACAAACGAAACTTTTTAGCCTAGGCTAAAATAGTCAAAAAGTCAAAAAAAATTAAAAAGCCAACCCACATCCAAAACGAACCCTTACTTTAGTGTCTTCTAAGTAGATCATTTATATAAAAAATTAAATTAATTAAATATTATTACTCATTTGATATGATTTTGAGAATAACCTTTTATTTTTAAAAATATAAATGTGATCCAATTATATAACTATTAATATTTGATCAATCTACCTTTTACATGGATAATTAATTGGCAGACACTTAAAATTAACAATTTAAAATCACAAAGTGCACTCACACACCCAATTCAAAAAAAGAAAAACAGGTATACTCACTTGTAAGAAAAATTATTGGTGGTTTCAGGAGCATCATGTGATCATATCACTTATCAATCACAATTTATTATATTCTTTCATATTTGTTAATCACTTGAGTCTCATTTCTTCCACCAATCACAACCCTATTAGGATATCACGTATGTGATGACCGGGTGTGCTGCTCATTTTGTTTTCCCTCGCTTAACTTTGGGTTGGTCATGATTGGGGTTTTAGTTTGACTTAGAATCTTGTTAATCGTTTAGGTTTGTTGTGTTCGGGAGTTTTTCTCAAAACTTTGTTCTTGTTTATTCCGATGTTGAATTTCACTTGTTTTAAAGGGTAATGGTTCAGTCCGGCGTGCCAGGGATTAATCCGAGAAAATTCTGGGCTGGAGGACCAGGGCCGCATGTGCGGGGGCTTGGGCTGCAATTGCGGGAAAGGGGCCGCACGTGTGGCAATCTGAGGAATTTTGGCTAGCACACTGCATTATATGCAAGTGCAGGAGGAGGTGCGGATTAGGAGGGCCATACATGCAGGGATGAGGACTGCACGTACGAGAGTGAGTCCCGCACGTGCGGGAGTCGCTGTGTCCGAAAATTTTCTTTTTCTTTCTTCCTTGGGCTGAGTGTATAACATTTTATACACCTCTCTCTCTCTCTAAAAACCCTTTTCTCCTCCTTCTCTCTATATTTCCTACATCAACACCAACTAAATCTTTGATTTCTCCAAATCCTCAAATATTTTGACCTTGGTTCCTTGATTAAAGTTGGAGAGCTAAGCTAGAGCTTCATTGTGTGCAGTGAATATCAGGTTTCATCACCGTTGATCTTGGGGCTTTCATCTCTTTCTCTTCAAAAACTTGAGGTAGAGATTTTCTTAGAGTTATATATATGTTTTGTAAGTTTTTGGTTGATTTTGAGAGTTACTCTTTAATTGTTTTGAAAATTGATTTTTAGCTCAAGAAATTAGTGACTTTGTAAAAGGAATTCATCTTTTGTATCTTTTAAAAATTTTCTTGAATAGTTGAATCACATTGGCTTAAGAATGAT
Organism: Camellia granthamiana; assembly: GCA_036172215.1. Lineage (NCBI taxonomy): Eukaryota > Viridiplantae > Streptophyta > Magnoliopsida > Ericales > Theaceae > Camellia > Camellia granthamiana. The sequence continues at coordinate 98,334,791 of CM069914.1, forward strand.
ATTTTTAGTGAGGTTTTACTAAGAAATGAAGGAATGTCTAGTTTTGGTGAAAAACCTAAAAATTTGGGATTTTTTGGAAAATGTTGAGAAATTATGGATTTTCTTGGGTTAAATGGAGTGAGTGGGAATTTCATATTGTTATTAGCAAATATGGCAACTTCTTGATGTATGAGGATTTGGAGACCTTACTCGAATTTATTGTTAAATGCATATACATATGTAGTTATAAAATGGCAAATTGTTGAGTTTCATGAAGTATGAAAATTGTGATTTTGGAAGTTGATGTTCAAAACATTGCATATAGTTTTGAAATGACTAAAATGTTGAGAATTGTACTAAATGCGGAAATGTTGCTACATGTTGATAGATTCAATTAAAAATGTGGTATTTTGTGAAATAACATTGAAGGAAGGGAAATGGGAATGTGGTTATTATCGTATTATTATTGAGATACTTAAAAAATGGAGAAATGTTATGAGGCATTGTTAATTATTGCATTATATACGAATTCAATTGATCATTATACATTTTGAAGAGTTTGGAAACGGTTACATTGAGAAAAGAATATTTCGAAAGAAGAATTATTGAAATGTTTTGGGGTAAATACGTTGGTAAGTCCGGGTATGAGGTGTAGATGAAATTGATTAAGTTGGCCTAAATGTCCGAGGTGAAAGACTGAAAAAATGTGTGGAGGAGGTATCACTTCCCTTCCGATTAGCAACCGATTAGAGGGGTTTTGGTAGTGCTAGTTAGGCCTACTTGCAGACGCTAACCTAGGAATTACTTGAATCGTATTTACCACATTTCTGAAATAAATTGTAAATTTTTGAATTGTTGAGATCTCAAATTATCATTGAACATGGTAGTTTTCACAAGATGAAAAATGTAATCTTCTTTGGTATAGCATGACATTTGCATTTCATATTGGAAATCTTGCATAAATGTATATACTTTGTTAAGGATTCTCTACTGAGTTTTATGCTCACCCCTATGGGATTTTGGTGCAGGAAAAGACGTGGTGAACTGGCCAATCTAGAGCTAGGATTTATGTATATAGAGCACAAGGCTCTGTTTTGTTGTGATTGTATTTTGTAAGCCTAGGGCTATAACTGTTTGAGTTCGAGAGACTATTTTTGTATAACCGGGCTTAAGCCTTGGAATTTGTAAATCCTTGAAGGCATTTTATTTACTTTTGAATTTGACATTCTACATGCTATAAATTCATTTATGTAATATCATTGAATGTATAATTCGCATGTGAGACTATTTTGTACAAACTTCTATGATCAATGTTATGATGATTTGGGAATTGCCATTATTCTTTAGTAAATGTCGATTGATGTATCAAGATTATGTTGGGTAAATTTTGGGGCGTTACAACGTAACAATACTCCAAAACCAACCAATAACTACTCCACGTATAAGGATCTCTTTGTACTTTTTTTGTGCAACTAATTATTCCCTTAATCTATACGAGCAAGTGTATACTAAATGAAAATAATAATGATAATAATTAAAAAATAAATAAAAAATGATAAAGTTTGACATATCTACAACATATATAAAAAGAAGGTAAGAGTGGTGTAAAAGATGGTGTAATGTTGTTGTCCGTTTGTTAGGAACTTGCTTGGTTTAGGTGAAAATTTCCCAAGAACAGCTACCTAAATAGACAGGTGAATTGAATCTACCACTTCAACAATACCCCTGTGTGGCTGCTTATATTCTCGAAACTGTTCACTAACTAATAGATAATTGCAATCCCACCTAAGTTGCCCATATCTCTATCTCTATTCAAATAGGCAGATGATGTGTTTGCTTATGGTCTATCCAAGTGTCTCAAGAGATGCACCACAAGCCATAACCGCTGGAGTAGCCAACCACAAGTTGCCCTATAAATAATTTTTTATTGTAAGTTGTCCAGCCTGCGATTCATATCTATGTCTTTACATGCATGGTTGCTTAAGTTGTTTGAAAACAAACAACACAATGCTCAACACCTGTAACCACCGATTGACCAACCAATTGGAGGCTACAATCTTGAAGGTCTCTGTTTTGGTGATGACTTTAAAAACATCGACGTTAAAATACCAAGATGAACGGAGGTTTGATCTGCCTCAATTTCTGCAAACGTTGGTCTTTCTTTGGGGGTGTTTCATCTGCCTCTGCAAAAGCTCCTTCTGTTTTCGACAGGCAATGCAGCCAGTCAGTTCACACAGTAATATATACCCACTCGAGATTACCAGACAATCTTTTATGTAGACAGTTGTTTCCATGTTTGTCTTTCGAGATGTGCCGCCATGTGGTTTCCATGTCCTTCTTTTCCTTTAATTTAATTTATATGTAAATGATGCACACCACCTGTTTGCTAATATGCACCAGAAAATTTGTTGATGTCTTAACCATTAATAAAGAGGCATTATTGTAACTACTAGCAACCAAAAGTATCAGCAGATGACCTTCGCCCAACTATTAAAAAACTTAAAAATACATAGTTGTTTGTCTTTGTAGCAGGTCATACTGTGTGTGCATCATCCAAAAATCAATTTCTATTTACAAATACATAACAAATCCTCAATTGATATGTGGGTGTATGCATCTACAAATAGAGAACTATTCCTCAATTTATACTAAGCCAATTGTTACTGCTTATGTGCAAATTTTTATTTGCTTTGTTTATGTTTATTTGCTCACTTACTTGGTGAATTTTTTTATTTTTAATTTGTAATTTGCTGGTATGTTAAATTTTTTATTTTTTGGTGCCTTTCCCACAACTATTTTGAGGCTGGAAGAAAGAGGATGACTCCTTATTGGGATGCCTAGCGGGTGGGCTTCTTTTGAGATAAGCTCCTCTTGTGTTTTTAGAGCAATAACCTCGTAGTATGCAGCTTCAGTTTTACTGTTGTAACATTAAAGGGAAAAAAAATGAAGAATATATAAATACAAAATTGAAAGTAGAGGTATTATCAATTACAGTTAAAATACACCAACCCCTCCACACCCTCTGGTGCCACCCCAAGCCCTTAAAAGAGGTGTTTTTTCTTTTTCAATGTAGAAAAATATGAGTGAGTTGGTCATTGTTGGCGGGAAATTTGATTAGCTACTTTACCTGATTGTGTATTTGGGTGTATTCAACCACCATGGGATGCGATATTTTCCTTTTCTCAAACTGATATCTATTAGAAGTAATTCCCACTTTATTCACTGATTATACTTTATCTTGTCTGCAGCTACAGAAGATGATGCAACATTAACAAAGCACATAGGCGAAAGTTGTTTGTTTTCTGCAATAGGGGTACACTTTGTAGAAGATTGTTGCTTGTTATGTTGCTTATAATTAATTAAGAATTGCCTAACAATAGAGGACAAAACTATAACAAATAAAAAGTCCCTCGATGCAATTTTGAGTACACTAAACATGTTCTTGTATTTTATCAACAATTAATTATATGTGTATCTTTGTCTATACACAATCTATGAGCATAATTTTTCTTGGTGTGGATATGTTTTATTTATTTAAAAAATTAAGAAAAATAGAATATAATTTGGACAAACTATGACGCGATCCCACGCGTCCAACTAGTAAAAAATGGAAAAAAGCATGAGCAAATTCGTCTATACGAAGTTGTGTTCACATTTGGTTGATATGTTCACACTAGGTATATTTATTTTAGTACTTCAAAAATATATGTAATTTTTTGATTGGTGGGTCTATAAAAATCCCTGTTAATACCTCAAAAAAATCTCTATTAACCAATTGTTCACTCTGATTGTTTTTTCATTTTTCACTTTTTGTTTTTTGTGATTTTTTTTATATTTTAATAATTTTTTTTAAATATACCTTATCTAGATGTGCTTAAAAAGTAAAATATTAATAAAGAGATCTAAATGTAAGTAATTTTTTATATTTATTGAATTTTTTATAAAAAAATCAAAAATATTTTATTTTTTGTGGTAACTAGAAATACAACAAGTGGTAAATATAATTAATTTCAATGATAAATATATTTGATTTTGAAAAAATTAGTAAAACATTCCTTTTCAATTTTGGTAATAAGAGAGATCCAATATATTTTTTTTATTAGCTAAGGTCTCTAAATAAAATTTTTAATTTTTTTTGTGAAATCAGAAAAATTCTTCTGTGAAAATTAAAATTTCTCGATGTCAGAATAAAAATTTTTTGTATCAAATTTTTTTTTTTTAAATATTAAGGGACTCCAATTATTTTTAAAATATTATATATTTTTTATTTTTTAAAATCTTAATATCAAAAATATTTTTAAAAAAATTCCCCTTTATTTTTTTATTACATTGTGTGGTTTGACGAATTTCGAAAAACTATATGGAATTCACTATGCAGTCATTTTTGAAATTATCACAATGTTTGCTGCACCAATGTTCATGAAAAAAAATCTTAATTGTCAGAGTCTTGAAGGCCCACATCTTTGTTCTGTTATGGCCCCAGAAATTTATGATTTTTTTTTGTCTTTATGCCAATAATATAAGCGTCAACTTTATTTTAATCATCACTTAAACAACCTAAGCAAATCTATCTATCTAACCATATTTTGATACTGCAATTATTAAAGACCATGATTGACCATTGTTTTTCCATTTTGTTGAAACATCCGGCACATGCTCATGCTATTGAAATCTAACTGGAAGATCATGACCTCACAATGCTGGGCCATGTAGGCCCAAAATAGAACGACTTTAATTCAAATATATATATATATATTATATCGGTACATTAATTTTTAGAGAAATTATATTTCAATAAAATAGTAGATAAATAATATTTTTATGATATCACAAATCTCTTGTATGTATGATACAAGTTTTTGTCTATATTTGATAAGTTTTCGGAAGTGGTGATAATGGGCGGTGACAATAGTTTTGATCGATGATGGAAGAAAGGTAATGACATTTTGGTCATGGACGTAGTGCAATAACAGAGAACAAATTAGATCTGTTTGGGATGAAAATTGTTTGCGATAAAGATTGAGAGTCATCATCTTTAGAGTCAAATTTAACTTTAACAATAGAGTGTGGATCCTCGGTCGTCTTCTCCTACCGCCCTTCCTGCGGCGCCCCAAAACGACGTTGTTTTGGGGCCAAATTTCAATTAAAAAAAAAAAGAAAAAGAAAACAAACCCAAAAGAAAGAAAGAAGAGATAGAGAAGGAAATGGGTCTTCTTTGGAGAGGAGGATTTGTTGGGTGTCTTCTGATCAATCCTCAAGGCTCTCATGGAAGCAGAGATCTTCCTATTCTTCTCATGGGCTTCATGTTTCTCTATCTGGAGTGTCCAATCTGCAAATCATACAAATTTGAATAACCCTAAAAACAAAGATGAAAATTTTGTAAGAGAACAAAAAAATCAATCCTATTTGGTTGTAGAGAAAATATAATGATAATAGATCAAATTAAAATTTTGGGTTTGAATTTCCCATATTGAGAGCAAACTCTCTTGGGTCCAATCAAATTTTTTTTTTTTGAGTGTCTTAATTTTCAGAGACCAAAATAAGAAACATTTACTGCAAAGTTTCCCTTTCATTTGACTTGGTTTTCTCCAAATCCAAACAGAATGGAAACATAAAACAGGGTTTTCAAATTCAAAAGAAGAGAGTGTGAGAGTGAGAGAGAGAAAGAGTGAGAGAAATGAGACAAACCTATAGCCCGCAACCACTACACACCAAAATCTCTCTCTCCGGCAGCGAAGGCGGGGCAACATCGAGGGTTTCGCGATGAGAGGGCAGGCGGTCTCGTTGAGATCGATTTCAAAGGACCTGGGTTGGAAATTGGTACTGAGTTTGGGTAAATCTGCGAACTCCCTACTTTCCTCTTCTTCTACCCCTTCTCTTTCTCCTTCTTCGAAGTGGCCAGATTGCGGCTTCCCATTAGGCCGGCGAAGCCATCGCCGGCGTCTTCTCTTCTTCTTTTTCTTTTTTTAAATTGAAATTTTGCCCCAAAACGACGTCGTTTTGGAGCGCTGCAGGAAGGGCGGTAGGAGAAGGCGACCGAGGATTCGGACTCTTAACAATATGTCAACCACCATATATGGCTGACAAGACTTTTTTTTGGAGGGAAATAAAGAGTGAATAAAAGCAAAAAGGAAGAAATAAAAGGATTATTTTTGCCATTTTAAATTTTTTTCTATTACAATCATTTATTTTTTAACTTTGGTATTCACTGAGTTTAATGTTACAAATCAAACTTAACCTAATGTAATTTACCCATTAAAAGTTTATGAATAAATTACACTTTCAACACTCATTTTTATTTAAATTTTACTTTAATTTATTATTTTTTAATTACAACAATTAAATTTTCAAATTTTAACTTGTATTTCAATGTGATCCTCTTATCATTTACCGTTAAAAATCTAGATAGAAAGTACTTGTGTATGGGGCATGCGAGTACATTTAAAAGGCATATTAGATGAAAAATTTTATATAACAAATTATACTTTTTACTTTTTAATTTTCATTTAAATTTATCTTTGGTTTTTTATGTTTCAATTTTTACTCAAATAAATGATAGAGTGATGGAGGACCATATTATAACACGAGTTAAAATTTAAAAATTTAAGTGTTGCAATTATAATATGAGAAGTAAAATAAAATTCAAGGATAAAAAGTGTAATAATTTATCCAACTTCTATTTATTTAAATATTAAATTTGGCTAGAGGTTGAGAGTCCGAGTTTAAACAAATTGCCATCTTTGTCATGTCCTCTAGGAATTGTCATGATTTCAATGGATACATCTCTAAATACAATTAAATCACCTTAAAGAACGTATGCAAATCAATCAAACTACCTAGTATATTTTGATACTGTAATTTATTAAACTCTGTTCAAACTATTGTTTTCCATTTTGTTGCACATGAGATTGTCCCAGAAATCTAGCTGGTCAAAATATATAAATAAATAAATAAATAAATATATAATGACCTCTAACGATGGTGGGCCAAACTTTTGGTAACTATAACATAAGATAAAAGTTGGATGAGAGTTGCACTGTCTCTAAAAAGGCAGAATCCGAGAGAATCAAACGGCTTTGGCGTGTATTCTCCATGGACCCACTACATTCAAAATTAGTCTGGTTTGGAAATTGATTTTTTTTTTTTGGATAAAAAAAATTATATTAGTTGTATTGAAAAATATATATTAATAAGATATTTAATTTTATTTACAGTTTTTTTTCTAAAGTGTTTTTTTTTTTGGTTTTTTGATAAATTCAGGTCCCTTTTGGGAAGTGGATTATAATCTACTTCCTATATTATAATTCACTTACTCTCTTACAAAAAAGTTACTTATAAACAATTTTTAACCAAAAAATTAATTATAACTATCTTTCCAAAATAACCTAATGGGTAGCCCAAATGTTCATATAAGTGGTTGATTAGCTTACTGGTTGTCAACTCACACGAAAGAAGAGTTTGAATTCTTTAGGGTGATTATTGATTTTCTAGTTGGACTAGTAGTTACTGATTGTCAACTCATACGAAAGAAGAGTTTGAATTCTTTAGGGTGATTATTGATTTTCTAGTTGGATTTGTAGTTATTTGATATATTTATCATATTTATAATTATTCTTATAAATTGAAAAAATAAAGGAAATTTTTTTTTAAAGTTCTTGATATTAAGGCCTTATTTGTCATAATTTAAAAAAATCAAAAAGTTAAAAAGTCATTATCTTATTTAAGTCACATCACCTCTCTACCACATCACTTCAAATCCAATCCATACCCAACTCATATTTCATAAAAAGTCAAAAAGTACACTTATTTAGATCATCTCAAACCACATTTTATAAGATAAATGACATATAATATTTTTATAGTAGTTAAGGTTCTTCAATATTTTCACAGAAAAAATTCATTTCAGAGAAATTTTGCACGACTCAGAAAATTTTTGGCCCTAACATAGAAAAATTTTAAAATTTCTCTGATATGATCACAGAGAAATTTCATCGAGGGATCTTAGTTAAGGAAAAAAAAAAATTGGATCTCTCCTATTATACAAAGTTAGAGAGTGAGGTTTCACTAATTTTTCTAAAAATAAAATTATTCGAAAAAGTCTTATAAAATATATAATTCAAATTTACTAGATGAAATACCAACTAAACAGAATCCTCTTTTTTTTTTTTTTTTACAACATATATTGGAACAATCACATATTTTTATTATGAATAAAATTAGGGACCAAAATTTTGATCTCTTAGTTTTAGTTACCAATTTATCACTCAACAGTCCTTTAGGGCAATTCCGATAGCAAAACATATAAAATCGGGACAATCACACATTTTTATTATGAATAAAATTCGGGACCAAAATTTCGAACTCTTAGTTTTAGTTACCAATTTATCACTCAACATTCCTTTAGAGCAATCCCGATAGCAAAAGGCTTGTTGAAGTTATTTTTTTTTTAGACATCTTAAAAATTATTATGCAATAATAAGTTAAATATTTTGTTAAAAAATTGATATAACCATTTTTTTTTATTAAATCTAATTTGAAATTTAACAAAGTCATTTTTGCCACATCAATAAATTAAATCACGATCATAAATGATTTTTGATAGGGTAGATTCAAGAGAAAATAACAATTCAATGTAAGTTTTTTTTAAAAAAGTAAATCAATATTAAAATTTATTAATATTAATGGTTAATTTTATTTTTTGAATTTGTAATTTTTTTTAAAGTACCCTTAAATGATAAATCAATATTAAATCGGGACAATCACACATTTTTGTTGTAAATAAAATTCGAAGCCACAATTTTGAGCCCTTAGTTTTTAGTTACCAATTCATCACTCAACATTCCTTTAGAGCAATTCCGGTGGCAAGAAATGCCTAATAGATCGAAAAGGAAAGGGCTCGAATGGCCTAAATGCCTGGTATCTCTCTCTTTCTTTTTTCTCTCTCCTTTCTATCTCTCTCATTCTCTAAAAGCATCCCTCTCTACAAATTTGCCTTTCATCTTCTCTTTCTATATCTATGTATATATCGAAAAGGAAAGGGCTCGAATGGCCTAAATGCCTGGTATCTCTCTCTTTTTTTTTCTCTCTCCTTTCTATCTCTCTCATTCTCTAAAAGCATCCCTCTTTGCAAATTTGCCTTTCATCTTCTCTTTCTATATCTATGTATATAGCTATTTACTTGTGGGCTTGATTTTAAGTTTGGTTTTGATTTTAATTTTGATTTTGAGTTTGGATTTAGAAAAGAACAGAGGAAGAAGAAAAAAAGAGAAAGGTTTGAGATTTGCTTGACAAAAGAGACTTTGTTCTTGGTGCATTTCCATTATTTTCCAACAAGAACTATGGAAGATGAAGAGAGCTTTGAAGGTTGGAATTAATGGTAGATTTTAGAGCAAACAAACCCAACACCACCCTCCTCTCTCTATCCTCTCCTCTAGATTAATTGTGGCTTGAATTTTAGAGAGGGAAAGTGGATTTTGTCACGACCCGCTCCCCGTTCCCAAGGGTTAAGTATCGTGATGGTCAGTAACTGAAGTTACCTCCGGCCAATTCTTAAACAAATCAATAAACGCGAGCGGAAGTAATATTTAAATAAGGGTACCAAAATAATCATTGGAACTTCTGTTTTTATTACAAAATATATTGACCAAAAAGACCGATATTTACATAGAGAAATATCATAAAAATACTGTGTGTGTGTCTATTTCGCAGCCCCGCATCTAAGACTTTCCAAAAACTATTTCTGAATTGCATTATTTCCTGAAAAAAGGGTAAACAACTATAAGCACATGGCAGAGTGAGAAATATTATATCAAGAGTATAAGGGACACGAAATAACCATGGATCGTTAGTTAGGCCAAAACATTTCCATAAACAAATCATTTGAGTAGCAGAAATCATTTAAGTAGTAGAAACTGAAATACAGATTTTATATAAATATATAACCATAACCACAGTACAAAACAGAACAGAGGTCACAGAAGTGACAGTCAGAATAGAGGTACGGATTCAAGAGGTGGCTCGTACGGATTCTAGAGGTGGCTCCCACAATAGTGTAGCACTTAACTCCGCACAGCACTTTGGTCCGCACAGAACAGAGGTCAGTGGATCCATGACAAACAGAGGACCACAAAGTGGTCAAACAGAGGCCAATGGTTATTTAAGTTCCCCAAGGCGTGGGACTCCCGTGGTGGTACTTACAAAACATAATTGTATATAAGGTCATAGCCAAATATTCTTTAAAATATAAACAAACATATCCATGGGTTTCCTTTTAAGTAAATAGGGTTCAGATATAAAACCACGTAACTGAAATCTTTATAAAATATAACTTTTAATATAATAATAAAATATAACTTGTATAAAATAGATTTTGGTAAGTTAAAAACATACATAAAATACATTTTGATGACTCAAGGTATAATATAACTCACCCTAACTTTAATACCTTACTCTTTTTTTCTACTATTAAAAATCTTTTTAGCTTGTACTATTCTTTCCTTTTTCTTCTCTCTTTTCTTTCCTCTCTTTTCTTCTTTTCTTTTCTTTCATTTCCTTACGCAGGCTGATCAACACCCTATTTATAGGGACGAAACTCAATCCCTTGCCAACAGCGTCCAGCCACGTAACCCTCTTCAGATTCGCCATTACTATATACAGATTCAATCTTATCGTTTAATACTTGTTCAAAAAAAAAAAAAAAAAAAAAATCTTATCGTTTAATAAATATTTCAGATAATTACTCTTTAACTCAATATTTTAATATAATTATATAAATAAATTAATTTCTACTTAAATTACATTTTATCATATACTAACAAAAAATAAATTATTTATTTTAATACCACACTTAATATTATTATTATTAATATTATCTATATTATTATTATTCATATTTTGACCTATAAACTTTTAATAATTATATTATTTTATAAAATTACGCATAATAATATATAATAAATCATATATTTTTCAAACTAAGATTGAATAATATTAGTATAAATTTTACAGAATAATTAAAAATCTGGGTTGTTACAGATTTGCTTTATATTTGTTGCTTTATCTCTCTAAAAGTTACCAAACCCACTTCGACGACTTCCCATTTAGTTGGCGAAACCATTTCCAGCGTCCTCTCTTCCTCTTCTTCCTTTGTTTCTTCTTTTCCTCTTGTCGTCGCCGGGGTTTGGTTCTCAAACCAGTTTGAGAGAGAAAATAAAGAGGGAAAGGAAAAAGAAGAAAAAAAAAGTGTCAAACGACATCATTTTGGCATTTGGAGTCATGCGGGATAGTCAATTTCGAGTTACCCAGCACAACTGAGTAGCAAAAGGCTTGCTGAAGTCATTTTTTAAATAAGTTAAATATTTTGTTAAAAACTTGATAAAATCATTTTTTTTTATTAAATCTAATTTGAAATTTGACAAAGTCATTTTTGCCACATCAATAAATTAAATCACGATCATATTTGATTTTTGATAGGGTGGATTCAATAGATAATAACAATTCAATGTAAGTTAAAAAAATATATGTAAATCAATGTTAAACTTTATTAATATTAATATGTTTTTTTTTTTTGTTGAATTTGTAACATTTTTTTGAAAGTACCATTAAATGATTTTTTTTTTCTAAATTCAATAATTAATCTATTATGTCAAAAAGATCATGGCAACTAGGAGTGTGCACAGTGCGATTCGAGTGATTTGAAAGCAAAATTATAGAATAAATCATGAATGGCGGATTGACAAATAATCAAATTGTAGTTTGGGGTGGTTTTAATTTGCTAGTTGATTGAAGAATGTTCTTAAACAATTATTAAATATTTGCATAATATTTTTCATATATATAACACAAAATAATTTTACGTAATATTTTTCATATACATAACTAATAATTTTTAACAAATTCACATCTTAAATATTTCTCACATTTATTTTTATTTGATATTTTATTAGAGGTTGAAAAAATATGTAGTATTAATTATAATGGAGCAGAACAGTTTCAAAGGCGAATTATAAAATTCAAAATTTAATCAGCTGTTAGTGAATGGATCTTTTTATTATTTATTTATTTATTTATTTTTATCAACAAAAGTTAGTTATTAGTTAATCTCCTCACCTCTTGCAAAACACTAAGTGCTCTATGGACTAAATCCTTAAGAAAGTCATGATCACCAACAAAAGTTAGTTATTAGTTAGTCTCCCCACTTTTCATTAAATTCATATCAAATCAAATTTTCAACAAAGCTTTGATCAAATTGGATATGCATCAAATATTTCATAAAATTTATAACAAATTACGTTCACTTAAGTTTAACGAAAGTGATGAAAGATTGGAGATGATTTTTATTTTTTATTTTATCAAAATTAGTTAATGAGGTTTTTAGTATATATTAGATATTAAAAACAATTGATGAAAATTTTTATTCTCATCATTAAACTAAGGTCTCGTTTGGGAACAATTTATTTTAGTATTTTTTTTTTGTTGCTAAAATATGAGGAAAAAAATTGGTATGTTTAGAATGACTTTTTCATTTTTTTATGAAAAGATGTGCAAAAAGTATAGAGAAAAAGAAATCTTTAACTTTTTTATATAAATTTGGTTTTTTTAATTTTTTTAATAACTTTTTAAGTTTTAGACTATAATATTGAATTGTCAAACGAGGCTTAAGCTATATCAAGTTAAGTTTTTAGACTAAATTCAACAAATTTGAAAAAATAAAAAATAAAAAAAATGAAAGGTTGGTGATGCTCTAACAAGTTTAAAAAGCTAGTTAAATATTTGTTATATTTTAATTTAAATATTACATTTTATATTTTGACTATTCACATACAACATTTAACAAACTTTTCATCCTTTTACAATATGATATTTAAACTTTAATTTTATTAATTTGAATTTAAATTATTTTAATTAATATTAAAATACAAAAAAGAGTAAAATATCAGAAGTAATTGTTTTTTGAATTTACATTTATTGAATCAGATACACCAAAATTAAAATAGTTTTTTTTTTTTGTGAATCGATGAGAAAATATTTACAAATACCAAAAATCTTTCACAATAGTTAAATAGTTAACAAAACCTAACCACAAGCCCAAGTCCAATAACTACAACTCCATAGTGAGAGAGAAATAAACTATTTTTACAACGGATAATAAACTCATCTAGATAGGCAAATAAAAAAAAAAATCATATCGATAGGAGTTGAACTCGAGACTTCATAACCTATCATTACAGAGAATATCAAACTCATATCGATAGAAATAAACCTCACTACAAAAGATATTATACAACAACTAGGCCAAATGTCTCAATTAAAATAACTAGTTTAATAAAATTAAAATTTACAATAATTTACCCACTATTTTTGTTACCCAAAAAACAACTTAAGAGGGGGGTGAATTAGGTTTCTACAAATTAAAATTAATAATATCCCAATAAAATTAACTACTGGTACAACAAATTACTAACAAGCACAATGATAAACTTAGCAGTAAATGATCAAGCAAAATAACAATGAAGTACAACTAACATACAGGGTAAATCAAATGATTAACACATGAATATTAGATAGTTATAGCAGCAGTAGGAAAGTAAAGAGATTAGGGAAGATGAGACAAACAGATTTATAGTGGTTCGGCTTCAACCAAGCCTACATCCACTGCTCAAGTTTCACTTGAGATTTTTCACTATCTTCTAGTTTCACAAGGGTGCTAGCAACCTCTTTACAAATGGAGTAATCTTCCATAGATTTTACACAGACTTCACAAGTTAAAACCTTTGCAAATCTTTGGTGATTCATAATCACTCTCAAGATTTCAAGAATACAGTGTTTGCAACACTTTTACAAGATAAAATGGTATTTTTGTTTTCAAAGAAAGTTTACAATAAATATCTCTCAAAGATAGATATGTAAAATGAAACCTTGATTTTTCTGTAAATCTCACACAGGAAATATGAGCTTAATGCTATAAGACTTAGTGTATAATTTCTGAGAGAGGATGTGAGTGATTATAGATCAAAGAATATTTTCAGATTTTTTTTGTAACTTGTTTACATTAAAGGCTTTGGTATATATAAAGAAAATTATAGCCGTTTATAGCTGTTGTATTTATTTGAATTTATAGCCGTTTATAGCGGTTGTAGTCATTTGAATTTATAGCCGTTGTACTTCTATCATTACCAATTTAAATATCTTTCACTCCATCATTACAAATTTGAATATCTTCCACTTGAATCTTTTGAACCTTTATAGCCGTTTATAGTCATTGTACTTTCATAATTACTAATTTGAATATCTTTCACTTGAACCTTTCAAACCTTTTGGCTTGCTGCTGTGCTAGACTGTTTGAATATTTGTTTTGGGCTATTTGAACTCCTGATTTAATCAAATATTAAATACATTCTAACAACATTTAGCATAAAGGTTTAGGTGAGAAATAATGGGACAAAATAAATTTTGATTCTATTTTTCTTTTTTAAATAAATTAAAATATAATCATCAAAATAAATTTTGGATTCTATTTTTCTCTTTCAAATAAATTAAAACATAATTAAATAAATCATCAAAATAAATAAGTCTAACAATTTTAATTTGGAAAAAAATCTATATTTTAAAAAAATATTTATAAAATAATGATAAAAGTGCGAAGAGATAAGATTTTTCATCAGTTGTTAATTAATTTTTATCTTAAGAAACCAATGAGGAGTAGTTTTCCTTTTAATTTAAAAATAAAAATAACTGGTGATGCACTAAATACAAATTAAACAAAATAGGTTTTATAAAACTATTTTAACTTTTTAAGATCATCTCCAAATGCATATTATTATTTTTTATTAAATTTAAATTTGATAAAATAAATTAATATTTGCTATTTTAATCATGATATCAAATTCATTGCACTGGCTTGGGAAGTTGTGTTGGAGGTGAATTGGGACTAAAATAGGCACAAGAGGACAAAATAAACTTTTTAGTTTGAGACTAAAAAATATCACATTCAAACTAAAATTATTATTATTTTTTTTCATAAAAGTAAAAAAAAACTAAAAAATTTATTCAAAACGATACTTTTTAACCCCAAATTAAAATTGTCATAAACCCAAAAAACCAACCAATATCCCAAACGAAGCCATATTAAATTGAGAATGCCTTGAGTTTTCTTATCAAATTGAGAATGCCTTCAATGGTACATTGGACAATTTGTTCTCTTAGACAACTTCTTTCTTACAAAATTATCGTTTAGATTTTGGTCAATTTATACAAAAATGATTGATCGGCCGGACATCGATTCAGTCGTCCTCTCGATCAATCAATAATTTGATAAAAAAATAAAAAATTTCCCTTAAAGCACTCAGGTCACGTTTGTTTGGCAGATTAGGTTAGATTGTGGAGATTAAATAAAAGTATGTTTGTTATAATGATAGTGTGAGAGATGATTAGTGATGGAATTATCAAATTATTTTTATATAAAAATAAATAAAAAATTATTTCTATATTAAAAAAAAACTAAAACAAACATATGCACTTGGTAAATTTTTTTTGGGTAAATTATACTGACACCACCTGAAGTTTATATTTATTATAGTTTTTCCCTCACCTTTTAGAAATTACATCTCCCCCTAAAGTTTAAAGTTTCATTACAGATTCCTTCCCTTAGCAATTTAATTTTTTTAAATACCAATTTTCCCCTCATTGAGTAAATTATATTGACACCCCTCACATTTTAGAAATTACAACCCCCTCCCTAAGGTTTAAAGTAGCATTACCAATTGTCCCCTCGGTTAGTATTAGTTGAAAAAAAAATTCACTGAAAAAAAAATTGGAAAAAAAATTAATTAAAAAAAAATTAACTAGATTAATTTTTGATAAGTCATAATTATTTGATAAGTCATAATTTTTTGATAATTAATCTAGTCAAAAAAATTATTTGATAATTATAATTTTTTTTTATTTTTTATTTCTTGACCAAATTAATTTTTAATTTAAAATTTTTTTTCTAAAAATCAAACCATATATAGTCTAAGAATCTTTTGATAAGTCATTTTTTATGTTGGCAACTTATTTAATTATTTGTTAATTTTATGACATTTTTACCATCTGATGCCTATATGGTAACTATTTCATTTAATTTTTCAATGAATTTTTTTTTTAATTAATTTTTTTTCCAATTTTTTTTTTCAATGAATTTTTTTTTCCAACTAATACTAATTGGGGACAATTGGTAATGCTACATTAAACCTTAGGGAGGGGATTGTAATTTCTAAAATGTGAGGGGTGTCAATGTAATTTACTCAATGAGGGCAAAATTGGTAGTTAAAAAAATTAAATTGCTGAGGGGGAATCTATAATGAAATTTTAAATCTCAGGGGGAGATGTAATTTCCAAAACGTAAGGAAAAAACTGTAATAAATATAAACCTCAGGGGGTGTCAGTGTAATTTACCCAAATTTTTTTTTTTAATTTTATTATATAAAATAGACTAAACTCACTTACTATTTTTCTTTTGTTTCGTTTTGTTTTGTTTTGTTTTTTTTTTTTTTTGTTACATGAAAATCCTCCCTACTCTCCCGCAGGTCCAAGGCAACGCCCCTTGCAGAGATCACCAGGGTGTCCTGTTAACCATTCTGAGTGAGGAGACTAGACTATAACCTGGGAACCTGCAAAGATCACCAGGGTGTCCTGTTAGCCATTCTGAGTGAGGAGACTATAACCTGGAAACTTGCCTCGACCTCCCAAGATAAGTTCCGCTTAAGTTAGGACCATTCTGAGTGAGGAGACTAGACTATAACTTGGGAAGTTGCAGAGATCAATAGGGTGTCTTGTTAGCCATTCTGAGTGAGGAGACTATAACCTAGAAACTTGCCTCGACCTCCCAAGACAAGTTCCGCTTAAGTCAAGACCATTCTGAGTGAGGAGACTAGACTATAACCTGGGAACTTGCAGAGATCACCAGGGTATCCTGTTAGCCATTCTAAGTAAGGAGATTATAACCTGGAAACTTGTCCCGACCTCCCAAGACAAGTTCCGCTTAAGTCAAGACCATTCTGAGTGAGGAGACTAGACTATAACCTAGGAACTTGCAGAGATCACTAGGGTGTCCTGTTAGCCATTCTGAGTGAGGAGACTATAACCTGGAAACTTGCCCCGACCTCCCAAGACAAGTTCCGTTTAAGTCAGGACTAGCACAGCGGGGGAGTATTGAACCCACACCAAGTGCTGATTAGACAACTTGAGGTCCAAGCTCCTAACCAACTGTGACCTGGAAACTTGCCCCGACCTCTCAAGACAAGTTCCGTTTAAGTCAGGACTAGCACAGCGGGGGAGTATTGAACCCACACCAAGTGCTGATTAGACAACTTGAGGTCCAATCTCCTAACCAACTGTGCTTCGCTCAGGAGATTGGCTTAGGGGGAGAAAATTGAACCTATAACCTTAGGACTTAAACCCCAAACTTTAACCACAATGCCACCCACCCTGAGTTGCTTACTATTTTTCTATTCTTACATAAAATTTAACCAAGCTAATCTCTTATTCAGAGAGGTTACTAAGTTACTCCCCTGCCAAAACACTACCAAACAAATTGTAAATAGGACCCACAACATAGCACTCCAATTCTTCTCCCACGTCGGTAGACAAACATGCCATAACTATCATATGAAATTTCAACTTAAAATCAAGGAGAGTAGATGATGTAACAAGCATGGGGCTGGAAAGCGATAAAAACGGAACTGCAGAGAGATCGAAACCTCAATTGACAATTATTTGGGGCATGTAACACGTCACACAGTTCAGACAAAATCAGAGCACACGAGAGAGCTCTTTCTCGTGTCATTGCTGCCGGTAAATTCTCCTTCACTTTTTCCTTCGGCGAATCTCCATATTCTAACGTCCCCCTTTTTCATCCACCAGTCTCCGTAACCGACTCTCTCTCTCTCTCTCTCTCTAACAACTGTCCCGTCACAATACTTTATATACAATACAAACTGTGTCGGTTGTTCAAAAGTCTATATATCTTTCTCTATTGTTCGAGCTATTTCTCTTCTAGTACGTTCTGGAGATATAGGGTTTTGGACTCTGAAGGTTTCTCCATGGAGATTTTGGTGTTTCTTTAGAAGTTTGCTTATTTTTGTTGTTGTTGTTGTTGAGGGTTTGAAGCAGAAGACGAAGAGTTAGGGGAAGAGGAAGAGTGAGAGAGAGAGAGGAGGGATTGAATGGCGGTGGAGTATAAATGTTGCGGGTCGGAGTTCTTTATTCACATATTGATAATCGTGTTTCTGGTTTTGTTTGCTGGGTTGATGTCTGGGCTCACTTTGGGGCTCATGTCTATGAGTCTCGTTGATCTTGAAGTTCTCGCCAAATCTGGAACTCCCAAGGATCGCAAACACGCTGGTAATTGTTGTATTGATATATTTGGTTAAATTTATGTCTCTCACTTTTTATTTATTGCTATTTGATGCTAATTTAATGCTTATCTGCTTTTGGGGCCTTGTTTGAATTGAATGATAATCTGTGTTTTGTAGTAAAATTTGATGCTACAAAATTCTTTATTGAGAGAATTTATTGCATTAACTGACTGGAACCTAACACAAAGTAGTTAAATAATGAGAGATTCAAAGTTGAGACATTTCTATGAAATCCCAAAACTGAGTGAGTAATCTTTTGTGGTTCTTTGATTACCTCATTCTCAATGTTGGATTTTAAATTTTACATATGAACATAAGTTACTACATAGCCATTCAATTCTACAAAATTATCCAGAAGTGTAAAAATATGAAAATGTTTACTTTTGGGTAGGGTATAATTTAACTTTCAGTAGATATTGATGGATCTGGTGTGTTTTACTATGTAATGGTTGTTTGTATCAAGCATTCTCATTTGCTAATGAATTGGTGGCTGTTTCACTGAATAGCAGCGTCCCTTACCTTAATTGTTAAGGCTAGGTTTGCATTTGCTGCTGGAGTGCTCCTCCCTTTTGGTGCAACTTAGTCACTGTTCTTTGTAAGTATTAGCTGGCTCTCATTTGGCCTGCAGTTTGGACTATATATTCTTAGAAGTATAAAATTCTTAAAAAATCGGTTGTAATATTCTACTAAAAAAAAGTAGAAACAGGAAAAAAAAGAAAGAAAAAGAAACGAGGCTGTTAATGAGGAGCCAAACAATTTCCCATTTGGCTAGGAAGCAGGAGTTGAAGGATAGCCTCTGTAGATGCACAGCAACTTGCTTAAATTGTGAATCTGCAGAGGACCACAACTTGCATTCTAACAAGCCAGCTAATGACAACAGGAACTATCTCTTTCCATGACAATGGATTAAGGTCCTAGTTTTTCATTATTTTAATCCCCGAGGGAAAACATAATAGCTATGCCTAGGTTGAACTTTGACTAATTGGCATTGGCCTTGATAAAGCAAACATAAAGTCATCATTTGTTCTCATTCATTTGAAGACATCTATCTATCACTATCAATTTATAGACTACCTTCTGTGTGCATTGGGGAAAGTGCAATCATGTGTGGTGTTTGTCAAATGATATGCCTCTCTGCTATACACTTAGGACAGTGAGCGTGACAAGCATGGATGTAGAGCATGCAGTGGCTTGTTGATGAATAAAAGGCATTTCTTACAAAGAAAACAGGGCATGCATTTTCCCATTTGGGGGGTATTTAGCTGGACTAGATAAATAGAAAAACAAATATTGCAAGATAAATATAATTGAGATGATGCTAGTGATGTATGGGTGATGACACAAGTTATAAATGCCAAATATGCTGTACTATTAGATTTTGTTTTTGTAATGCTTCAAACACTACATATGGCTGAGGTTAGTAGAATTGTATTGCATTCTTTGGCTCTCTCTTTATTTTGATTGTGTACTTCTATAAATTATAATTGACAGCTTTTACTTTTTCACAACAGAAAAGATATTACCAGTTGTCCGAAAACAGCATTTATTGCTTTGCACGTTGCTTATATGCAATGCTGCTGCCATGGAGGTACATATATTATGACATGTTGAAACAAGCTATTTTTAATAACATTTATCGTGAAGTACTTGATGTTTTTAGATGTTCTTTTTGTCAGGCCCTTCCCATATTTCTGGATAGTCTGGTTACTGCTTGGGGTGCCATCTTGATTTCGGTTACATTGATACTACTGTTTGGAGAGGTGAGGGATTTATCTTAGGTAACATTTCTTTAGAAGAGAGCTATAAAATTTGGAACAGGTGGACAGCTGCTTGAATTTGCAGTGCAATTTATGGTTTATTAGGGTATTCGTGCCTGATTGTTCCCACTTAAAACTGATTTCTTATCCCTGCAATTTGCTACATGGGCAATTGAGGTGGGAACTCTGTTATCAGAATCTTACGATTCGCGATTCGATTCACGATTCGATTCACAATTTTTACAAAATCGATAGGAATTTATAGGTGAATCTCTCTGTTATCAGAATCTTACGATTCGTGATTCGATTCAAATTTTTTGCAAAATCGATACGAATCTATGGGTGAATCTATTTTGGAAGTAAATCTCTAGTGAGTTGAACGATTCACAATCGATTCACGATTCAATTCACTTTTTACAATTCACATAATTTTTTAAATTATTGTGTCCGACATATTTTCAACTATTTCTTTCTTCATATTTTTAGTGAAAATGACATAATACAACTTCTAATAGAGTTTAATACTAAAATAACCAACATATATACATAATTTGTTATTATTTTAGTGATCATGAGGTTTGAATAGAATCCAATCAGATTCAGTTAGATCCAACATATTTTTAACCTTTCTTCTCATTTTTTTCCCTTTTAAAAAATCATAATATATCTTCTAAAGATTTTTAAGATTAAAGTTACACTATGAATTATCTATTGTTATTTTATTAAATTGAATATAATTGAATATTACATATGCGAGGTCAATTATACTTTTGAAAATGTTTTAAGCTTTAAATAAAATATTCTAAATAATTCTTTCTTATTATTTGTTCACTGTTACTTAGAAAAGTATGTATGCTTATTGTCCAAATATCAATGTCGTTGTTAATTATTGTTATTTTGGAAATTGATAATTTGTCTATTTGGTTATTATCTTTATTAAGAATGGTTGATAATAAATATCTAAAAAGAAAAAAAGTAGGATAGTGATCTTACATAAGAATTTTGTTAACTTCTTACCTATTAAACTACGTGATTATCATTCAAAATAACATTTTTATTGATTTAAGCCTAGATATTTCATATTCATAAGATATATTTAACATCTAAATGTGTAAATATATATTTTAAAGTAATTTTAAAAAAGTGACCGAATCTTTACGATTCACGATTCGATTCGATTCGATTTGATTCGCAATTTGGTACAAAGTCATTTCGATTCACGATACGAATCTCGATTTGACAACTATGGGTGGGAATGTGTCTGCCCATCTGTTCGGATAGAAGAAGTGCTTATTTGAAAACTTGAGTTATGTTCTTGTAGCATGGATACATTTTCTAAAGAAGTGCTTTTAGAAAACTCGAATCTATTCTTCGCATCATGATGTTTCAATTTTCCTGGTTAAATCAGCATGGTGAATTTGCATGTGCTAATTGCTACTAGTCTGTATGAACAGATTATACCACAATCTGTTTGTTCTAGATATGGGTTGGCTATTGGTGCTGCTGTAGCCCCATTTGTTCGCGTTCTTGTTTGGATTTGTTTTCCTGTAGCATATCCAATAAGCAAGGTACTTGTGTTTTCTCAGCACTATTGCATTGCATTTCTTAAAGCAAATTCATTGGTTGGTCTTTCTAATTAGTCTTCTTGGCTACCCTTATTGTCTGTGATTTTCAGCTATTAGATTTTCTGCTAGGACATGGACATGTAGCACTTTTCCGTAGAGCTGAGTTGAAAACACTAGTTGATTTGCATGGTAATGAGGTAAGTAGACACATTTGTGAAAGTATTATGAACTAATGACATTATTTTTATTTTATTTATGATGCAATTTGGTCCATCCCCCTCCCATGTCCCTTCCTGCCTACCCACCCACCCACCCACCCACACACACCCAAAAGAAAAAAAAGGTCTCCAATTGAGGAATCTTTAAAACATCCATCCAATACTCCTTTTTTCCTACAAAATGTGCTGCTTGCAGGAATTTTAATTTTCTCGTCTATAAAAACGTATCCTGAAGTTAATGTTATCCCATTTTTATTTTTCATTTCAAACTCCATTGCAAAGAGCTTCTTTTTCCTTCTGTTTTATCTTGTGACTTGATAGTCTTCTGATTACTTGTAAACAGGCTGGAAAAGGTGGAGAACTCACACATGATGAGACAACAATTATTGCTGGAGCACTTGGGCTTACTGAGAAAACAGCCAGTGATGCCATGACTGCCATATCTGATACTTTTGCTGTTGATATCAATGCCAAGCTTGACAGGTGTTGCATGCTTTGGAAAACTTTTGAATAGAAGGTTTACTTGAAGTCTTTTTTAACTTTGTTTTGATCGTATATATGATGATGCTTGTTATCTAATAGGGAGCTGATGAATTTAATTTTGGAGAAAGGGCATAGCAGAGTGCCAGTCTACTATGAGCAACCTACAAACATAATTGGACTTGTTTTGGTAAATTGTTTGTTTGTGCTTCATGTAATTTAAAAATAAATTGTTTATTTTGTCACTCTTTGGAGAATGATCATTTTTCAAGTGACTTTAGTTTATTAGCATGCTCAACCATCTCTGCTCATTTTCATTTTCTCTTACCCTCCTGCTTCACTCCGCCCTATCTTGAAAGCATATCTCATAGTTTGGGACCTTTTAGACTTTCATGCAGAAAAATTCTTTCCTTCGGTAAAGTACATGCAGATAAATTCTTGTGAGAGTCTGACATAAGAAGTTAATTTCTTGTGATTTTTACAGTGGAAAATAAGCTATAAAAAGATTTTGGCTCCTTATTTTGTTCTTAATGCAAAAGATGTATACACAAGAAGAGTTGAGAAGATATATTATGAATTTATTGCAGTGTTATACCTTCAAACATAGTATTAAAACCTATGATGCATGCAAAAAGAGGTAAAGGAAATTAAAATTTACTTTGATTTTGTTTGTGTGTTTATTAGCTAATTGAGTGATTAGTAGTTAAGTACGATGGATCAATTAACAATCTTGTCCTTTCCAACTCGGGCCAGTAATATAAAAATTTTAGGAAAAGTATAGTTATTCCTGAATTACTTCTTTTATCCTTGTGTCATATAATGGTCCTATCAAGCTAGACTCCTGAATCTAGTATGAATATATCCATGTCTCTATGTTTCAAGTTGTTAGCTCCTATACCCACTCTTTTCTCTTCCTATTTATATTTGGTTGCTGCACTTTTATGTCACTGCACGCATTTTTCTCTAATTTTGTGAATAACCTTAAACTATAAAGCATAGTAACCACTCCTGGATCATTGAGAACATGAGAAATAAGCTAATAGGCCTGCTAAAGGACTGCAACTTTACATTTTTATGGCCGTAAGATTTATAATTGTCTCTTACTGCTCAATTGGGTTAACTATAAAGCTCATTGAATGGTTTAGAAATTTCATATAGTCGGCTATTCTGTTCTTTAAAACCTTTATCTAGAAAGGAAGCAATTAGTTCAAGCTGGCAGTCTTTGGCCTTGTGCACCTGTGCATGTTCTTACTCTTTTTGGAGCTATGGTAAACTCAATCTGCATCATAACCTGTGTTGTTCTAGATACTGATGGTATTTGTTCAGGCCGCCCTTTCAAATGCATTTCGTCTGGTGACTTGTATTCCTGACATCTGATTTTGTAAAATGTTGTATTTGGGACTTGTGTAGCTCACTTGATTTAGTGGAGGATAACCAATTTCAGTATGTGCGGTTGTTTGCTTGGAATGAGGTTAGAGTTGAAGATTTGCATGGAGTCAGGTTGACTTAATTTAGGGTTCTTTATAATTATCACACTTCAGAAGTAATTGGTCACTGTAGATGTATATTGTAGGATATGAATTACTTGGTTTAGGAAAAATTTGAAGAAGCTGTGTGGTTAATATTAGAGTTGATTGTGTGCTTTTGACTGTTGGTATATGTGATATTCATAGCTTTTTTCACCTAGTTATTTGGATTGTTGTGGGGCAGCAAGATGTTAATGCCAATTTAAATTGTTCCATTACCTATCTATAATTTGTTAATTTTTACTGTCATCATGGGGTTAATCATGAACTTGAAATTAATTGATTGCTTCATTGTGGTATTAAATGCTTATTCGGTTTATTTATATTTGTAATTCTAAATGTATAGGTGAAGAATTTATTAACAATTCATCCAGAAGATGAAGTACCAGTAAAGAGCGTCACTATTCGCAGGATTCCTAGGTATCTTACATTGATTAGAAGATAGTCAGGTTGATGTGGGTTCAAGGAAATTACATATGTTATATGGTTATCTAAATGAAGTCTTGATCTTTGCTTGCAATAATGATACAAATTAAAATACTTGAGATCTGTTTTTTTGTTTGTTTGTTTGTTTTTTGGTTTTTTCTCTGTATCATTGTTGTGCATTTACATGTTCTTTACGCATAAAGTTACTAACCTGGTTTCTGCTTAAATGCTTTGTGGCTTACTAGCTGACAGTGGCTGTTATCTTGGGTTCTTGTCGAACACTGTTGATCAGGTTCAACCCAGAACTGAACTGACCATGGTCGGTTATGAGTTTTTGTACCCAAGATCGAACCTATCATCCTTTATTGCTTTAGAACTGAACTGAACCAACCCGAGTGTCTTGTTTTTTGTGCATATGCTACATTAATTGATGTTATTAGTAATGTCACAAAGTCTAGAGAACAGGCCTGTTGCAAGGTCTAGAATACTTGCTTGTTGTAGGACTACTTGCCTAGATGCTGAACATGAGGCAGAAAACACGACATGGATGCTCCAAATGTTAACATCATTGGGCATCAATACGACGAGGATGTAGTCACGTGGCAATTAAAAAAAAAAAAAAAAAAAAAAAAATGTTTTAGTTGTAAAAGAAAGTTTAAATTTGATTATTTTATATACGACGAGGATGTAATCATTTGTTTTTATGTTCTAGGGTTCCAGAAACTATGCCCTTATATGACATCTTGAATGAGTTTCAAAAGGGTCACAGTCACATGGCTGTTGTTGTAAGACAGTGCAACAGGACAGAGGACCAGTCTTCTAGCAAGAGCCCTGCTCATAGTAAGCTCCATTTCATGCTTTGAATTTTGTGTATGCTTGGACAATTTTTTTTTTTTTTTGATGCTCTCTCTCTCTCTCTCTCTCAGATTCAGTGACGGATGTGAAGGTAGACATTGATGGTGAAAAGACCCCTAATGAGAAGGCTTTAAAGGCCAAAAGATCGTTCCAGAAAATGAAAAGTTACCCCAATAGCGGAAACCATTCTTATAGGGGTGCCTCTAGGAGCAAGAAGTGGGCGAAGGAAATGTACTCGGACATCCTGCAGATAGACGGAAGCCCGCTTCCGAAGCTTCCTGAAGTAGAGGAAGCTGTTGGCATAATAACCATGGAAGATGTCATCGAAGAGCTTTTACAGGTAAATTTGAGAACTTCCATTGGTACCTTAAATTCCTGGTCTTTTATATACTCCCACTAATTTTCATATATGGTTCCATATATTGACATGTCATATTTTAACACCTTGTAGGAGGAGATCTTTGATGAGACGGATCATCATTTTGAGGATTCATAACCATGGTTTTGTTTAGACTGTTGTATTTTCTAGATAGATGGTGATGAAAAAATTGTTGAATTTGTTTCAGCACTTAGCTACACATGAGTTTGGAGTGTGTACTGAATTGGAAAATTTTAAGGCTGTGTAAAGAGAAAAATGTGTTGTACTTCAGTTTCTTTAAAGTTTTTATTTTTTTTGGGTTAATTACACTTTTCACCATTATAGTTTGGTTCAAATTTTACTTTAGTCCTTGTATTAATTTGAACAATTTGGTCCCTATGTTTTTAAGTTTAATTTCAATTTGGTCCTTCTGTCTAAATTTTTGTTAATGTTGTCTACATGTATACCTTAGAAAATTGTTAGGTGTTTCAAAATTGTTATTTTTAACCTCCAATTTGGATGAAAGGATCAAATTAAAACTACACTTAAAATGTAGAAATCAAATTGTTCAATTTGAAATTATAGGGATTAAAGTGAAATTTTGATGAAAATATAAGGGTGAAAAGTATAATTAATCATTTTTTTTAATCAACTACCAGAGATGAATGGATTATCATATTTCTGGGAGAGTTGGGGTGTGGTATTCTTTATTTTATTATTATTTTTATTGCCCCTTTTTGATTTGGAGGGCAAACAGGTTAAGAATTGAGTAATATTGGAGCATTACATGTTGAACATCAATTTGTAGCCAAACTAAAATATCAGTCAGTACTAGCAATTACAGCTCAAGAACTATTGAGCTTTAATACTTTCCAACCAAATAGTATGAATGACATAGCAACATATAACCTAAGAGTGGGTGGCATTGTGGTTAAGGCTTGGGGTTTAAGCCCCAAGGTCACAGGTTCAATTCCCCTTTCCCCTGGGCGAAATACAGTTGGTTAGGAAGTTGGACCTCAAGTTGTCTAATCAGCACTTGGTGTGGGTTCAATGCTCTCTTGCTGTAAGAGTCCTGACTTAAACGAAGCTTGTCTTGGGAGGTCGGGGCAAGTTCCCAGGTTATAGTTTCCTCGCTCGGAACGGCTAATAGGACACCCTGGTGATCTCTGTAAGGGGCGCTACCTTAGACCTGCGGGAGGGTAGGGAGAATTTTCCTGTAACAAAAGTCTTGGGAGGTCGGGGCAAATTTCCAGGTTATAGTTTTCTTGCTCGGAACGGCTAACAGGACACCCTGGTGATCTCTGTAAGGGGCGTTGCCTTAGAAACAGGATACCCTGATGATCTCTGTAAGGGGTGCTACCTTAGACCTGCGGGAGGGTATGGAAGATTTTCCTGTAATAAAAGTCTTGGGAGGTCGGGGCAAATTCCCAGGTTATAGTTTCCTCACTCGGAACGGCTAACAGGACATCCTGGTGATCTCTGTGCCCCTAGTGATCTCTGTAAAGGGCGCTGCCTTAGACTTGCAGGAGAGGAACGGCTAACAGGACACCCTGGTGATCTCTGTGCTCCTGGTGATCTCTGTAAGGGGCACTGCCTTAGACCTGCGGGAGGGTAGGGAGGATTTTCCTGTAACAAAAAAAAAAAAAAAAAGTGACATAGCAACATATGGGAAGAGAAAAGAATACACAAAGACTGCACAGGGCGCTGCTTTGGACCTGCGGGAGGGTAGGGAGGATTTTCCTGTAACAAAAAAAAAAAAAAACATAGCAACATATGGGAAGAGAAAAGAATACACAAAGACTGCATAATTGGTATTCATTGTAGTAATGAGACATACACTGAGACTGCAATTCAATAATTAGAACACACCATATAAGATTTCATAACATTAAAATAGTGCTATATATATATTGAATAATCGTTTGTAGAGCAAAAGTTTTCTACCTCACAAACAATGGAGAGCCAAACAAAATGGTTTAATAATATATAACAATGAGAGAGATGAGTAGTAGCATATATAATATGTAATACATAATTGTATGAATTGGTGACTATGCATGAAGCATATAGTCGTCGTCGTCATCATCTTCTTAGAAATGGAGAATTATTACGGTTGAGTTGAGGAGGAGAGGCAATCAGACTTGAGCATTCGCTTGAGTTCTTTTGTGACGTCAATCATTTTTGGTCTATCTTCTTTGTTTTCTTGGATGCATCTCATGGCAAGTGCTAGTAGAGCTTGTAATTGTTGTTCTTACACAATTCCTCCTCTTTCTTTCAAAATTCTTGAATCCACAAATTCATTAAACTGATCCTTTTCTATAGAATCTTTCACCCATAGTCGTAAGGATTGCTGATTTATGTCACGGGACGAGATGGATCTTTTCCCTTCCAGAAGTTCAAGAAGAATCACGCCAAAACTATAAACATCGGACTTCTCAGTGAGAAAACCCGTTAACATGTACTCAGGGTCTATAAATCCCCATGTCCCAAGTACCTTGTCTTCCACTTGTGTTTTTCTCGGAGGAATTGATATAGATAAGGAGAAATCCAATAATTTAGCAACACGAGATTGGTCTATGATAATACTACTTGGTTTTAGGTCCCTAAAGAGACGGGTGTTGAAAATGCATTGTGCATGTAAATAACAACATACGCGATGTCATTTGTGATCTTTAGTCTACTTTTCCATGTCAATGATGATGACTCTCCATTCTCTGCCATGCCACTTTCATTTTCGTACAAACGTTTGGAAAGTAATTCCATACTCCCTCCTGCTGCATATTTATACACTGAAGCAGGAATGCCAAAGTCTAGACAACAACCTAGTAAAAACATTCTTGTGAATCCTCATTAATGACTTAATCACCATGTCGCGGATAGCCTGAGACTTTGAATTTTCATCATTACCCTTCTTGATTAAAATTAGACTTGTCAAAAGAACCCTTATAAATTTTAAAAAACTGATGCCCCGCCACAATTTGATGGGACATTAGTTGCCTGAGAGAGCTCTTGGATAGAGAATCTAGGAATAGAAGTATCATATTTGCCATTTGAAAAAGCAATAAGATCCTCCAAAAACATGCTTCCGTTTCCAAGAAATTCCTTTCTTGATCTGAACAGCGGGGACTTGTAGTTACCGTAATCATCGTTGATGTTATTATTCTTATTCTTATTAAAGATGGATGATAATATTCCTCTTTCAAACGCCATTGAGTGAGTGAGAGAGCGTAGTTTGTCAGTAGTCAGTCACCTGCGGCTGCCATACAAAATGATTCACAAAATTACCCACACAGAAAGGGGGCAGCTATTTTGCTTTGGCAAATCACAAATATTAGAAGCTTACATAACAGATCTACCATTAATCATCAATCACAGAATCAATGAGAATAGCAATAACTAGAAATAAAAAGCACAAATCAAATAAAAAAAAAGTTAAAAAGAGACTAACAATTCTAATAACTGTTTTTTCTTCAACTAGATTGGAAGAAGAACAAGATCTAATCTATTGTTTTGAGCTGCGCATGCACTGTCGGTCTGTGTGTAGAATAGAATCTGAGGGATGAAGAAGATCTCAAGTCCATGTCCCCTCTCTCTATGTTACATACATGAATGCTCTCTCTGTTTCTCTCAGGAAACTTCCAGCGACTTTCGCATCAAAACGAGTATGTTGAGAGTCAACAAATCAACACAGAATTCACTTTTTCTCTCACTCGGGTGTTCTCACACTTTATTTACAGCAGTGTTCACATATCTGTGATCACAATTAAGGGGGTGTTTGGAACGTTATAAACAAGTGTTTTTTTTTTTTAATTTTTTTATGAAATATGGATTGTGTATGGGTTGAGTTTGAAGTAATGTAATATAGAGGTGATGTGACTTAAATAAGATGATGTGACTTAAATAGGATAGTAATTTTTTGACTTTTTGATTTTTTTAAGAGATGACAAACAAGGCCTAAATTGATAACCAAAAAGCTAAGAGTCTAGAAATGTAGGATTTAGAATTATCCAAAAATAAGTATGTACGGTAAAGATTGAATTGATGAAGTGTGAGATTTATATATAAAATAAATTTGAATTATTAATTTAAAATTTTAAATAATTTTTAAATTTTTATGTCTGAGTCTGTTGCGTTAATGAATTGATAAAGGGTGAAATTTATAAATAAAATAAAAAATAAATTTAAATTATTAATTGTTAGTAAAATTTACTTGAAGAGTTATGAATTTGTACCATCATTATCATTCTCTGCCATGCCATTTATGATCTTTAGCCTACTTCCCGCATATTCATATACTGAAGCAGGAATTTTTAAGTCTAGACAGCAATCTATTAGCCTTTACAAAAATGCTTGGGATTTTTAAAGTTAGGACTCTTATAACCTTTAAACTGACGTGGATTAATTATGTATTTTTATTTATTTATTTATTTTTTTCTTCTTAGATCAATCACAGGTGAATAAGGTCCGTAAGAGTTGTGTTTTTAGGAATATGTAGCATTGTTGTTAGTTTTAAAACATTCTTGTGACTAGTCATTAATGATGTAATCATCATGTCGCGGATAGCGTTGGACTTTGTATCAAACCGACTTAAATGACAATCCTTCTTAATTAAAATTAGACGGTTGTGAAAAGAACACTTATTAATTAGAGTAATGGTAAGAATCTTAAATATTTTATCAAATATTTTATATAAATGTGAGACTCATATAGATTTATATGTTGTGAGTGTCATACTAATGTGATATATTTAATAAAACATTTAAAGTCCTAACATTTTTTTATAAGTTATAGATATTATACCAAATTTTCATTCACCACAATTTGATAGGAGTGAAATTCTTTTGTTGCGTGAGAAAGCTCTTTGACAGAGAATCTACAAATAGGAATATCATATCTGCCATTTGAAAAAGTAATCAGCTTGTTTGGTTTATATTTTTATAATTTATTTTTTAAAAAATTAAAATTAAAATTTTTTATTTTTTATATTTTTTATTTTTACTGAATTTTTAAAATATTTTAAGTAGTTTTTTTTTTTTTTAAATTTTTAGATGTACTTGACATAAATACACTTAAAAAGTATAATATTTGTGAAAAAACTTTAAAAAATTCACTAAATGTCAAATATATATAAATATATATATAATTTAAGTACATTTTTTGTATTTTTGTGTATATATTGATTTTTTAAAATATTTTTTTACAAATATGTTACTTTTTAGATACATTTAAATAAGGTACATTTAAAAAAGTAAAAAAATTGATTAAATTTTAAAAATATTCACTAAAAATAAAAAAATATGAAAAATAAAAAATTCAATTTCTAGAAATTTGAATCCAAAAAATTGAAACTAAACACACTAAATAAGATCCTCCAATAACACATATTTTTGTTTTTCTATATCCTGTGTTTGGTTACTTCAGATATAGGAAGTTCGGAAAGTATATGATGCATAAGGGAGATATGCAATACCCCCATGGTTCGTGGCGGAGTCAGAAATTTAATATAAGGGGCACCTATTAATTATAATCTCAAAATTTTTCTTCTCCAATCAATAACAATAACAATAGCATAACAATAATTTTTAGAGTTAATATTAAACATTAAAAATTAATATTCATTACAAAAAGTTTTTAATTTTAAACTTTTACAATTGATCCAGACGAGTTTTCATCTTTTGAAATCTTTCCATAATAGTATGATTGTCAATACCATCAAAAACCCGTATAAGGCGGTTGTGAAAAGAACCCTATAAGTTAGAGTAATGTTAAAAATCTTAAATATTTTATATAAGTGTGAGACTCATATAGATTTATATGGTGTGAGTTTCATACTAAGCTATCATTCATCCATTCATCACCCATTCGGTTCCGTAACTGATTTTTCACAATATTCATAGCTAAAAATACATTCTCAATAGTAGTAGTTGCAACAGGCAAGATTAATGCTAAAGTGAAGAGCAAATATACCAATGGATATATTTTGTCTCTTCCTGTAACAACCCAGATTTTTAATTATTTTGTAGAATTTATACTAATATTATTTAATCTCAGTTCGAAAAATATATAATTTATTATATATTATTATGTGTAATTTTGTAAAACAATATAATTATTAAAAGTTTAGGGGTCAAAATAATAATAATAATAATAATAATAATAATAATAATAATAATAATAATAATAATAATGGGTGTGGTACTAAAATAAATAATTAATTTTCTATTGGCATATAATAAAGTGTAATTTAATTAGGAATTAATTTATTTATATAATTATATTAAGAATTTGGGCTAAAATGTAATTATCTTAATTATTTATTTAAGATTAGGATCAATCTATATTAAGGGGTTGTTTGGGGTGTCCTAAATAAGTGTACTTTTTTTATCTTTTTAGACTAAAAAGTTGAAAAAAATATGGATGTTTGGGTTAACTTTTTGACTTTTTATGAAAAAATGTGTATTAAAAAATTGTATAAAGAAGTGTGTAGGAGAAGATTGTGTAGAAGGCCGTACGGTGCTGGCAGTGGAGTGGGCTGTGGAGTAGATGAGAAATTATTGTCTCCTTCACAAGCTTTGATTAGATGGTGTTGTTTGGCGCGTGGGGGCCCACCACGGGTCCCCTTTTTTTAATCGGAACCGTTCACTGTGTAGAAATCGTCGAGTACTATATATTTGTAAAAAATCACGTTGATTGGATATCGATAGCTATCTAATTGTGTTAGTTTTTTTTGTTAACTGTTAACTATAACACCGTCCATTTTTATACAACACTGATTTGATCATGTAATTAGCGATATCTGATAGACATGATTTTTTTACAGGCATGTAGTACTAGACGAGTTTTACATATTAAACGGTTCAGATTATCAAAACGTGACCCATGGTGGGCCCCCACGGACCGAACTTTATCATCCAATTTAGTTTGGGGCACACATGGAATTTTTTTTTCCTTCCTTTCCCTGAGTAGTTTATCACGTCAGTGGCCGAAAAGTTGATTTGAATGAATATTTGTATATTATTTTTTTTTTGAATAGTGATAACTTTTTAATTTTTTTAGTAATTTTTTGACTTTTTTAAAGGTTGCCAAACCAGCCCTAAATCTTATCGAATCTGGCGAAGGATTCGGCCTAGTCACGTGTTGGCCAGGTATGCCTTTTACCTCCCTATAGGGAGGAGATGATCTGGAGAAAGAAACGAAAGAAGAAAGGAAAGAGAGAAAGGAAAGAAAGAAAAGAGAGAAAGAAGGAAAAAATAGTAGAACTTGAAAGGGTCTTTGATAGTGGAAAGAAAGAGTGAGGTATTAAAGTTAAGGTGAGTTATATTATACCTTGAGGTACCATAATATATTTTACGTATGTTTTGACTTACCAAAATTTGTTTTATACAAGTTATGTTTTATTAGTATACTAGCGTATGCCCGTGCCTAAAGGCACGGCGTAAATAATATTAAGATTAAAATGCAGTTATAAAAATATATTTAACAGACTGTATTATACAATTCCAAACAAATCAAATATAAAAAAAAATTAAATATCAAATAATGCACACCAGCCAGTGCTCTACCTAAAGACCTACCGTATACCCGTGTTTAAAGGCACGGTGTAAATAATATTAAGATTAAAATGCAGTTATAAAAATATATTAAAATATTTTTCTTCTTAAAGAACTTGTAACAATTTTATTTGTATTACATGCTCTACAAAACGCAAATAAAATAACAACTCCTCTAATCTTAATGCAAATTAAGAAACAAACATATCAGATTTATAATGTTTATCAATATTGCAAATCAAAATATAAGAGCAAGTTAAAAAAAAAAAAATTGTAATATAGCAGAAGCTTAAAAATTGTAAAATAAAAATTTCAATCAAAGAAGACAGCTTCAAAATCCTTATGTAATATAGCAGAAGCTTAAAACAAAAGTTGGCCATCGAAAACAAAAGAGGCAGCACTTCAATTGCAATTTCAAATCTCACTGTGTTAGTGGCAATCATACTACTACATGGGTTTCTTTTTGGTCTTTTTATTTTGTTTCTTTAACTATTTGTCTGTTCTTTTTTCCAGAATATCATTTCTGTCCTGATAGAGGCTAACAAAAGGGTATTTTAACTTTTGAGCCACCAAACCAAACCTTTAGAGCTACAACAACCATTTAGTAAATTCTAAACTGCATAAATTAAAAACATAAAATGAGATGATTGATTAACCCTTAGATAACAAATTATCTAGCAACTCAAATCATGTCATGCTTACTTTCAGATAAGCACCATCAGATACTGAAAAAATGGGTTCAGTCCATATAATCCCTAAGGTGAGGTGATTAGTAGGCAGCGGATGTAATATGCACTTCTACATGGTGGTATTGCACATGTGCTAAGAAACACCGAAACACCGACACATCCAATAAGGCGTCATATCATGTCGGACATTATATAATCTAAGCTGATCTGATGTTGTCTATTCCTGATTAAAAGATTGTATACAGATACAATGATAGTGATTTACAATACTCTGTCATATTCTCCAGTACTTCCTCCAATTAAGGAGAACTACGATGACTGGAAATGCGTAAGGAGGTAATCAATCTCTCAACCAACATGTTATCTATATTCTCACACTTATATTCCAACACTTTCACCAAACAGTAAGACGCAATTTTTTCACGCGTTTTTCATCAACTCACAATATATTAGCAAATATCATAAAAAATTCCCCTTTATGTCTAGAATTGCCAAATCATTTCAAACATGTACAAATTGCAAGTACCTACTTTCCTGTTATCCCAAGTGATATAAATAAGATTTTTTGCGAATCCATCAGTTTCTCTATGGAATTCTAACTCCTCTCAATAATTTTTCAGATATCTTGCAGATTATAAATTACAATATACTCCCTAGATTTCCCAATTTTAATATAATTCTTCTTGTTTTCCAAATCAAAGAAACACATAAATATCCCATAAACACATAAGTAACTTGACTTTATTAAGAAGTTTCAACGTTGTCCCTCTGTTAAATGCATTCACACAAACCTAACTATATTGGCTTTGTTAAGCATTTTAGGACATCAAAATAACAATGGAAAGAGTCTAAATAACATCAATATCAATACAATCAATAATTCCCCAATTTTAACATAATTCTTCTTGTTACCCAAATAAAATAATAATAAATAAAAAAAAAACAATATCCCATTTCTGTGAAAAAAAATTGTAGAACCTAACCGCTATTAGAAATCACTAATGAAAAATATTGTTTTCTCAACCACAAATTCACGCTTTACATAAATCTATAAACCCTAAGGGAGGAGAAAGCCACAGCGTGTCAACACATGGCAAGTCGTCCCTTTCGCTAAGATTTAATTCATAATTATATAGATTCATTCTTGTTCTTAATAGATATTTAAGATAATTACATTTTGATCCAATATTTTAATATAATTATATAATTTAATTAATTCTTAATTAAATTACACTTTATCATATACCAATAGAAAATTATTTATTTATTCTAGTATCACACCCATTATTATTATTATTTATATTTGTCACGACCTGCTCCCTGTACCCAAGGGTTAAGCATCGTGATGGCCAGTAACTGAAGTTACCTCCGGCCAAATCATAAACAAATCAATAAACGCGAGCGGAAATAATATTTAAGTAAGGGTACCAAAATAATCATTGGAGCTTCTATTTTTATTACAAAATTTATTGAGCAAAAAGGCCGATATTTACATATTAAAAATATCATAAAAATGTTGTGTGTGTGTCTATTCCGCAACCTGACTTTCCAAAAAGCTATTTCTGAAGTACATTGTTTCCTGAAAATTAATAAACAACTATAAGCACATGGCAGAGTGAGAAATATTATACCAAGAGTATAAGGGACACGAAATAACCATGGATAGTTAGTTAGGCCAAAACATTTAAGATAACTTAGTTTGGTAAATAAATCATTTAAATAGCAGAAACTGAAATACAGATATTATGTAAATATATAACCATAACCATGGTACAGAACAGAACAGAACAAAACAGAGGTCACAGGAGTGACAGTCAGAACAGAGGTACGGATTCAAGAGGTGGCTCGTACAGATTCTAGAGGTGGCTTCCATAATAGTGTAGCACTTAGCTCCGCACAGTACTTTGGTCCGCACAGAACAAAGGTACGGATTCAAGAGGTGGCTCGTACGGATTCTAGAGGTGGCTCCCACAATAGTGTAGCACTTAGCTCCGCACAGCACTTTGGTCCGCACAGAACAGAGGTTAATGGATTCATGACAAACAGAGGACCACAAACTAACCAAACAGAGGCCAATGGTTATTTAAGTCCCCCAAGGCATGGGACTCCCGTGGTGGTACTTACAAAATATAATTGTATATAAGGTCATAGCCAAATATTCTTTAAAATATAAACAAACATATCCATGGATTTTCTTTTAAGCAAATAGTGTTCAGAAATAAAACCACGTAACTGAAATCTTTATAAAACATAACTTTTATTAATATACTAATAAAACGTAACTTGTGTAAAATAGGTTTTGGTAAGTCAAAATATACATAAAATACATTTTGATAACTCAAGGTATAATATAACTCACCTTAACTTTAATACCTTACTCTTTCTTTCCATTATTACAGACCCTTTTAACTTCCACCATTTTTTTCTTTCTTCTTCTCTTCCTTTCTTTCCTTTTCTTCTTTCTTTACCTTTCCTTCTTTCTTTCAGGTTGATCAACTCTCCCTATTTATAGGGAGGTGACGCCATTCATCCGCCAACACGTGGCCAGACCCATAATATCCCTCAGATTTGATAATAAATTCGTAGATTTATATTTATCTTTAATAGATATTTAAGATAATTACCTTTTGACCCAATATTTTAATATAATTATATAAATAAATTAATTCCTAATTAAATTACACTTTATCTTATACTAACAGAAAATTAATTAATTATTTTATTATCACACCCATTATTATTATTTATATTTTGACCCCTAAACTTTTACTAATTATATTATTTTACAAAATTACGCATAATAATATATAATAAATTATATATTTTTCTCACTGTGATTAAATAATATTAGTATAATTTCTACAGAATAATTAAAAATCTGGGTTATTACAACCAAGTCAATCAAAATCAGTAAACCCTAATCACCAAGTCATTAGGCAATCAAAAGGATAAAATCTCAATCATCAATAAGATCAAAAAAGGAGGAGAAAACCAAACCAGAATGAGATCGAAGAGGGTTCCCTGATCTACTTTTACGAACTCGGTATCAAAGTTAAATGTATCAGTTTGCTATTCAATCGGCTTAAGTTAGCGAAAGGAGGGCAACACAGAACAGCCCAACAAAGAGATTAATGGCGACGAACCATACACAACGATTAAAATACATAACGATTTGAAAATAATAAATTTCAAATTTTATCTTATACATATCAAACAATTTATTTTTAGTTTAGTACTTAAATTTTGATCAAACAACTTTTTAATTCAATAAATTTAACATTCAATTTTCAATACTTAATTTTTAATTTTCAACTTTATTAAACATTACCTGAGGCCAAACCTTATCATAAGACATAGAACTAAAGTCGGAAAATATAAGTAGAGTAATCTACCTAAAACTCTATCTTTTGTAACAGATTGATGTGTTTCCAAAATTGTTTTATGTAGTCAGTTTTGTAAAAATGGCATAGGCAAACAACCCTAAAAGAATTCTGGAAAACTCAAAAAGATTAGGCAACGAGAGGAGGGGAATGAACAGAAAATGGGTAGGCAGAAATACAGAGAGAGAAAGGGAACATAAAGAGAAGGGGAGTGAGCATCTTACCTTGCGAGCTGAGACTAGAGAGCAGAAATAACCTGTTAACAGCTCGTTAGAGAGAATTCTGGAAAACTCAAACCCAACAATATAAAATGAAAAGAAACCAGTTGACAGAACTTTGAATGAAGCCATATGGAAAATGATCCACATAGCCAACTAGTATTTGGGATTAGCTTCTAACAATTTCTCTCATAAAAACAAACTAAATAATTTAAAATATCATAAGCATAACAAATTTTGCAGAGTTTTTTTCTTTTTAGAAATTGAATCAATACTATTTTTTTATGGACATGTAACCATCACAGTGCAATGTGGCACTGACAAAATGAACGGTTAATTATCCCACTGTATCCACAACTATATGACTTTGAACAAAATTTAGTCTGAGAATTAGAAGAATCACAAAGAATAAGAAGACAATAAAAGGCATTACTCACTTCGGCCTGAACAAATATATTCCTTCCAATGCCAACAATAATCAAATCTTGCAAGCGAAATGAAATCATAATTAAATAATTTGGCAAATGAATAAATAAACAAAACAAAGGAACCAAGCTTTATAAACCAAAATCTAGGGAGTATATGGTAAGAACCCCTTTATTTTTTTCCCTCTCTTTTTAAAAATAGCCAACAAAAATGAACTTAAACAATTTAAACAGAAATTATGAAGCATAAACCAGAAACAGAAATAGAAATGATAAACCAGAAATGATGATAAACAGAAATGAACTAGAAACAGAAATTATGATAAACCAGACCATGAATCAACAATTTAAACATGAAGCATAGAGAGAAAGAGAGAGAGAGGGAGAGAGGTACCGGAGAGCTCCAATCAGGGTTCGAAACAGAGAGAGAAAGAAAAGATTATCCCACTGTATCCACAACTATATGACTTTGAACAAAATTTAGTATGAGAATTAGGATTGTAACCAAAATTTAGTCTGAGAATTAGGATTGTAACCAATGATTAGTGGATGAAAAGTGGACGAATTTACACCGTGCCTTTAGTTTTATTCTCCAATACACACACACACACATGTAATATTGTATTTCATTGTTAGGTCTCCAGTATGTAATATTGTTCTAGGATCGTAATAGAGATGGTGTGTTCAAGTAATGCTTATGATGACAGATTGACAGTGTTAGAAAGGGTATTAATTAGTGTTACAAAAAATTCCAGCTATTGTGAATGCAAGACTCGCTCATACGTGTGTGTGAAAGACAAATGTAAATTTGATAATTTTAGAGAGAATTCTGGAAAATTCAAACCCAACAATATAAAATGAAAAGAAATCATTTACCCCAATCAATCAGATAGAGATAAAAACCAGTTGATAAAACTTTGAATGAAATTTATTGATACATATCAGCAGAAAAAATTTCAGCAGATAAATTGATAGAACTTTGAATGAAATTTATTTATACTTTGAATGAACTTTGAATGTAAACTTTGATATGTATCAGTAGATTTATTGTTTGATATGTATCAGTAGATAAAATTTGATCAGATGTTGATACATATCAAATAAAATAAATGATTAGCAGATTCTTTGTTTGATATGTATCAGCAGATTTATTGAAAATATAAAAATGTTAGAAATGTTTGGTTAACAATTGGTCCATGTATCAATTTACACCCCTAGAAAACAAATCCAAACAAATAATAAAACCCCTTTGAACCAATAGGACAATTAATTAGTGATGCCAATCATAACAAATAACTCTTTCAAAATCATTAGTGAGTGAGCAACAAAAAGAGATAAAAAAATGTTAGAAATGTTTGGTTAACAATTGGTCCATGTATCAATTTACACCCCCAGAAAGCAATTCCAAACAAATAATAAAACCCCTTTGAACCAATAGGACAATTAATTAGTGCTGCCAATCATACCAAATAACTCTTTCAAAATCATTAGTGAGTGAGCAACAAAAATAAAATAAAAAAATATTAGAAATGTTTGGTTAACAATTGGTCCATGTATCAATTTACACCCTCATAAAACAAATCCAAACAAATAATAAAACCCTTTGAACCAATAGGACAATTAATTAGTGCCGCCAATCATAACAAATAACTCTTTCAAAATTATTAGTGAGTGAGCAACAAAAAGAAATAAAAAAATGTTAGAAATGTTTGGTTAAAAATTGGTCCATGTATCAATTTACATCCCTAGAAAACAAATCCAAACAAATAATAAAACCCCTTTGAACCAATAGGACAGTTAATAAGTGCTGCCACTCATAACAAATAAATCTTTCAAAATCATTAGTGAGTAAGGTGAAGTGTGGCGTGGCGTGGTGTTCAATGGATATTGGGGTAATATCAGCTTAATTATTCTGTTTGATGAAGAATCAAACTATAGTATAATGTCTCTCCATCTATCTATTTTACAAAGACAACTGAAAAGCATATCATGTTTTATTTATTTTTGTTAATTTAGTACTTATCATATTCCATTAAAAAAAAATAACAAACACAAACAATCACTTTGGGTTTGTTTAAAAGGAAAGAAAAAAAATTAAA
Organism: Camellia granthamiana; assembly: GCA_036172215.1. Lineage (NCBI taxonomy): Eukaryota > Viridiplantae > Streptophyta > Magnoliopsida > Ericales > Theaceae > Camellia > Camellia granthamiana. Next base: position 98,374,711 of record CM069914.1, read on the forward strand.
TTTATGAGTTAATATGTTTACACTTTAACAGTATAGTAAGAATTTTCAAAGTTGTCCATCTATTAAATGCATTCAAACTTAACAAAATGATGATAACAGTATTAGTTTCTTGGCTTTTCAAGATGGTTAACTATTTTGGGACATCCCAAACAACAATGGAAGGTGGGTGTACATACTCTGTTAGTAAGTGTAAATATCATCAATATCAATTTCACCAATAATTTCCCAATTTTAACTCAAATATATAAACTCAGATATATAAACCCAAATTCTAACTCAAGTATATAAACCTAGATATATAAACCCAAATTCTAAACTAAAATTATAAATCAAATTATCAAGAGTGTTAGACCAACATGATTCCAAATTCTAACTCAAATATATAAACCCAGATATATAAACCCAAATTCTAAACTAAAATTATAACTCAAATTATCAACAATTGAAGTATTTGCATGACCCAGATGATTCCAGAGTGTTAGACCAACATGATTCCAAATTCTAACTCAAATATATAAACCTAGATATATAAACCCAAATTCTAAACTAAAATTACAACTCAAATTATCAACAATTGAAGTATTTGCATGTGAGAGTATTTAATAAAAAAACAGAACCAGATAGAGAGAAAATGGCAAGAGAAGAAAATGAAGGGGAACAGAGAGAGAAGAGGAATAGAGACATAAATATTACCTTGCACAGATAGAAGCCTCAGGTTTGGTGTAGCTCTGAAGTAGCTCTGTTTCACCAAATAATAAGCCATGAACCATAAACGGAAATGATGATAAACCAGAAACCATGAATCAACAATTTAAACATGAAGCATAGAGAGAAAGAGAGAGAACCTGAAAACTTTCTGCTTTCTTCGCAAGCCTTTCAAGCCAAAATCTGAAATTTCAAGCGGAAACTGAAATCATTAGATTTTATTTTTTAACATATCAAATGTTGATCAGCAGATTTATGCTATATAGCACAAAGAATCCCAATTGATGTGAATTCTCTATGGTTATTTGCATTGAGATTGTTTGTTCATCCTATTGTTGCTTTAATTGCTGAAAATTTAGTTAATTGTTTATGGTTTTGACGATTTCTGATTGTGATGCGAAGTTTGGTGATTCTCTGTAAATTCATGTACACTATGTCTGTAAATTCATGTACACTATGTTTGTAAAAATATTTTGAATATCGTTTAATTAAAATCGGCTGCTATGAAGAATGAATAATGCCCCTGCTCTCATGAGTCATACCCCCAGTTTAAGGTGAGTACACAATAAAATCTATTGAAAATTTTATTACGCATGTATAGACTGACTATGCATTTTTGTGGGGGAGTATTTGAAAAAAAATGTGACAATTGTTGCTTTTGTTTTCATTTTTATATTTATTTTTTCTAAACTCGAACAATGATCATTAGGTGAATCATTTAGTGATTTTAAAATTTGAGTAATGAGAAAGACTCAAAAACTGTGATCTAAGACTCAAATGTTGATTAAAAAAATGAACAATTCAAATCTTAATATTATTTTAGTCTGTTATTATGATAATTTGAATTGTTCATTTTTTCAAATCCTATGTATAAATTAGTTATGAGAAAAATTAGATTGATAAGATAATTATAACTACATTATTTCATCATATATATTTGTCTTAAAAAAATAGACGATAAGTATAATTTTAAAAATAATCCACAATTTTTTTTTATATATAAAATCACATAATTATAATTACTAAATTAATATAATTCTATTTATGAATAATTTACAAATAACAAATAAACAAATTAAATAATTTTATGGTATATCTACACCCCCACAAAGCCTCCAACTCACACGGTGGATTGGGAAGAATTCTCCCCCTACTATAAATAAGACAATAAAAGACTAATAAGGAGATTCAAACCGAAAAGCAAGTCCATTAAAATTATACTCACACCATACTAATAGATGTCGTTATTGTGTTTGTAACACTTATGAGATTACCATACTGAGCTATTCCACATAGCTTCACCTGGATGCCTCCTGAGAAAAACAGAAATGACCCAAATCCATGAATATTTGAAATTTCTACCTTTACCCATATCATAGTTTCAACAACAATAAAACTAATCATAAAATTAATCACAAAAGATACACGGGAAACAAATATAACTACAGATATTAAACATTGGAGCTAAAAATATATCAATGTATTGTAAGCCCCAAATTACAGATTGTAAGCCCCAAATTACAAATATAAAAACAGATTGTAAACCCCAGTGAACCCAATTTTAAACCCAGACGATGAAACTAAAAATATATCAATGTATTCATGAATGTATGTATTAATGAAATGAAGAAGAACAGAGAGAGAAGGGAAAAAAAATATCAAACCCAAATGCACCAGTCAAACCCAAGAATGTTATAAACAACCCTAAAAATGTATGTATTCATGAAATGAAGGAGAAGAATAGAGAGAGAAGGGGAAAAAATATCAAACCCAAATCACACCAATCAAACCCAAATCACATCGATTTGACGATTCACATGCGGCAGATCCATTAGTTTGGGCACAGGAGAGGGACGGTGCAATGAAGAACGGCGAAGGCGGAGGAGGAGCAAGAAAGGAGGCAGCGATCTTCTTTGAGGATGAAGCGGTCGTAGTCGACGTCTCAGGCGTCGTGAGAAGCACAGGTGATGAAGGATTGGACGAAACCAACCGAGGAGGTAGATAAAAGAAGCGATGAGGGAGGCGATGGCAACAAGTTCGGAGAGAGTGACGACGCGGAGAGGGGTGGAGGATCGGATCTGATCGCGCTAACGATGGAGGAGGTAGTAAGCCATAGAGAAGAAAAGTGTGAAGAAAATGCCGTTGGTCAGGTATAGAGGGAGAGGTAAGGCATTAGAGGCTTTTGGGAGGAGGAGGAGGAGGATGAGAGAGAATGTACAGAGCAGATGTGTTTAGCTAGATGTGGGAGAGAGAGCAAAGAGTTGTTTGGGCGGGAGATCCATTGATCTGAACCATTGATATAAACTTGGGATTAATCTCAGCCATTGGATCAAAATATATCTCACATACATTTTATACATTTTCAAAAACCTTCCCCCCTTATTATATAGATTAATAAAAGTTATGTTTTATAAAGGTTTCAGATACGTGGATTATTTTCTGAACCCTATTTGCTTAAAAGGAAACCCATGGATATGTTTGTTTATATTTTAAAGAATATTTGACTATGACCTTATATACAATTATGTTTTGTAAGTACTACCACGGGAGTCCCATGCCTTGGGGAACTCAAATAACCATTGGCTTCTGTTTGATCACTTTGTGGCTCTCTGATCCATTGACCTCTGTTCTGTACGGCGCAAAGTGTTGTGCGGAGCTAAGTGCTACACTATTGTGGGAGCTACCTCTAGAATCCGTACGAGCCATCTCTTAAATCTGTACCTCTGTTCTGTGCGGAGCAAAGTGCTGTGCGGAGCTAAGTGCTACACTATTGTGGGAGCCACCTCTAGAATCCGTACGAGCCACCTCTTGAATCCGTACCTCTATTCTGACTGTCACTTCAGTGACCTCTATTCTGTTCTGTTGTGTACCATGGTTATGGTTATTTATTTACATAATTTATGTATTTCAGTTCTACTACTTAAATGATTTATTTGCCAAACTGAGTTATGTAAATGTTTTGGCCTAATTAACTATCCATGGTTATTTCGTGTCTCTTATACTCTTGGTATAATATTTCTCACTTTGCCATATGCTTATAGTTGTTTACCAATTTTCAGAAAACAGTGCAATTTAGAAATAGCTTTTGGAAAGTTTTAGATGCGCGGCTGCGAAATAGAAACACACAACACTTTTATGATATTTTTATATGTAAATATCGGCCTTTTTGATCAATGTATTTTGTAATAAAAATAGAAACTCCAATGATTATTTTGGTACCCTTACTTAAATTTTACTTCCGCTCGCGTTTATTAATTTGTTTAAGAATTGGCCGTAGGTAACTTCAGTTACTAGCCATCACGATGGTTAACCCTTGGGTACGGGGAGCGGGTCGTGACACTTCCAGTCTCCACCATTTTCTTAGCAAGATCGGCAATTTCATTCAACCTTGATAACTCACTACTGGATAGCATGTCGATAATATATGTATCAAGTTGATCATTAAGTACCATGAGCTCCATTGAAGAAAATTCTTTGGAATAAAATTCGGCAAGATGAATTAACTTTTTCTTGTCAAAACTAGAGAAAGAGTCAGATGGATTCAAACATGCCACACAAAGTAACAACTCAGTGTTCAACTCAGTGAAATGAGCATTTAGTTCTTGAATTTGCATATCTAGAACAGTGTAGAATAGCTCAGCGCAATAATGATGTAAGTTTGTAATTTCTTGAGCATTGCACCTTTTTCTCCTTCGAGCTACAAACATATCATTTATTTGGGGAACATCAATTTCATACTTTTCACAAAAAGACAAAATATCATCAAGTAAAGATGTCCACCCACTCTCCCTCATCTTTTGGAGCCGTACTTTAGAAATTTGAACTAAATTCATGGCATTAACAATATCTTGATCTTTCTTTTGTAGTGCTTGCGATAACTCACTTGTACTAGCCAATATCGTTTTTGTCAAATGAAGGTTAAATACAAACTCAAATGATTGAATTAAGTCCAACAATACATTTGCTTCTGCTTGTTGTTCTGAATTTGAACTATCCTCCGAAATCATTTCAAACACATCAATCACTATTGAAAACATACCAGCCAAGCTGACTAAAGTACCATAGTGTGAACCCCAACGCGTATCACCAGCTTGTTTAAGATTAGTTTCTTGATTTAAGCCTTGTCCACTAGATAGCTCTCCAGTATTAAGTGCCTCAACAGCTTTTGCAGTTTGTTTCTCCCTGACAATATATCGGCGTTTACATGATGCTCAAACAACATTCACCACATTAGAAACCAAAGTGAAAAGTAAAGCAATTTGATCATTATTCTTTGCCATAGCTATAAGTGTCAATTGCAATTGATGAGCAAAACAATGAACATAATATGCACAAGGATTCTCTTTCAGTTTAAGTGTTTTAAGACCATGCATATTACTAGTCCCATCATATCATTGACCCCGCAATCTGGAAATACTCAATCCAAGTATGGAGAATACATTTTCCACAGCTTGTTTGAGTGAGAGAGCATTCGTATTAGCAACATGCTCAATACCCAAAAAGCACTCAATCAATTGGCCTTTTTTGTCAACATATCGTATTACAACTGCCATTTGCTCCTTGATTGATATGTCACAGGCTTCATCAATCAAAATAGAAAAAAGTGCATCACCAAGATCTCTAATAATCACATTGATAGTTTCAAATGCGGCCACATTTACAATATCTTTTTGAATATCAGGAGATGTCAACTTGAGATTTTGTGGAGCATTACTCAGTGCAACCACTTTGACATTTTCATTATGATCAGCATGAAAATTGAGAAGTTCAAGAAAATTTTCTTGGTTACTTGAATTTTCAAATTTATCATGCCCACGAAACGCAAGTCCTTATCTTAGAAGAAATTTGACACAATCAGCCCATGCATTCAAACGAGTTCGATACTCAATTCAAGCTTGATTAGATTGTTTAAAAAAAACCATTTGAATATGTTTATTTTGGTTGAACAAACATTTACTCGAAGCTTGATTATGAGCACTATTGGGACCTCCAACATGAGTCTGACATTTTTTTTTTCTTCCAATTTGAGAAACTCTCACCAACAAAAGAATCACTACCAACTTGATCTCCAATATCGAGTTTGAAAAGATAACAACATAAACAAAATGCTACATCTTTTGCTACGCTATGCTTCAACCAATTAGGAAATTCACTAAACGAAGCCTGATTAAATCGCTGAAGTTTTTGTCCAAATGAGTTTTGTGAAAAATTATGGTCACGAAGTTGACAAGAACCTTTTTGTAGATATACCCTATGAATTTGGTCTCGATCATTAGCATTATAGCCCATAATCCGAGATTGTAGTTCTGGATCTGTAGGAAGGTCTACTAAGTTGATTTCTATGCGACTTTGTTTTGTGGAAGAATAATTATAATCTTCTTTTTGAGAAAGATTTAAAAAAATAAAAATAAAAATAAAAATTCATAATCAAAACCACAAACCCCCACAAATCAAAATCTCCAATTTTAATACAAATCAAAAAATTTAAATTTAGCACGAATCACAACAAATAAAATTTCTAATATACCTATATTATAACAAATGAAAGTCCCTAATTTAAATAACAAATACTACAAATTAAAATTTTTAATTGTAGCACAAATCAAATCCCTAATTTTAGCACAAACAACAATCAAAATCCCTAATTTTAATATAAATCACCATCAATTAAGATTCATAATTTTAGCATATCAAAATCTCTTATTTTAACATAAATAATAACAAATAAAAAAATTTTACGAATCAAAACTTAACAAATAACTATAAATTAATACTCATAATTTTTATTTAAAAATAAAAAATCATAAATAAAGTTACCCTTAAACAATGAAGAGAAGATACCAAAGTTGTAGTGTGATCCCAAATCTGTGTTGTGTGATCTAATCTAGTGAATCGCGAGTTAGTAAATTGCAAAGCAACAAAGAGAGATAAAGAAAACAAAAAAAATATAGACACTTAACAAATACTGTAAATAAATAAAAAAAATAAAAAATTGCATACACCTTTAGATTTTTAGGATTTCAGCCTTGCTGCCGTTTTCCCATGAATCAAAAAAAAAAAAAAAAAAGTAATTGGATTGGAGTTGTGTCAATGTGTTTGGGTGCGTGTGTTAGTGTGTTTGGAAATTGGGTGCGTGTGTACGTGTGTCAGTATGTTTAGAAATTGGGTGCGTGTGTGCGTGTGTTAGTGTTTTTAGGTCAAATTTTGCTGCTATGTATATAGGCACTGTGTGTAAGCCACAAACAAACCCTAAAAAAAAAAAAAATTTGAAAAGTCAATGGGGGCACATGATCGCCATGTCCCTCCTCCCTTACCCATGGTATTGTATATTTCCATGGTCAGATATAATATAATTCATTTTTTATCCAAAGGTAAAAAATAATTACTATCCTCTTTTCCATCGTATATCTTATTTTAATTAGTTATAGTATAAGTGATACAATTCATCTCATATCTTATAACATATTAATTCTTAGGTATTACATATTCTCCTCAAATCCTTATATACAATCTGAACAATCAAATAGGACCTTAAGTTATAATCTAAAAATGCAATCAAACACTATTAGTCAACCTTTTTTAAGCTAATAAGCAAAAAAAAAAAAAAAGAGTTCTATGAAGCATAATTCGTCTACATAGTACTAAATTTGTTTTTGTAAAAAGAAAAAAGGAAAAAAAAAAAAAGAAAAGGGAAGAAAAAAAGAGAAAAAGTGGTAATAGGACATAGATTGATACTGCACAATTGGTATGCATGGTATTAATGAGACGTACATTGATACTATAATTCAGTAATCCGACCACATCACATTGAGGATTTTACTAAATAATCAATTCGTAGTGCAAAAGTTTTCTAACTCACAGACAATGGAGAGCCAAACATAATGGTTTAACAATATATAACAACGAGTGAGATGAGCAGTAGCATATATATAATAACATGTAATACATTGTATGAATTGGTGACTATGCACGAAGGATAAAGTCATCATCATCATCTTATAAATGATGGATTATATTGGTTGACTTGAGGAGGAGGGGCAAACAGACTTGACCATTCGCCTGAGTTCTTTTGCAACGTATATCATTTCCGGCCTCTCTTCTCTTTTCGTTTGGGTGCATCTCACGGCAAGAGCTAGTACCGCTTGTAATTGTTGTTCTTGCTCAATTCCTCCTCTTTCTTTCAGAATTCTTGGATCCACAAGTCCATTGAACTGATCCTTTTCTACAGAGTCTTTCACCCATACTTGTAAGGATTGTTGATTTGTGTCACGGTACAAGTCCATGGATCTTTTCCCGGTCAGAAGTTCAAGAAGAATCACGCCTGTTGGCTACATATTTTGTAAAAGCCAGTTACAATTCGACACGTGGCAGAATGAGGGTATTATGGGAAGATGATTTTAACCTTCAATCTCAATCATACACGTGGCAATAAATATTGGTTCTCAAGTGGTCTGAGTAGCACTAGATCAGTAATGAGATACAAGGTGACGTGGCCTCAACGGTTACCTATATTCAAATTCAAATACAGGAGGGAAGTTCAATTGCAAGTGATGGCGTAGTGGAACTATTTCTAAGGCAGCATGATCAGCGATCATGGAGGAGCAGTTCGACGGTTCGAAGTACAGTTCGAAGGTCATCCTTGACAAGTATAAATAGCAAGGAAGTCCCCAGAAAAGACCCCCAGACTCAGATCATACAAACCAGTCTTTACTTCATATTTTCCTTTCCAGTTTTACCTTTCCTGTACTTTAAATACTTGTTCTTTAAATACCTGCACTGTACTTCAATTCATAGGAGTAGTTTCAAGTAGATTCAAGTAGACTGTTGCTGTAAACCTCCTCGAGGCTGAGTTTGGACTATTGTAAGTATTTATGCTAATGAAATACTTCAATTGTTCTTCATATTAATTGTTGTTTCTTTTAATTTCTCCTAAAGTCAAGCCGCCAGTAAAAGTCCTTGTCACGCCCCAAACCCGCCCCTAGAAGTTTGGTGACGAGACCGGCCAGTAATCCGTGGATTACCACAGGCCTTTCATTACATAACGTAAATAAAATGGGGCTCGCGGAAGCACATGCAGAAACTAAAGTCCAAGAGCTGTGCATTTATATGAACAAGTATATATATATACATGCCAAAATGAGTTAATTACATAACATGATCCATAACACACACAATTACATGCCACAAAACAAAAGACAAAACTCTCTCACGGCCTTCCAGGCCTAGCCCCAGCTCGGAGGCCCTCAAAACTCCAGGTTAGGCTTCAAAACGGCGGCTCGAGACTCCGCCTAGGCTTGGCTACCTGAATGCTCACCTATAATACATAAATACACGTAATGAGCTAAAGCTCAGCAAGTAACATTTAAGTAAAGGGGTTAGTGAACGATGTCTAACATTTTATAAATCCATAATAAACATTCATAACATAATCATTCAATAATGGCATATTCCACGGATTCATTCATAAACATTCATAATCTTCCATTTACATTCAACCGTCAAACGAGATCTCGTGACTAACCATGGGCCTTCATCTTCATGTTAAAACCCACAACTGATCAGGTCATGGGCCAGCATGTTCATGTCGCTCCCATGGCCTAACATTGTCTATGGATGCCATACTAGATTCGCAAACAAGACATTCGTTCACAGAAAACTTTATCATTTCGAAACATATCATAACATATCACTTTTGAACATACTTTATAAGAATATATCATTTACAGAAATGTCACTTACAGTGGGTTTCCGGAACCGATTGTACGGTCTTCACGTTTATCCTGCAATTACCATTATAAACATTTCTTAACATTTATCATCATTATACATTAAATCATTCATGCCTCTCTTTCTTTCCTTTACTTTACTTCATGTCGTTTCATTCATTCTTTACTTCATTTCATGCTCATTTTATGCTCATGAGATGCTAAATGATGTAATTAACATGTTAAAATCATAAAGAACAACTTTCCAAGATTTCCTGAAAAAAAATGCCTTCCCGCTCGAGCGCCCACATGCCCGCTCGAGCGGACAGTTCAATTTGTCAAAACTTCTGGAGAGCTGATTTCTGCGCTCGAGCGTGCTCCCTTCCGCTCGGGCGGACAGAGCAAAAGTCCGAAAACCTGGAACTTCTTCCCTCTTTCAAACACCAATCCCTTTTTTACAACATCAATTCCCAAAACTTGAAATACATAACTCAAAATACTTGAAACTCATTCTATAACAACATCAAACCTTAATTCCAAAAACTATATGGATCATTAGCAAGATCAAATCCATAAATTAAGATGAAAGTCTAGAAACAACCACATTAAAGCTTCATTTTAAAACATCCATGGAGGTTGTGAGGAAGAGTCTCCTTTACACCACATAAACATGATTCAAACCATTTTAAAGCCATGATCTTGTGTTCCGCATGCTAGATATCTCAAATCAACAATCAATTTCATAAAATTCTTACCTCAAACACTTAAATGGAGAAGTTGAAGCTTGATTTCCCTCTTGGTTTTCCCCCTTTTCCTTCTTCTTTTTCTCTTGCTTTCCTCTCCTCTCTCACCCACGAATTCTCCTCTTTCTCTCTCTTAGATATTTCCTTTGAATCAATGAGTCAAAAAGCCACCATCCTTATCTCTTAATAATATATACCAATTAAACCATTTTGCCAAATCAAATAAGCCAAACAAGGCCCTTGCACTTTTCCATACATTCTAAATAATCCATTATGCCAATACACAAGTGCCAAACAAAACTTAACGAATCGAATAAATTTCAGTCTTCAATTTATTTCATCGAATGGTTCTAAAAATTCCCGGTATCGCATAGACATATTTAATTCCATTTTCTGAACCCATTACAGTCTTCGATTTCAGTCCCGAAGTCATGGTCTCAACAGATAATTTTCTACGTTCAACAGATATTCTTCAATTAAATTCACATAATCACATAATTAATTACCGATAATTACGTCATATAATTCCGGGTCATTACACTCCTCTTCATTGAGGCTGAAAGAACTAAAACATAGTCGCCTGATAATTGATTGGCAATTATAATTTCTGTAAGGACTGATTGATCCTTGCTGGCACGCTCGCATTTACAAATATACCCTTCGAAAAGCCAAAAAGCCAACATATATTTTTGGCACGCCCAGTGGGACTTGTTAAAATGGCTAGACGAAGACGACAAGGAGAAAATGAACGCTTGGAAGAGGGCGTAGAAGGAGAGGTAGAAATACCTAATCCAGGGGAGAATGTGGTAACACACCCTGTGGAGACTCCTATGTTATCAGAACCTTTGGTCGAACAGGCTAGTACTTCTGGACAAGAACCATATGTTCATGATATTGGACGAAACCAAGGAATTGGACCATCCACCGTTCCATCTTCTCAGCCAACAAATCCATGGGATGGCTTGGTAGATGCTATGGGACAACAACTAATGAACACAATGGAAAGGTGGGCAACATCCTTTTTGGATCGAATGAACAACCACCAACCAACAAATACAAGACATACAGAGGAAATTTTAAATGTCCCTCAGCAAAGATTGGCTAGAGAAAAACAGCCTATGCAAGTTAATGGACAAATTAATGGTCAGACTAGTACTCAGAACTATGAAAGACCATCGCCTCAGTCTTGGTATGAACCCATTTCAAGGCCTGTAGTAGGCCAAAATGCCACAGTACTCAACAGTGAAGCCACACCAGTTGGTAGATCTGGCCAAGTACAAGAAACTGGCATAAGAATGGTGGCAAATCCCATGTTCGAAGCCATACCTGGCACCAGGGGGTATAATAATCCCTTATTCGAATTTATACCCGGGGGGTTGGAAGGTTTGCCTACAAATGGAAGGGACACGATGCCTGTTCCAACACCTTTCACAGGTCCCTTCGCAGGACAGGCTCAAAGGGGTTACCCATACCCCCAACAGCAACCTGCACCACAGGGGCAACCAGCCCCAAATGTACCACTTTATGGACCAAGAGGACCACAGGCACAAGTTTGTCCACCAAACCCTGTGTTTGCTCCTCCAGTAGTGGTTCAGCAAGCCCAAAATATGGTCCCTAGGGACCAAATTGCTGATATTGTTAGGGAGATGTGTGGACCAATGGCTCGGGGGGTCCAGACTTCTGTATACAGAAAACCATACCCAGAGTGGGTGGATAGGGTACATGAATACCCAAGAGGGTTCAGAATACCAGATTTCACCCTATTCTATGGAACTGGAAATCAATCAACAGTAGAGCATATTGCTAGATTCGCTGCTCAGTGTGGTGAATTCACTAATCATGACTACATAAAATTGAGATTATTTCCAAACTCTCTAACTGGGGGAGCGTTTGTATGGTATATCAACCTTACACCTGGCTCCATTCAAACTTGGCAACAAATGGAAGAGGCATTTCATGCCCAATTTTTCCAATCGGAGCCAGAGGTGTCCATGGCAGACTTGGCAAGATTGAGTCAAAGGCCTGAAGAAAAGGCTACTCAGTTCATTGCCAGATTTAAAAGGGCTCGAAGTAAATGTAGAGTCATCCTTCCAGAGCCAGAATTTGTAAGATTGGCTCAAAACGGTTTAGAGTTCAGGTTTCGAAAGAAGTTTGACTCAACTGAATTTAGGGATTTAGTCGAATTAACCTATAAGGTGTCTCGATATGAAGCATTATTAGAGGAAGAACAAGATCGAAACAATGCTTCGTATAAGACCTATTATAGAGATCCCAATTATGAGATCGATGCAGCAGAGATTGTGGGCAAAGAACCTGTAATCTGTGAAGCATTAATTCATAAGGATACGACTATCGACCAGCAGTTTAAAAAGAAAGACTTTTATAGAAAGTATTCTTTCGATTTAACAAAAGCAGATGACATTTTTGATCATTTGCTTGCAGCCAATTTCCTTAAGTTACCAAAAGGGGTAAAACTGCCTTCTCTTGATGAACTTAAAGGAAAAGTATACTGTAAATGGCATAATTCTTGGTCTCACTCAACTAAAAACTGCATTGTTTTCCGAGACAGGATCCAAGAGCAAATCCGGAAAGGAAGTCTGAAGTTCCCAACCAAAACAGAGAAAGCCATGGGAATTGACAGTAACCCGTTTCCAGAAGTTGGAGAAAGCGCGGCTAATGTGGTTGTTCCAAATTTTCAGAATCTATCTCTGCAGGAATTGGAAGAGGTCAATGTGCAAATGCATATTGCCAACCAGACAACTGCCAAGAAAGAGACCAGGAATCCACCAGTTGTTGGACAGAGTCTCTCACATCAGAAGGAACATTCTGATGAAGAAATACTGGACGACGATTCTTTGGAAGCAGCTGTAATGCAAAGGATGTGTCCAAGGTGTAGACTAAGCTACAAATGGTTGAAGGGGCTTCCAATTGATGGGAAGCAATACTATAAGGATGTTCAGAGACGTCCTAGATCAACCAACGCTTACAACAAAAGGCCGTACCCGGCTAGTGATAGGCAGCGACCAGTGGTGGTTGAGCCTGCAGGTGACAGAACAAATGCTAAAGGTAAAAGGCCCTTGTATGAGTCTAGGCCACTTAACTACTACAGAATGGAGAGCAAACATTCTGAAAGAAGATTAGAGAGGAATTCAGGTTATGGGACTAAAGCCAGAGATTGGCCCCCCAGACCAACCTCACACAGAACAGAAAATGGCCATCTCCATCGAAGGGCAGAATCAAGCTCGAAGTATGAGGCCAGAACCAAGCACTTACCTCCACAGCCAGTTCCAAAGATGGCTTCGAAGGTGGAAAAGGGTGATTCAACATCTGAATCAGTAAGCTCTTGGGTGCCTGGAGTCCCAGATTGGTTTGTAATGCAAAACAAACCTAGGGAATTCCCTGCCAGGAGAGATATTGGAATTACAGGCAGAATGGTCAAACCTCCTTTGGTGGCCCCCAACAACTGGGTATTGCTGAAGCACCCAAAGACAAAGGAACCAAATATGGTTCCGGTTATTTCCAGATCACAAAGGAGGAAGATTCAGCGCAGGTACACCCAGTACCAGCAAGATCTGAAAGAGAGTGAAGAGAGTTCTTCACATGTCAAGACAGAAGAAAAGAAAGCTTCGAAGTCAGACCATGTTCCAAAACCGACGCTACAAAGTAAAGTGGTTTGTAGCAGAGAACAATTGGCCCAAGTTCATTCTGAACTAAAGGCCAGAGAGAAGTCCAGTTTGGCAGGGCTGGAGAAGGCTCTGATGGAAAGTGATAGTGAAATAGAAGAAGAGATTGGCATGAGCCAAAAGAAGGAAATGGCAGAAGAAGAAATGTTCGAAGCCTTCATGGCTGAACAAACATTTCTGACTGAAAGCTTAGTTGAGAAGGATCCTTCGAAGGGATCAGTTATCGATGAAATACCAGAATGCAGCATGGAGGACGCTGCTGAAGACACTGAGCAAGGTAGTCAAGAGGGGAAGAAGGTACAACCAGCCATCCAGTTTGGCTCATTTCCACCTGTATCAGTCAACATGGTACATATACTACCTCATGAATTCCAGGCTGAAAATGAGGATCAGGAGGACCAAGACATGGATCCAATTCCTGTCTCTAGTGAGGAATCACAAGTGAGTATGGTACAGGATGCTCCTGAAATGGCTATTCCAATGGAAACTGAGTGTGAAAGCGAGGAGGAGGTGAGCATCAACCTCTCATATCCTTTTGAATACCCCTCGAATTCCATGACTCAACATGTCAAGCCTTTGTACATTAAGGCTTTCTTTGATGGGATACAGTTAAACCGAGTCCTAGTAGACAATGGGGCGGCGGTAAATTTATTACCGAAATCTTCTTTGAAGAAATTAGGGAAGAAAAATCCCAGGTTGATCCCAACCAGTACAACCATTGCTGGCTTTGCTGGAGATAAGCAGATGGCCCAAGGAATTCTGCCTATCAATTTGAGTGTGGGAACCAGGGATTGTATGACAGCATTCTTCGTGATCGACACCAATGCTAAATATAATGCCTTACTTAGGAGAGATTGGATTCACACCAACAAATGTGTGCCTTCCTCTTTGCATCAGAAGATCATGATGGCCCTGGGCAATGGAGAGACAGAGGAGATTGATGCAGATCCTCAACCCTTCATAGCTTGTGCAGACTTTGCAGAGGCCAAGCTGTATATTGAGGGAGTAACCCCACTCAGTATATTGAGGAAAGCTGATGGCTCAGCCGAAGTGACGGCTGATGAGGAAGTAACACACCTGAAGCACTTAGTCCAAGAAAGTGCTGATGAAGAGGTTGTCGTGAAAGATGACAATGATGCCTGGTTGTAGGCAAAGAAGTGAAGAACGAGAAGCCAAGTCATTGGCTTTGATTAAATTCTCATCATTGGATGTAAAAGCAATAGTCCAGAAAGTACAGAAACAAGAAAGAGAAGCCATGATAATTGGCTGTAAACAAGAACAACAACAGGTCAGAAGTTTGACCTTTGGGAAATATTGTGCATTGGACATTGAAACAAAAGTCCAGGAGATACAGGAAGAAGACGCCTTATGGACAGATTTTGTCTATGAGGAAGAAGGCAGAGATGTCAAGGTAAAGAACCTAGGAGCAGAACAAGGTGAAAAGGTTGCTTCAAAGGTCGAAGAAACCAAAGAGAAAGCTTCAATGAATTCTCAGACGCAGGACCCCTTAGAAGAAGTGAATTTAGGGGAAGGTTCTGTGCAGCAGCCCACTTATATAAGTACTTGTTTGAATGCTCTGGACAGAGACCAGTTATTGGTTGTTTTAAAGAAATACAAAGATTGTTTTGCATGGTCCTATAATGAACTACCAGGATTGGATAGATCATTGGTGGAACATAGGCTCCCTTTGAAGCCTAATTTCAAGCCATACAAACAGAAACCAAGAAGGATGAGTCCAGACGTAATTCAGAAGGTCAAGGAAGAAATTCTTAGACTACTTAAGGCAGACTTTATTAGGACAGCCAGGTATGTTGAATGGCTATCTAATATTGTGCCTGTAGTTAAGAAAAATGGCAAAATGAGGGTATGCATTGATTTCAGAAATTTAAATCTAGCAACTCCTAAAGATGAATACCCTATGCCTATAGTGGATCTGTTGGTGGACAGTTCAGCAGGGCATCAAGTTTTATCAATGATGGATGGCCACTCTGGTTATAATCAAATATGCATTGCAGAGGAAGACATCCACAAGACAGCATTCAGATGTCCTGGGAATATTGGCACCTTCGAATGGGTTAAGATGCCATTTGGTCTGAAGAATGCTGGGGCTACGTATCAGAGGGCTATGAACACTATCTTTCATGACCTTATTGGAGGGTATCTAGAATGTTATATTGATGACATCGTGGTGAAATCCCAGTCCATGGAGAAGCATTTGCTTCATTTAGAAGCAGCTTTCGAAAGAATGAGAAAGTTCAAGTTGAAACTCAACCCTCTCAAATGTGCTTTTGGTGTGTCATCTGGAAATTTCTTGGGTTATGTAGTGCACAAGAAAGGAATACAGATTGATCAGAATAAAGCCAAAGCCATCATCGAAGCTAGGCCTCCATCAAGTAAGAAAGAATTACAAAGGTTCCTTGGGCAGGTTAACTTTCTTCGAAGGTTTATTTCTAACACTGCAGGGAAAACTAAAGTATTCTCTTCCTTGTTAAGGCTGAAAGATGAAGAGGAATTTGTGTGGACAGCAGAGCATCAAACTGCTTTCGAAGGTATCAAAGCCTACTTGGCCAACCCTCCAGTGCTGATGCCACCAAAAGGAAATAAGCCCTTGAAGTTATACATAGCGGCAGCAGAAGATTCATTGGGAGCTTTCTTGGCCCAAGACAATGAAGAAGGCAAGGAACAAGCTGTTTATTACCTTAGTAGGTTTTTAAATTCTTGTGAATGTAAATATTCAGCTGTTGAAAAGCTGTGTCTTGCTTTGTATTTTGCTGCAATGAAATTAAGATATTATCTTTTACCTACAACTGTCTTGGTAATTACAACCACAGATTTGGTTAAATACATGTTATCTAGACCTATGTTGAGGAGAAGAATTGGCAAGTGGATATTAGCCTTATCGGAATTTCATTTAGAATATGTCCCTCAAAGGGCAGTAAAAGGGCAAGTATTAGCCAATTTTCTGGCAGATCATCCATCTCAAACAGAGAGCCAAGAGGTAATGGAACTTGGTATGGCTAGTGTTGAACCATGGCAAATGTGGTTCGATGGATCGAAGGCCAATGGATTAATTGGGATTGGTATCGTGATTAAGTCTCCACAAGGGGTAGAAACCACGCATGGTTTCAGAGTGGATGAAGCTAGTTGTTCCAATAACCAGGCTGAATATGAAGCCTTAATAGTGGGACTAGAAATCCTTATTGGATTACAAGTACATGCAGTTGACATATTTGGGGACTCTCAATTGGTGGTTAACCAAGTAAAAGGGATTTTCAAGTGTCAAAGCATAAGCATCCTACCATATTATGTTGTTGCATTACATCTGCTTTCTCAGTTTCAAATAGCAAATGTAACCTATGTTCCAAGATTCTTGAATAGTAGAGCTAATGATGTGGCTCAAAAGGCTTCGAACTTCAAGAGAAGGGATAATACCCAAAGGGATATAAGCCAAACAACATATCAGAGATTAATACAACCTTTGAATAAAAGGAATGTGATCTTGAAAGTCAATCATAATGACTTACAAGAACAGGATTGGAGGCATCCAATAATGCAGTACTTGGCTGGTCCATCTTCGAAGGCCAGCAGAAAAATCAAATTGCAGTCTATGCAATACATGATATATGGTAATGCTCTATACAAAAGGGGAGGAGATGGCTTATTATTGGAATGTTTAAGCCCAAAAGAAGCATTAACAGCTATGGCTGAGGTTCATGAAGGCATTTGTGGTGCTCATCAGCCTGGTGTAAAGATGAGATGGTTGCTTCGAAGGCATTCCTATTATTGGCCAACTATTCTTAAAGATTGCATAGAATATGCAAAGGGTTGCCAGGCATGCCAAAAACATGGCACAATAAGACATGTGCCCATAACTGACCTACATGCAGTAGTGAAGCCTTGGCCATTCAGAGGATGGGCCATGGACATGATGGGTAAAATTCACCCACCTTCCTCGAAACATCATTGTTTTATTCTAGTGGCTACTGACTACTTCACTAAATGGGTCGAAGCCAAACCATATAAGGCTGTAGACCAGACAGAGGTCATTGGGTTCATTAAAGATCTGATCCATAGGTTTGGCATTCCACAAACCATAACAGTTGATAATGGAACTGTGTTTGATGGGAAAATGGTAAAGGCCTTTGTAGCAGAATTTGGGATTAGCCTTATTAATTCCACTCCTTATTATGCACAAGCCAATGGTCAAGCTGAATCATCCAATAAATCCTTGAAAAAAGGAATACAAAAGGTGGTGGAAGATAATCCTAGGGATTGGCATAACCTATTGTTGGATGTGTTATGGGCTCACAGAACCTCCCCAAGGTCAAGCACAGGAGTTACTCCTTATGCCTTAGTATATGGGCATGATGCAGTTTTACCTGTAGAGATTAATGTCAAATCTTTGAGGGTAAGATGCCAAGATCAGTTAGATCCTGAGCAGTACCATCAAAGTATGTGCTTGGAATTAGAAGGCGTAGATGAAGCCAGAATTTTGGCATTAAACAGCATTCTTTTCCAAAAGAAGAAAGCAGCCAAGAATTTTAATAAGAGGGTCAAACATATTGGCTTTGATGAAGGTGATTTGGTATGGAAAACAATACTCCCAATAGGAATTAAAAGCCATAAGTTTGGCAAATGGTCACCTAACTGGGAAGGACCATATCAAATTCATAGAGTTTTGCCTTTTGGAGCATACCATCTAAGAAATTTGAATGGATATGTACATCCCAAGAAGATTAATGGCAGATATTTGAAGCCTTATTTTCCAACCATTTGGGAAACACAAGGAATAAAATAAACATGAAATACAAAAGCATAAGACTACTCAAATGATGGACAAAATTTGTTCTTTTATAAAGAGTTGAGTACATTGTGCCACAAATTGGCCCAGAAATCATTACAATGTCTTAATTGTTTTTGTATAGTGGATTTCCTACTACTAAGTGATGGAAACAATTGAATAGTTGCAGCCATGTCTTCTTTTCGATTAGCCAGCTCTTGGTTGGTGATGTGCAATTTTGTATCAGTTCTAACCAAGGCTTGGTTTACTGCAGCCAACTCCTCCTCGAGACGAGCTTTCTTCTCCAGCAGTTGGACTCGAAAGTGGGAGGCAAAAGAGTGTTGTTCCTTAAGCGTTGATATCTCAGTATGCACATGGGAAGCAAAACTCTGGTCCCTAGCTAGCTTCTCATCCGCAGTTTGAGCAGCATGACAAATGTTGAGATAGAAGTCAATAGTAGCTGCAGCCTGAGATAGATGACTTGAGGCATTCAGGCCAGACTGCTCAGCAATGTTGCAGCATTGAAGGAACCCATTCCTGATGATAGGCCTTTGTAGAGCCTCAAAGGGGATCCTCGAAAAAGAAGTCAGCAGTTCCAGGCATGCGTCCATATCTATCGAAGGTGTAGAAGGCTTGCTGCTAGAGGAAGGAAGACTCTCGAAAATTTCTAGCAAGGAGTCGGCCAAAGCTAATGGCTCAGCCTCAGCACTAACTGCTGGAGAGGTAGAAGGTATGTCGAAGAGACTAGCTAGCTTTCCTTCGAAGATGTCTACCTCATCCCTGGACATAAAGGGCATGGAAAGTTTTGTGGTGAAGGACACAGAGGACTGCATGGGGATTGGAGAAATGGATGGAGCATCTTTTGCAGCCTCTATGGTCTTAGCCACCAACGAGTCAAGTGAGGAGGGGCTGGAAGTAGGCATAGGTGATGAACCATGAATTGGAGAACTACCAGCACCCTCTGTGGAAGAATCAACTGCCACTGGGATTGGAGTAACAGCTGGAATATCCTTGGAAGAAGGAAGAGCAAGGCTCGAAGAAGGAATGGACTGAGGTAGATTGAAAGTCAGGAAAGGAAGGTATGGTTCTAGGCCAAGAAGAAGAGATGCAGGAATGTTGGGACCCAGGGAAGGTACAGGAAGCGTAGGCTTAGGAAGTGGAAGTTGTATTTGAATAGTCTTCACGTTTTGCATCTGGTCAACTTCAACCGAAACTGGAAGAGGCCCCATGGGAAAGATAAGCGCAGTGGTTGTTACTGCAGAAGGAAGAAATGTAAAGCAATGTCAAACTTCAAATATTTAAAGCTGACGAAGGAAAAACAGCAGAAGTATGAAAGAAATTACTTGTTTCAGAAATGTTGATACTGATGGGAGAGCTACGAAGAGAATAATGTTCGACAATTTGTTGTCTTCGAGCAGTTTCTCTTTGTAACACATCAGCAGCAGCAGCTTCATCTCTCAGAAACTGTTGCTGCCGTTTCTTCTCAGCCCTCTCAAAAACGATTATTGCTTTGGAATGTTCCTGTTCTACTGCCTTGGCAGCGGCTTCATGAATCGGATCTTCCACCAAGTCAACAGCAGAAACAGTCATCTTCTTTCTCTTCCTCCTTGGCAGTGATACTACTGGTTCTTTTTCAATCTCCCTCTCTTCAATTTGGGTTTCAGATTTTTCAGAGGTAAGTGCTTTCTCCATTACTATAGTGGGTGCTTCGAAAGAAGGATGCTTAATTGTATCAGGAAGGGAGGCAACTACCTTTTGTCTCTTTGTTCTCTGCAAGAACACTTCTGGCTCTTGCTCAACCTCTTCTTCTCCCAAGGATTCGGATTCCTCAGGAGGGAGGACTAGCTTCCTTTTTTGTTTTTGTTGTTGTTGTCTCTTTTTGAGAACAGCTAAAGTTTCAGCTCTCTTGGGAGATTCTTCGTGTGGGGGCCCTGCACCAAAGAACAAAAGTGTAAAGGGAATGAACAAAAGATTCAAAAGAAAGGAAAAAGAGAAGTCTGAAAATATTTACCCTTCTTCGAAGCAGCTCTAGTAACTCTAGCCGGAGGGGATGAAGCTGTAGGATTAGTTGTGGCAGCCTCATGAAGAGGGGGAATGTCCCTAGATGTCGCTGACTTAGCCTTCGAAGGCACTCCCAATCCTACCAGCAAGTCATGGGGGTGTTCAGATAGGCGCACTTCCATATTGACTGTCCACCAGTTCTGGAATCTTTTCAAGACTGAGCCATACGGAAGAAAGGGGACAGATTGGAACTCATTCAACTCTTTCAGTAGTTTGAGAATTGCCGTCTCTAGTCTAGATTTGGATATTCTCAAATCTCTGACAGTAAGATGGACATTCGAGAGACTGCAAAGAGGAACTGGTATCCCTTGAGTGAGTCCAAATTGTCTGGCAAATTGAGAAGGGCAGTACACCTCAGATATGCATTTGTAGGCTCGAGGGTTTAAACTACAAATGAACAATTCCCTTGGTAGTAGTATAGAGGCCCACATGTCTTTGTGAGGAGAAGTGGAGCATTCTTTATCAGCCAGGAAAGCTTGCAGCCAGGTTGGTCCTTTATTGGCTTCAAAAGGACAAAAGAAAGAGGCAGATGGAGAAATGGGGAGTTGATAAAAGAAGGTAAAGTAGTAAGCGAAGGAAGCAGGGTAAAGGGCAATCCTAGCATACTTTTCCCCATAAGTACTAGGATCCTGAACAAGGAATTTTAGACATTTGGGGTGTAGGTCAGTGAAATAGGCAAAGAGCCAAAGTTGAAGCACCCAGAGGGGACCTCCTTGGTTAACATCAAGAGGTTTTTCACAAAATTGGGAGCAGACTCTGTAGACATGACCTAAAAGATAAGGAGCAAGAGCTATATGTTTTTTCAAGACAAGTGCCTTCGCGAGAGGAACAAACTCAGGCATAATCCTCTGAGATGAGGTGCAAAAGAGGAATTTGCATAACCAATATAAAATGAAGGAAAATAGCTCTCTGTCCCTCACAGGACCTTCCCTTTTATTTTCAGACTTTACGAAATCACTATAAGAGGAGCTTAAGGATGGAAGAGAAAACTTAATAGGAAGGTCTGGGTAGTTGGGAGTAAATGGAGAACCATGGGGGGAAAGCCCTAAGAGATGGCAAATATCAAGAACGGTGGGGGCCATCATGCCGCACCGAAATTGGAAGAAATTAAAAGCCATATTCCAGAAACATAAGGCAGCAGGTATCAAGAAAGGGTCCTCAGGAATGATGAACCTGGAAAGACGAAGGGCATCGAGGATACAGAGCTCTTGCAGGTCATCTTCTCTCGCAGGTACAACTCTGTCATACCATTCTTCCCATTCAGTCCTCATTGTCGGCCAGCAACGGTGAGGACGATTCACCCTCCAGTTTCCCCAATCAAGCCCTTCTTCGTAAAGAAGGAAATGGTCCTCCAAGCGAGGATATAGAGCTGCGAGTTGAGCAGGAGCTTCCCGAAAAATAGGGCCAAGGACGTATTCCTGTT
This sequence comes from Camellia granthamiana, assembly GCA_036172215.1. NCBI lineage: Eukaryota > Viridiplantae > Streptophyta > Magnoliopsida > Ericales > Theaceae > Camellia > Camellia granthamiana. The sequence continues at coordinate 98,396,811 of CM069914.1, forward strand.
TGTTGCTATGACGAGGCACGAAAAGACGTCCATCTATGTGGCTTGACTCACCAGATGATAGTTTGGTGATTTCTTCATCGATACATCGCTTCAAAGCCATGGTAGGACTGATACGATCGCCAGTAAACACTTTTAGTGAGGAAGGATCCATTGATAGCGAGTAATAAGGAAGAGGGGTTTAACAGGAGATTGGTAGGGTTTGTGTGTCAAAAGAGCAAGTGATTTCAGAGTACAAAGCAAAGGGGCTTTTAAAAGGTTTCGTGTCTGAAAAATATATTGCGTAAATCGTTATGTACTAAAAGTACGAATATGAGGAGACTCTTCCAATATTGATAGTTTTGGAGGGAAGAACACATTCTGAATGTTGGCGTCAGCTTCGAAGAAAGATATTTGGCTTCGAAGCCAATTTTGGCTCCAAGAAATCAGATAAAAACGGCTTCGAAATACAGAATCTGGCTTCGAAGCATGCTATATGTTTGGAGATGCTAAGATGCTTGAGTATTGGTCGGTTTAAAGACCTGTTTAAAGAACATTATTGAAAGTAATGACCTTTTAAAGCAAAACTTAGGATTCTTTAAAAAAAAAAACATCAAAACCAATCATTGGTTTTTGCAAGAGAAGATTGTTCATTGAATTAAGACAGCATAAGTTGCTTTTCGAAGCAAGAGTGGTCAATTCAAAATTGATTGGCTATTTTAATTATGACCATATATTGGTTACAGTTAGCTTTGAAAAGTAAGGTTGTTAAATTCGAAGCACTAATTTGAGATAATATTAACCAAATTGTCAATTTTTACTCCATAAGTTGGGAAAAGACATGTTGGTTCCCTTTTAGTGTTTCATTAAAGATAAGTGAGTCCAGATGCGGAGGATGAGATTATTTAATTCGAGGCTCTGAATTGGCTTTTAAAGGCAAAAGGAAACAGAGTCAAACAAATACAGAAAGATTTTGCTTGTATTAAAGCCAAGACAATTACATTAAGTAATTCTATTTAGGTACGAATTCAAGCTCGTAAAAATAAGGAATAGAATAAATAATAAGATCATGGAATTTTGTCCAACAATGATCAATGAATATCTGTTCTTTCTTTATTATATCTTCCATTTCCTCTAAAGTTGGCTGCATGAGTTGGTGTGCTCTCACTTCATAGTAGAGCTCTTCAGCCTTTGTTTCGAAAGCCTCTTCCCTCAATTTTTGTTCCAACTCATCTATAACTAAATCATCCCAATACGCAGAATCTTTATTTTTGAAGTCATCGAAGTCTTCAATGAAGTTTTCTGCTTCGTATTGGGCATGAATTCGGAGAGATGAAAGTTGATCCAAAGATTGGATGGCGATCTTGGAATTTCGATGCCAGTGGAGGAGTACTGGAAGTTGATCCAGGAACATGTGAAGTTCTGCTTGGGCAATGGGGTTAAGGATATGGCCCCTAGTCAGAATATCACAAGCCCATCGAAAATTCTTGAGAGGGATGTCATCCTCAAGAACATTGAAGGGCAAGTGAGAAAAAGCCGCAAGCAGAAGTTGAGCTTGTTTCCACTCAAATGGAGTTGGAGATGATGGAGGTTTGTAAGGAGGAAAGATTTTGTCCATTGGAAGAGCAAGCCTTAATTTCTCTGTCCAAGAAAGAATGGGAGGAGGAGAAGGAATAGATGGTTCTGCTGCAGAAGATGGAGAAGGTGTGGATGCTTCTATTCCAGAGGATGGAGAAAGTGTGGATGCTTCTATTCCAGAAGATGGAGAAGAAGAAGTGGATGCTTCAGTTAGGGGAGATGACACAGGGATGGGAGGAACAAAGGCATTAATGTAGTCAAGCCAGTCAGAAGAGCAGATCTGCGCTTTCTTGGCTAAAAATGAAGGGGTATATCCTTGTGATTCTTCCAAACACCGGGCAGTGTGCATTATCCTTGTGGGCATGGAGGATGTATACCAAGCCACAAGCAAATTCTCCTCTAAACTGCGTCGAAGGTCGATGGGCACATAAGGATAAACCACCGAGCTTCGAGCGTAGGAAGGAAAATCTAAAGGGTCAGTGAACTCAATAAAATGATGATTGATTCGTTCCCTCAAGTCCCAGGACTCAGGTGTTGACCAGTTCGTCCATCCAGAAGCCCCAGAAGATGAAGAAGTTGTAGCTTCATCCCAAGTAGAAGTTTGTGAAGAAGAACTTCCTAAGTCCATATTCGCAATTTGTTGAAGCAAAGGTTTGAGAGTAGTTCGTTCAAGGTGCGAGGGGAGTTTAGAGGAAGAATTTCTTGTATCAATAAATTTGTAAACCAAAGGATTGAGGGCAATGTGTTCGTAGTCCAAAGGTTGATAATCTGCGAAAGCCTCCATGACCTGAATATAGAAAGGCGGGTAAAGGTGGCTAATAAATGCGTAGGGATTCTTTCGGGGGGAAACAACATTACTCAATGGCTCTTCGTATGCTTGATCAATAGAGTGAGAAGGTGATTGAGTCATAATCCGTTCGAATGCTGAAAGTATTGGAATGTTCAACAAAGTCAAGAGTTAATGCGAATAATCACCAAATAGGTGACGGTTGTGTTTCCTGAAGATAGATTCTATGCACGTTCCAAAAAAGCGCGGGAAAAGCTTTTGATCCACTAATATCTCCAAGTATTGGGTATATTAGTGCGGGGGGTAATGTTGGCTACATATTTTGTAAAAGCCAGTTACAATTCGACACGTGGCAGAATGAGGGTATTATGGGAAGATGATTTTAACCTTCAATCTCAATCATACACGTGGCAATAAATATTGGTTCTCAAGTGGTCTGAGTAGCACTAGATCAGTAATGAGATACAAGGTGACGTGGCCTCACCGGTTACCTATATTCAAATTCAAATACAGGAGGGAAGTTCAATTGCAAGTGATGGCGTAGTGGAACTATTTCTAAGGCAGCATGATCAGCGATCATGGAGGAGCAGTTCGACGGTTCGAAGTACAGTTCGAAGGTCATCCTTGACAAGTATAAATAGCAAGGAAGTCCCCAGAAAAGACCCCCAGACTCAGATCATACAAACCAGTCTTTACTTCATATTTTCCTTTCCAGTTTTACCTTTCCTGTACTTTAAATACTTGTTCTTTAAATACCTGCACTGTACTTCAATTCATAGGAGTAGTTTCAAGTAGATTCAAGTAGACTGTTGCTGTAAACCTCCTCGAGGCTGAGTTTGGACTATTGTAAGTATTTATGCTAATGAAATACTTCAATTGTTCTTCATATTAATTGTTGTTTCTTTTAATTTCTCCTAAAGTCAAGCCGCCAGTAAAAGTCCTCTTCATTGAGGCTGAAAGAACTAAAACATAGTCGCCTGATAATTGATTGGCAATTATAATTTCTGTAAGGACTGATTGATCCTTGCTGGCACGCTCGCATTTACAAATATACCCTTCGAAAAGCCAAAAAGCCAACAACGCCAAAACTATAAACATCGGACTTCTCAGTGAGAAAGCCCGTTGACATGTACACAGGGTCTATAAATCCAACTGTCCCATATGCCTCATCTTCCACTTGTGTTTCTCCAGGAGGAATTGATATAGATAAGGAGAAATCTAATAATTTAGCAACACCAGATTGATCTATGATAATATTACTTGGTTTTAGGTCTCTATGGATGATGGGTGTTGAAAACGCAGTGTGCATGTAAATAACAGCATAGGCAATGTCATTTGCTATCTTTAGCCTACTGTTCCACGTTAATGATGATGACCCCCCATTCTCTACCATGCCACCTTCACTTTTGTACAAACAGTTGTAAAGTAATTCGATTCTCCCTCCTGCTGCATATTCATACACTGAAGCAGGAAAGTCCAAGTCTAGACAACAACCTATTAGTTTTAAAACATTTTTGTGACTACTCATTAATGACGTAATCACCATGTCACGGATAGCCTGAGACTTTGCATAAATCGAATGTGAGTCATTATGCTTCTTGATTAAAATTAGGCATTTGTCAAAAGAGCCCTTATAAATTTTAAAATCGTCAACTAGCACAATTTGATTGGAGCAAAATCCATTTGTTGCCTGAGAGAGCTCTTGGATAGAGAATCTACGAATAGAGCTATTATATTTGCCATTTGAAAAAGCAATAAGATCCTCCAAAAACATGCTTCCGTTTTCCAAGAAATTCTTTTCTTGATCTGAATCATTCTTGTTATCAAAGATGGACGATAATATTCGTCTTCCAAACGCCATCAAGTGAGTAAGAGAGAGCCTCCGAGTGTTGTTTGTCAGTAATCAGTCACCTGCGCCTGCCATACAAAATGATTCACAAAATTACCCACACAGAGAGGGGGCAACTATTTTGCTTTGGCAAATCACAAATATTAGAAGCTTACATAACAGATCTACCATTAATCATCAATTACAGAATCAATGAGAATACCAATAACTAGAAAGAAAAGAAACAAATCAAATAAAAAAGTTAAAAAAGAGACTAACAATTCTAATAACTATTTTTCCTTAAACTAGATTGGAAGAAGAACAAGATTTAACCTATTGTTTTGAGCTGCGCATGCACTGTCTGCCTGTGTATGGAATAGAATATGAGGGATGAAGAAGATCTCAAGTCCATGTCCCCTCTCTCTCTCCCATCTCTCTATTTTACATACATAAATGCACTCACTCTCTCTCTCACAGGGAACTTCTAGTGACTTTCGCATCAAAACGAAGGTAATTATTCAGTAATTCTAGATTATGAACATATGGTATTTATAATATTATAATTGGTGAAGAAGGTGGATCGATGGGATATTGTGCTGAATGATTAAAAAATATAAAGAGATATATTGAATACTAATTGATTATGGAGTACAAATATATAATACTCCAAAATATTGAATAATTTTCCAAAAGGAGTATGTTGAGAGTTAACAAGTCAACACAGACTTCATTTTTTCTCCCACTTGGGTGTTTTCACAGTTTATTTACCGCAGTGTTCGCATATTTAAAAGCAAAATGTTGGGAATCAGGGAACTAGATTTATCGTCTCAGAATATGCCGCATAATCATTTTGTGTGGTGATGTTTAAATTGACAACAAAGTGCTCATTTCATAAGTGGTTTTTTTAATTTTTTAATTTTTTTTAAAACTAAATTAGTTATAAAAAAAATGTGAGAAAGCATAAAATGTCATAATCATTTTTTTTTTTTCAAAAATGTAAACAAAAACTAACTCAAATCAACTTTTCAATCCCAAGCTAAAAAGTCAATCCATTTTTCAAATGAAACCAAAAAAAAGTTAGGGTCCCAGAAATTTAGGATCCAGAATTACCCAAAAATAGGTGTATGTAGCGAAAATTGAATTGATGAAATATGGGGTCTACATACAAAATGAATCTAAGTTATTGCTATAAAATTCTGGATAATTTTTAAATTTTTATGTGTAAATTCATAGTATTACTGAATTAATAAAGGGTAAAATTTATGAATAAAATAAAAAATAAATTTGAATTATTAATGGCTATTTAGTAAAATTTGCTTAAAAAATTATGAGTTTGTAGTATGTATTCAAAATACAAAATAAGAGATGTTTTATATAGTGCATTTTGCTCTATTTTTTCACATTTTTTTATTGTGTTCTGTCACTATCTCATATATTAATATTACATTGATAATATGGACAAACATTCTCTCAAGTGTAAAATCTGAACTTGACTGTTATGTTAAAGTCTTTAGGATTTATTATGCATTTTATTTCAATGATTCAAATTATTTATTATGTAAAATTTTCATGTTTACCATTTTTGGAAAAAAAATTAGGTCGTTATGCAAATCATAACATTTTTATTTCTTCTTATTGTATTTATAGTTATGAAATTATATATTTAGTGATGAATTATTATCTTTTTAGGATTAAATTTTTTATCTAAAAAAATAAACATTTTTTAGACCAAATTATTTCATCTCTAAAATTACATTTATTAACAACATTTTTCAAATTTTCTCCCGAACTTTTTTTTAGAATTTTTTCGGGACAACTTTTTAATAATTATTCTCACGACGATAAGTATTGGTCTTCAAATATTTTAATAATAAAATTTTTACTTTTAAAAACAAAATTGGAGAAATACGTACGTCTAAATATATATTTAAGAGTTGGGTATTGGAGTCTTATATACAACTTTGTAATTTGATCATTTGAAATATGAATGAAATACAATAGTTTGTATTTTTTTCTCCAATTCCCTTCCAAGGATGTGTGAATAATTATTGTGTAGCTAAATTTATTTCTAACAAAAAAATAAAATCAAAATTTGAGAGAGTTTACCAAATACAATTGTTTGGAAAGAGTTTACAAAATTTAAAAATTTATTTGGTTGTATGTTTAGTTTTAAAGTTTTTGAATTTGGAATGATTTTAATTTTTTTATTATAATTGAATAGATAGATATAAGAGAAAAAATAATTAATTAATATGTAATATGTAAAAAAAAAAGAGAAAAAAAAAACTGATTAATATATAATAAAAAATAATTTTAAATTTTTAACCAAACAAATTTTTAAATTTTTTTTTCTAAAAAATGCCACCCCTCTCTCTATGAATACGTCACCTTTAAAAATTCGTGGTGTCTTTCACATGCACTGTCTTCCACTTTCTCACTCTGCTGATGCTTTTCCACCCTGCTGATGCTTTTCCACCGTGTAAAGAAAAGTCGTACAACATTTTCTGTTCAGAAATGATACATCTCTCCGAGTCCGGATCCTCTGCCATACTTTTCTACAATTGTTCCTGCGGTGCCCCAAAACGACATCGTTTTGGGGCAAGTTTTCAAAAAAAAAAAAAAAGCAAAAAAAGAGAGAGGAGGCCAGAGGAAGAACACCTCCAGATTATCATGTAATCTCCAAAAAGTGAGATTCAAACACCCATTCAAACATTCAAACAACCAAATCTAAGAGGAAGAACACCACCCACCCTTCAAACCCAATCATCTATACATATATATATATATACACACGTATGTATACATATGTATATATATATAGGAAATCAGATTTTTCATTGTGGGAGAAACCCCAAATCGAAGATGAAGAGAGAAAATCATGAGAGATTTTTGTGATTTCGCAAAAAGAATTAGACTTTCCCAAACATAAATAGAATTTTCAGAGATTAAACAAAAAAATTCTTGGAAAATTCAACTTTCCCATAAGTAAAAAAAAAGAAAACTATAAAACAGGGTTCTCAAATTCACTGAAAATTCAAAAGCAGAGAGAGAGAGAATGGGACAAACATGTACATGAAGTTTTGATCTGCAGACTTTACAAACTCCATTGTTAAAGAGAAAAAAAAAAAAAAAAAAAGTGAGATTCAAACACCCATTCAAACATTCAAACAACCAAATCTAAGAGGAAGAACACCACCCACCCTTCAAACCCAATCATCTATATATATATACACACACGTATGTATACATATGTATATATATATATAGGAAATCAGATTTTTCATTGTGGGAGAAACCCCAAATCGAAGATGAAGAGAGAAAATCATGAGAGATTTTTGTGATTTCGCCGAAGCCATCTCCGATGTGGCCAGATCGCAGCTTATCATTAGCCGAAGCCATCTTCGGCGTCTTCTCTTCTTCTTCTTTCTCCTCCTCCTCTATTCCTCCTCCTCCTCTGTTTTTCTCGCCTCTTTGTATTTTAGGGTTTGGTTCTCAAAAGTTTGAGAGGCAAAAGAAAGGAAAAAACATTATAAAAAAAAAAAAAAAAAAAGAGGTGCCAAAACGACGTCGTTTTGGCACCACCGCAGGAACAATTGTAGGAAAGTATGGCAGATGATCTGGACTCCATATCCCCCCCCCCCGGAAAGAGAATCCAATACTTCTTGGTCGTGAATATCTGAACTGGTTGTTCGCTGTTCAAGAATTCTTGTTTAGGCAGTTCATACCATCCATACATAGTGTTTTGATCTAAGATTTCAATTCTTCCATGTTTCAGCAGTAGCATATTGTTCCATGGAGCTAAGGTCCAAAATATGGAAGAAAGAAGTGTTTCCATGACTCGACCACCCAGTCAATTCTGTTCCACTTAATCCTTCTTTCATGGCTACATATCTTTCCGGCTAAGGAATGGGAAATCTACATGAATCCAATTTTCATTTCATCCGGGAAAAGCCATCTTTTTCTCAACAATGTCTTTGTCATTTGATCCAATAGCCTTCCGTTAGATAGGAAGAGATTTGATAAATACTGATAACTCTCGGATAGAGTATTAGAATGGAAAGATCTATTAGATAATGAACTATTGGTTCTAAGCCATCTCTGGCGATTAATCAACAATTCGAAGTGCTTTTCTTGCGTATTCTTGATAAACCAGCCTTTATATATAGATGTAGGAGGATCTGTTTGGGAAGTAAGAAGCCCCTTTGACATCTCTTCATCTGCAAATAATTCTCGATGTGAAAACACAGAGACAAAGGGCTGATCTTTGAATAGGAAAAAGAGTGGATCTGCAGGGTCCCAAATGAATTGGCTTATTCGAAAAAGGCCTTGTTCTTTGGAAGATCTATCTCGTGTCTGGTACTGCATGGTTCCACTCTGCAAGAACTCCGAATCATTCTCTTGAAGCTCATCCTCTTCATCATAAATGATCCGCTTGCCCCGAAATGACCTGGACCAATAGGGAAATCCCAATTCATTGGGCCTTTCGATCCAATCAAATAGAAAGCCCCAAGGGCGCCATATTCTAGGAGCCCAAACTATGTGATTGAATAAATCCTCCTCTATCTGTTGCGGGTCAAGGGCTCCTTCCCCTTCTTCAAACTCCGATTCGTATTTTTCATAGAGAAATCTCTGATCAAGGATACACACGTATGTATACATATGTATATATATATAGGAAATCAGATTTTTCATTGTGGGAGAAACCCCAAATCGAAGATGAAGAGAGAAAATCATGAGAGATTTTTGTGATTTCGCAAAAAGAATTAGACTTTCCCAAACATAAATAGAATTTTCAGAGATTAAACAAAAAAATTCTTGGAAAATTCAACTTTCCCATAAATAAAAAAAAAGAAAACTATAAAACAGGGTTCTCAAATTCACTGAAAATTCAAAAGCAGAGAGAGAGAGAATGGGACAAACATGTACATGAAGTTTTGATCTGCAGACTTTACAAACTCCATTGTTAAAGAGAAAAAAAAAAAAAAAAAAGTGAGATTCAAACACCCATTCAAACATTCAAACAACCAAATCTAAGAGGAAGAACACCACCCACCCTTCAAACCCAATCATCTATATATATATACACACACGTATGTATACATATGTATATATATATATAGGAAATCAGATTTTTCATTGTGGGAGAAACCCCAAATCAAAGATGAAGAGAGAAAATCATGAGAGATTTTTGTGATTTCGCCGAAGCCATCTCCGATGTGGCCAGATCGCAGCTTATCATTAGCCGAAGCCATCTTCGGCGTCTTCTCTTCTTCTTCTTTCTCCTCCTCCTCTATTCCTCCTCCTCCTCTGTTTTTCTCGCCTCTTTGTATTTTAGGGTTTGGTTCTCAAAAGTTTGAGAGGCAAAAGAAAGGAAAAAACATTATAAAAAAAAAAAAAAAAAAGAGGTGCCAAAACGACGTCGTTTTGGCACCACCGCAGGAACAATTGTAGGAAAGTATGGCAGATGATCTGGACTCCATATCCCCCCCCCGGATGATCTGGACTCCATATCCCCCCCCCCCCGGATTCTCACGCATATATGTTAGAGACATAAGAAAAAAATAAAAACACATATGATTAATCATAATCATTTAGGAGTCATGGGATCCTCAAAATGGGAGTTCCAAATAAATTTTCGCACTTAGGCCAAGTTTGGTAACCAAAAAATAATTCATATTTTTATCTTTTTTTCATCACATCACCTCTCTACTTTTCTGTATATCTTTTCGTAAAATGACAAAAAGTGCACTTATTTAGATCATCCCAAACAACCCCTTAATTTTGAAAGGAGGTAGCTTCTTCCAATTAATCTTATTTTAATAATTCGAATAGTTCATTTTGTTAAAAATTTCATATATTTCATTTAAAAAAAATTTAGATTGATCTAATCATTATAGTTTATTCAATTTATCACATTTGTCACACAAAAAAAAATGAATGATTAATTTTTAAAAACACAATTGTCGTCGATTTTTTGGGTGACAAATGTAATAAATTGAACAAGTTACGATTATAATATCAATCTAATTTTTTGTATGAATAAAATATACAAATTATCTAACAAAATGAATTATTTAAATCATTAAAATAGAATTCATGATGAGTCTCACGGATTCAAATAACGTCCTTCCGTCCATAATCCTCTTCCATTTTGAAATTAGAAATGTATTGAGAGAGAGAAAAATTGAAAATAAGAAAAATTCAAATAAAAGTTTTGTGAAAGGAAAAGTCTGAAAACTAGACATATACATTCAAAATTTTCTGAATGAGTGGTTGTATGATAAAGATGAAATTTGTATAATATTAAATTTATATATAAAATAAATCTAAATTAGAAGATAATAATTTTTATTAATTTCTAAATGGGTAGGTTAGAGATGATAGTATTAATGTTTGCGAAATGTGTTTCACGGTGTTGCTTTTGTGGTGGGAGACAAGATAGAAAAAGAACAAATAGCTACACATGTTCGTGCAAACTTCCAACTTGTCTCATATAAAGATCAATTAACAGTCTTACGCATTATCAACTGTTTAATCTGTATATTTTATTTTAATTGCTCCTACTTGAAAATAAGTTTCCTTAATCACGAAGATTATGATGGTGGCCAACATCCTATGAAAAACTCTAAGACATTTGTCTTTAGAGATAGAATGGAGGGAATTTATAATGAAGGGATTAAGTAAAATTATATTTGTTTTGATAATAGTTGTTGGTGTAAGGATTGTTAAATTATTTTTATATAAAATAAATATAAAATAAAAAAACAAAAAAAAAAATATAAAAACATTAAACATGAATATTCTAAAAAAAAATGCCCAATATGTAAAAAATAAAAAATAAAATAAAACAAATAAAATTATGATTTTTACTTAACAAAAAATATAAAAAATTAAACATTAATGTTAAAAAAAATGCCCAACATGTTAAAAAAAAGAAAAAAAAGAGAGCAGAGTCCGGCAGACTATTTTCTAATACCAAGTCTCAAGCCTCCATTCTAATTTCTTTTCCAAAGCCCATCTTAATTCAGAGGGATTTATGAATCTCCTCTCCATCTCTTAAAATAAATACAATATTAGTGGGTCCCACCCCAATTCCAATCCTTCCTCTATCTCCAAAAATAAATGGGGCCTAGGTTCCCAAATTAAACTATCAAGAATTTTCTAGTAAGTGGGATATATAGTAAAGATTGAATTGTTAGAAGTGCAAAATCTATATGTAATTAAATCTCAATTATAAATTATTATTATTTTAATATAATTTGGAGTAATATTTCTAAATTCGTAGTATTACTCACATGCTATTAGCAAGTAATCCTCCTTTAACTTTCATCGCCTACACATTGGGTTGGTTATCCTATTGAAACGGATGAGCTTCCACTTCTACCACAAATCCGTTTTTGATTTTTAGATCCAACTATGGTGTTATTTAGTACAGTTTATTCTACATTAAAATTTGATAATTTAAAAGTAGAAGTCAAAAATACTTCTTAGTCAGTTTATAAAAATGAATTTTTGTTTCAATTTATTTAAATTATTTCTACGTAATAAATTATAAGCTGAAGCTGTATGAAACAGTTTGATATAGACTTATAGAATAAAAAACTATAAGCAGTTCAAATAAGCAGCATCAATGTACAAAATTAGTGTGCCAGATTGATTAATGTTATATATATTAAAAAAAAAACTACATATACAGAATGATGTGACACTATTATGATCATATTATTTTATAACAAAAATCCATCAAATTGAAAATTATTGATAAATCCCATTTAGAAGTGTTTTAACCCAAGAAATCCATGAAGGAATTTTTTAATCCATTTAGTCCCATGTATGTATAGTTTTATTCCATAAAGTTATTTTTCTTGATTTACACTATTTTCTTGGACACTTATGCCCTCATATTTAATTTTGATATCCTTATAAATATTTTTTGAACGGTTAGCAATTTTATGATGTGAACATTCATATTTTAAAATTCACATTAGTAGGAATGTAAAATTGGCCCGTGGGCGACCCGAAACCCGTCCGCGAGCCGAGGCGGGCCCGGCCCGTTGACAATGTGAATATTCACATTGACATGTTAACATTCACATTAATAGGAGTGTAAAATTGGCCCGCGTCCCGTGGCGGCGCAAAACCCGCCCGCGGCCCATGGGCGGCCCGAGGCGGACCCGGCTCGGCCCATTAACAATGTGAATATTCACATTGACATGTTAACATTCACATTGATAAGAGTATAAAATTGGCGCGCGGCCTATGAGCGACCAAAAACCTGCCCGGGACCCGGGGCTGGCCTAGCCCGGCCTAGCCCGTTGACAATGTGAATATTCACATTGACATGTTAACATTCACATTGATAGGAGTGTAAAATTAGCCCGCGCCCTGTGGCTGCCCGAAACCCGCCCAAGGCCCGTGGGCGGCCTGGGACGGGCCCGGCCCGGCCTGTTGACAATGTGAATATTCACATTGACATGTTAACATTCACATTGATAGGAGTGTAAAATTAGCCCGCGCCTCGTGGCTGCCCGAAACCCGCCCACGACCTGTGGGCGGCCTAGGGCGGGCCCGGTCCGGCCTGTTGACAATGTGAATATTTACATTGACATGTTAACATTCACATTGATAAGAGTATAAAATTGGCCAGCGGCCTAGGGCGGGCCTGACTCGGCCCGTTGACAATGTGAATATTCACATTGACATGTTAACATTCACATTGATAATAGTGTAAAATTGGCCCACAACCTGTGGGTTGCCCGAAACCCGACCGCAGCCCGAGGTGGGCTTGGCCCGACCCGTGACAATGTGAATATTCACATTGACATGTTAACATTAACATTGATAGGAGTGTAAAATTTGCCCGCTGCCCGAAACTTGCCCGCGGCCCGGGGTAGGCCCGGCCCGGCCCGTTGACAATGTGAATATTCACATTGACATGTTAAAATGCACATTGATAGGAATGTAGAATTGGCCTGCGGCCCGTGGGCTGCCCGAAGCCCGCCCACGGCCTGGGGCAGACTCGTTTGGGTCCGGGCCCGAGCATGTCCGAGACCCTAGGTTAGAGCCTAGGTCATCACTTTGAAACCTGGCCCGGCCCATCGGCCCGCTTAAGGCCCATTCAAGGCTCGATCCGAGGCCCAGCCCGCCCGAGGCGCAATGTATTTATTTCTGGAAAATAATAAAATTTTGGTAGAAAAAATTAAAAAGAATTAAAAAAAAATGGCCAGGCTCGCCCAAGTCCGACCTAAGCTCAAGGCTAGGCCCAGGCCCACCGGCCCGACCCGAGACTCGATCCATTGGCCCATCCAAAGCCCGAATACCCTTGTGCCAAGGCTAGGGCCTAGGCCAAATTTTTTGGCCCGTGGGCTGGCCTGACCCGGTCCGAGAAAGGCTCGTTTGGGCCCAGGCTCGAGCCTAGTTCGAGACCCTAGGCTAGGGCTTGGGCCATCACTTTGAAGCTCGGCCCAGCCCATCGGTCCGATTAAGGCCCATTCAAGGCTCGGTCCAAGGCCCAGCCCGCGCCGAGGCCTAGTGTCTTTTTTTGTAAAAAATAATAAAATTTTAGTAGAAAAAATTAAAAAGAATTAAAAAAAATGGCCAGGCTTGCCCCGGGCCGCCCACGGGCCGTGGGCGGGTTTCGAGCAGCCACGAGGCACGGGCTAATTTTACACTCCTATCAATGTGAATGTTAACATGTCAATGTGAATATTCACATTGTCAATGGGCCGGGCCAGCCCTAGGCCGCTGGCCAAATTTATACTCTTATCAATGTGAATGTTAACATGTTAATGTGAATATTCACATTGTCAACAGGCCGGGTCGGGCCCGCCCCAGGCCGTCCACAGGCCGTGGGCGGGTTTCGGGCAGCCATGAGGTGCGGGCTAATTTTACACTCCTATCAATGTGAATGTTAACATGTCAATGTGAATATTCACATTGTCAACGGGCCGAGCCTGCCCCAGGCCGCGGCTGGGCTTTTGGCCGCCCATGGGCCGCGCGCTAATTTTATACTCTTATCAATGTGAATGTTAACATGTCAATATGAATATTCACATTGTCAACAGGCCGGACCGGGCTCGCCCTGGGCGGGTTTCGCGCCGCCATGGGACGCGGGCCAATTTTACACTCCTATTAATGTGAATGTTAACATGTCAATGTGAATATTCACATTGTCAATGGGCCGGGCCCGCCCCGGCCAGACTCGAATTTTTTCGGGCACCCACGAGGATTGACATGGGCCGGGCCCCTACACATTGACGATATGAACATTCACATTGACGGTATGAACATTCACATTAGGGGTATTTTGGTAATTATGTCACCCATAGGACTTATTGAAATATAAGAAAATAATGTGAACTAAATGACACATAAGTAGATGAAAAGGGTATTTTGGTCTTCTTATCTCAAATAGGACCTAATGGAATAGTCAAAAAGAATATGGGTTGGATGGAATAAAACTCTTAGAAAGTGGATTTATTAAAAAAGCTCCCAAAAAACTATAAGCAGTTCAAATAAGCAGCACCAATGTACAAAACTAGTGTGCCAGATTGATTAATGTTATATATATTAAAAAAAAAACTACATATACAGAATGATGTGACACTATTATGATCATATTACTTTATAACAAAAATCCATCAAATTGATTATTAATTATATATATGCCAGTAGCACATCATTTTAAATTTGTAGTAGATTCTGTATAAAGTTTTTTTGTAAGAATATGCTTTCCCATAACGATATCAGATGAGGGTAACATAACTTGTAATACAATGCATGAATTACATCCTCCTCTTATGTACAAGTTGTTGGCCAATGATTCAAAATTCCCTACACATTCATACACGAGCTGAAAATTTAAAGTAACACATTGCATGAATTGGTGACTATGCATGAAGCACGGTTAGCATCTTATTTGTTAATTTCAATGTATAGAGAAAGAGAATAATGTATATTGATATATTCAGTATATTACACAAGGAGAAGTTTACTCTCCTTTATAGAAGAGTGTACAGAGGTCGGTTGCTAAAAGAACTGAAAGCAAAGACATCATGATCAGCTTGGACACTTTGCAGCTAATAACAACATATAATACACTAACAATATAATACACTAACAGCCCCCCTCAAACTCAAGGAGGATAGGCACAAACCAACTTGAGTTTGGAGAGAGTAACAAAACAAGAAAATAAACTAATACATAAAATAAAATAGGATAGGAGACACTGTATGGTCGTGTCAGACCGTTGGTGAAAACACTGTATGGTCGTGTCAGACCGTTGGTTAAGACACTGTGTGGTCATGTCAGACCGTTGTAGAGGACACTGTGTGGTCGTGTCAGACCGTTATAGTAGAGACTATATGGTCGTGTCAAACCGTTATAGCAGACACTCGATGGTCGTGTCAGACCGTTGGGGAAGACACTGTATGGTCGTGTTGGACCGTTGGTGAAGACACTGTGTGATCGTGTCGGACCGCTGTAGAAGACACTGTGTGGTCGTGTTAGACCGTTGGAGAAGACTTTGGTGGTGCACCAAGGGACGACTTAGAGAGTGCGCCATGGGGTGGCTTGGGTGGTTCCTATGGTGTATAACTATGCTCACCATGATATATGTATAATACTCCCCCTCAAACTCAAATAGGTTTGAAGATAGAAACTTATTGGAAGTTGAAACAAAGGGATTGATAAAGTGGAGCAAAATGGCTCAACACAAAGTGGAGATGTTAAAAAAATGGTAGAAAGGTTTTTTTTTTTTTTTTTTGGTGTAGAACGGTGAGCAAGGTGGATCCTTGATAGGAATAAAACAAGGGTGTTGTGCAAGCCGGATGGCAAGAATGGTACAAGGTTGTTGGAGTAAAAAAATCAGTAAGGTGGTGTTGAGTGTTTTTTATTTTTTTTTTGGTGGAATAAAAAAAAGAAAAAGAAAATGGAAAAAGGGATGATGCTCACTAACTGAGTTGTATAATAATGAAATATTGAAATCTTGAGAGAGAAAAGGGATGAGG
The DNA here is from genome assembly GCA_036172215.1 of Camellia granthamiana. Taxonomy (NCBI): domain Eukaryota; kingdom Viridiplantae; phylum Streptophyta; class Magnoliopsida; order Ericales; family Theaceae; genus Camellia; species Camellia granthamiana. The sequence continues at coordinate 98,412,988 of CM069914.1, forward strand.
GGTTCGGAGTGTTAAAATAATGCAATCTTGAAATCTTGAAATTTGGAAATTTGCTTGATTGAGTTTGTTTTTGGGAAAAAATTTTGGAAAAAATTCTCTACAAACAAATTTTTAAGAGTAATCAAACCAAACAAATTTTTTCAAAAAAAATCTCAAAATTTTGTTTGGTTTGCTTCTTTCCAAAATCACTCTCTCTCATACACATCAAATCAATCACTTTTTTTAAAACTCTCTCTCCAAAACAATTTTTCAAAACCATTTTTGAAAAAAGGCAAACCAAACAAATTTTCATACTTTTTATCTAAAAAATTACTCTACAAACACAAACCAAACAACCCCTTTGATTTTGAAATTTTGAATCCACACTCGCACTGAGGTAGTGCCCAGCAAAAGGAAATGATGTGGGGTAGTAATTAACGGAGTAGGAAAAAAAAAAAAAGAATCAAGTTTCCAGGCTAGGTGATGTAGCAGTTGTGTATTGCCAGTGGTGTGCCGCATTGTATTGGAATGTTTTTCTTTATCAATCTTCCCGCCTATGCAAGACAAGTTGATTGAAAGTGGTGGAAAGAAAAGTTGAAAAGAAATGATGGGTATGTGATAAAATAAAACAAAATATAAAATCAGTGGGTTGGTGGAAGGAAAGTTTAAAACAAATGGTAGGAAATATTAAAATAAAGGTGGGTGTTTGGTGGAAGAAAATGATGGAAGGCCAGGGTGTCCATTGGAGACGGAAGAGAGTGCTTTGGAGCTTTAATAGCCTGTGGAGCTTAAAATAAAGATGAATCAGCCATTGAAGACTAGATCTTGAAGTCCAAAAATCAACAGTGAAAGGATTTGAATTAGTTGAGTGAAAATCAAAAACACCTACGTATATATATATATGTGTGTGTGTGTGTGTGTCTGTGTGTGTGTTAATTTCCGACCACACTGCCAATCAAGTACTCAGCTGGAGAACACTAGCAGAATAGATTAAGCCCGAACGACCTGTCACAAAAAGAAGAGATTCCGGCGGTGGTTTGTCCACCCGGGAGCACTCCGATGATCAAGTCAGTTATCTCTCAAAGATAGCAAAAGTGCTTAACTCACTTATTCAGAATATAAATTGCGTACCTTAGACCCATGGGGGTGCCTCTCTTTTATAGTTAACTCAATCTTAGTCCCAATAGAAGCCTCGCTTCAATGGACTTTAGCTCAGTGCTTATCTTGGACTCTTCAATAGATAAAGATAAACTCCCTAAGAGCTTTATCCTTATCTAAGCTGAGGTTCTTCCTCATTCTAGGACTCTTGTCCCTTATCCGCTTATCCCGGACTCCAATATCTTCGGAGATAACCTCGGCCTAACCGAGATCACCTTGGCGTCACGACCAGGACACGGTTGACACGTCGGCGTCACCTTGGCCACGTGTTGGTACTCAGAAAATATATCCCCACAACTGCCCCCTAGGTTCTATTACATCGGCATCCTGAGGTGATGGAACCTATATCATCATATCGTATAGCATGTCGGCTATCTTGCTGTATCATCCATTTACCGAGGTCATAATACGTTGACTTCACACGACCAGGTCCAGCCGAGGTTACTTGCTTCATTAAACCAAGAACTCCAAGAGTTTTATCACGCGTATGAGTTGTCATGCAAAATAAATCAACCGTTTCTGCCACGCGTCTTCCCTTCACTGGATCGTACTCGATACGCACCTGTAAGTCGTCTTGTGTCTGGGTGCGCCGTCTGACAAGCACGTCGCTTTAGACGTATTGATGGTATTTTGCCGCCATTCTCCGCGTTTTATCAAAATTAACTTTCTCTCTTCGTCTTTTCACTTTTGTATCCTTCATTCTCAAGCTCCCAACTCTCTCTCTCTAACTTTTTCTCCCAAATCTGCCATTGTTCAAGCTTTCCTAGCTCTGCAACTTGTACCATTCACCTTCTCCGGCATGATTTTCATCGCTTTGTCGCTTTTGCAACCGTCGTCTGACTTCGGCTATCCTCACACCGGCCTCACTTTTTTTGGTAAGCCACTGTTCCTCCTGGTTTCAGTTCTCGAAAAAGCTTTACCTTATTTTTCGTTGCCATTGTCATTTTGCTTCAAGTTCTTGACTTATGAATCACGTATCTGAGCATGTTTATTTTACGACTTTGCTTTTGCCCAATTCGTGTCTTGAACACACACACTGCTCACAAATTTGTTTCACTTTTGCCACTGTTCTTGATAGTTCATCGCTATTCTTGATTTTGAAACACGTTCTTGTTTTCTGTTTTCTATGTCTTTTCCAGATTCGTGCCTTCAATCTTTGTTTCCATAGATCTAGGTTTTGGGAATTTGCTTGTAGAACCCACAAACTTTAGGAAAAATTGAAACAAGTTCCCCATAGAATCCCCACAAATTCTGATCATAGTATATTTTTAGGTTTTAGCCGAGGTTCTTCAAAACTGTCACAAAACACCTCCTTCTGAAACCCTACACCTTCCCCTCAAGCCGACATCATGGGTATGTGGAAGCATAGGGTAGACACCCCGACCAAGTTAGAACACTTCAGGCAGGAGTTTGACATCCCGGCCGACGTTCATCTGAGGTTGGCCGGGGAAAACGACTCCATCATGCCCAATAAAAACCTCATGCCTTTCCCTGTTGTTGCCTTTATTGAGTGCGGACTTAGGCTCCCACTCAACATCCTCTTCCGCGAGATACTCCATTATTATAAATTGAACCCAATGCAGCTCGCCATCAATTCCTACTGAGTCATCAATGGTATAATAGCCTTAGCCAAACAAGAAAATGCTAGGGTTACCTTAGCCAACATCCAATACTGCTACACCATGTGTGGCCTCAAATTGGAGAAAAGCTATATCTACTACCTCAAGCCAAGGTCCACAGAGTATAAAATCGTTGCTGACCTCCCAGATTCCAACAAGGGAGCCGGGGATGATTACTTCATTATCTCGGGGAACTGGGAGTTTGCTCCAGATGAGGACCTCCACTTCTACCCTCTTTCTCGAACAGTTTTTGTAGAGGGTAATGGTAAGAGCCCAGTGTTTATACTTACTTGTTTTTTAAAGTCTTCAATACTTTCCTTGCTTTAATGTCTGTTTTTCTTGCAGCTCTTCCCTAACCAGAAAAAGGCTTCCACAAGTCCTTTTTCCCCAGCAAGGGTTTGAAGAAGCTATTGGATTTGCCAGTCCACAAGCGAAGAGCCCCTCTGGTACTCAACTTCATTCCCACTTACAAGTCGGTTCTTCCCGACGTTCCAAAGAAGAAGAAGAATCAATCTCCTCCGTCCGCCATAACTCCACCAATAACTTCATCATCTCGGCCAGATCAAGGGTCAACCTCAGATCCAGCAGAACAACCATCTACTTCGGCTCCGCAGCTGATCCCGCCATCCCAATGCCGATGCCGTCGCCGAACTGTAATTCCTGCCGAGATGGGTCGTAAGAAGGCAGTCGCTGAAGATCTTCTAGCTGACATCCCTGTCTCGATTAACACTCAACCAGCACAAACCTAGCCTCAACCAAAGCCGAAACAAAAAAGGCTAAAGAAGGCTTAGCCAAAGGCAACGGTGACTCAGATTGACACTGAGGACACCTTGCCAATTTCAAAATTGGCTTCGAGCGAGAAGACCCCCTCCGTCCCCGAGAAGAGGCCTGCTGAGGCCGAACCATCCCAATCAACTCGGTCAAAGAGGCCGAGATCCGAATTTGCCACGACCTCGGGGCCAATGAAATCAGATGCCCCCTGGGCCCCTCCGATCACCATCGAAGACAAGCCGGTCAAAGCGGGTGACACTGCGACCGACCTCGAAGTCTGCGTCGCCCTCTCCACGGCTTTGCTGCTTCCAAATGACCTTAACCAGAACGCTGAGATGAGCGAGTATGAAAACTTCGCTCTGATGCTCCAGCACTCTGTTCAAGTAAGTCTTTCGCACTTGGTATCTTTCTTTCTCTATTCTTTCATACTCATAGAATTTTTACTAACTTTTGTTCTATTGATTTTCTTTCAGGCGATCCAGCACGCCCACTCATTCTCTATGCAAGCTTTTGAAGTGAGGAAGGCGTTGGCCGACAAAATAAGGGAGGTCGCCGCTCTACAAAAGTCCCTCAACAGGGCTAAGGACAAGATGAAGATCCTGGCAGATCAAGCCGAGGTAGCTGTAAAAGCTTAGGACGCGTCTGAGGAGAAAGCTAACGCTGCAGAGACCATTGCCAAGGTCCTCACGGCTGAAAAAAAAAAGAGGCTGAGACAAAAATGGCCGAGGCCTAAAAGGAACTGCAAGATGCCTTGGCCACAAAGAAGGCCGAGATCAAGGCCGCCGATGAGAGGGCATATGTAGAGGGGGCTGCCGACGTCAAGGAAGATTACAAAAAACAAGTGAAGCAGGCATGCAACAAGGGTTTCTCCCTTGGTTGGATGGCTGCTCTAAAAAAGCTTGACGTCCCCGAGGACTCCCCCCTCAAGAACGCCAATGTCCTACCCCTACCATTCCCCCTTACTCCAAGCTAATCCGAAGATGATTCTGAGTCTGAGGAGGAAGCTTTGGTGAGGAAATCAAAGGAAGCTATTAGGGCCAAGTCCCCTACTCCAAATGAGCAAGTCCTAGACTTGACTTAAGATGAGGAAGGTGAGGTCTCCAAAGACGCTCCTCCTGAGAAGGCAACATCGGACGCGCCTATTGCCGACAAGAGCCTTGACCAAACTCTTCAAGAAATTGATGCCGACCTCGCGGCTGAGAGGGTTGCCGAGATGTCCTCTCAGCTGTCTTCTGAACCCTAGACCCAACCAGCCATAGACGCTGAAGAGTCTTAGTTTTTGTTTTGTACTTAGTATTTTGTCTTACTTTTTGAATCAATGTAAGCTTGGATCTGGCCGAAGTGCCGCTTTTGTAATTTCTGAACAACTACTCTTTTGGTAGGCCGAAGTGCCCTCTTCTTTTTTGAACTGATTCTTCTGAATGCAAGTACAATTTCCTTTGTATGACTCTTGTATGATTCTGTACTTAGAATAATTTTGTATGCTTTCAAGCATACACCTTATCTGTGTAATTTCCTCGGGGTGATATACCTCGGTTATACAAACCGATGGTTTACCTTGGCAAGTACATAAGTACTTCTTTTAATACAACCTTGGTCTTTGACTTGTAAATTTTTCTAAAAAATTTCAACAAGTGTTTAGACCAATTTTCTTTTAAGTACAACCTCGGTTTAACTTCAATTTGTAACTTCAACCTATAAATTTTTCACAAATTTCAACAAGTGTTAAATATAACCTCACTTTAACTTCAACTTGTAAATTTTTCACAAATTTCAACAAGTGTTAAACATGACCTCGGTTTAACTTCAACTTGTAAATTTTTCACAAATTTCAACAAGTGTTAAACTAATTTTCGCTTGTAATTTCTATCTTTCTAGGAGCCATTTTCCAACTCTCTGCCCCCTAATGTAAACTTAAGTTCTACTTGGGTTCTCATTATGCATGTATTCCAGAAACATCGTCAAGTATCTTATCAATCGTAAGTGTAAAAAATCAATCTAAAATTTTATTTATTACTTCGGCTAATGACAAAGAACAAGATAGTCTAATGATAGAAAAATTTTAGATTGCAAGTATTTCAGGGCCTTGGCAACTCTCTGCCTTCATTATCTTCAAGTCGATATGCCCATTGCCCAATACCGAGATGATTCTATAGGGTTCCTCCCAATTCAGGCCAAGCTTGCCCTCTCTGGGATCCTTTTTGTTGCCGACGACTTTTCTCAAGACCAGGTCACCGACTTGAAACTCCCTTGGGTTGACCTTCTTATTATAAGCCCTGGCAAGCTACTGCTGGTATGCCGCTAGCTGAATTGCAGCTCTCTCCCTTCTTTCTTCTAGTAGATCTAGATCTCAGGCTAATAATACATCATTAGTCTCATTCTCTACTCCCTGAGTTCTGAGTCCTGGGATGCCGACCTCTAGTGGAATTACTATTTCTGTGCCATAAGCCATGGCAAATGGGGATTCCCCCATTGACCTTCTTGGCGTAGTCCGATATGCCCAGAGTACACTAGGCAATTCATCCACCCATTTTCCCTTTGCTGCTTGTAGCCTTTTCTTTATCCTGGACGCTTCTGCTTGTCCATTGCTTTGAGGAAAACTTGGGCTCGAAAAATAATTCTTGATTTTGAATTTTGCACAGAAGCTCTTGATTAGCTTACTGTCCAGTTGTGTTCCATTATCTGCAACTATTGCTCTTGGAATCCCAAACCTGGTGATGATGTTCTTCCATATGAAGTTCTTCATATCCACGTCTCGGATCTTGGTAAGGGGTTCAGCTTCTATCCACTTGGTGAAGTAATCTGTTGTTACTAGCAGGTACTTCCTTTGCCCAGTTGCTTGGGGCAGTTTCCAACAAGATCCATGCCCCATTGGGCAAACGGCCAAGGACTGGATACTGGGTTTATGTCTGCTGCTGGTTGGTGTATCAGAGGTGCAAACCTTTGGCACTTTTCATACTTCTTGACATAGGCTTTTGCATCTTTCTGCATGTAGGGCCACCAATACCCCTGGGTAATGGCCCTATGAGCGAGTGATTTGCCCCCAGCGTGGCTTCCACATATTCCTTCATGTATTTCGTACAAAAAATCTTCAACTTGTGAAGGATGTATACACCTCAAAAGGGGTCCAGTGAAGGATCTTCTGTAGAGATATCTCTCTGCTGTCAAACTGAATCTTGTCGATTTCAATCTGATCTTGTGTGCCTCCTTGTGATCATCTAGCAGTTTTCCTTCTTTCAGGAATGCTATTATTGCGTCCATCTAGCTTGGTCCCATGTCCACACACATTGCTTCACGCTCTGTGGTCAGTGGTTCGATACTCGGGCCCGACAAGTAGTCAACCATTATCGTCCTTGCTTTTCTAGGTTATATTGCACTAGCCAGGTTGGCCAGGGCATTAGCGTGACTGTTATCATTTCGGCTAACCTGCTATTGTCGGCAATTCTGAAACAAGGCCACCAACCTGCTGACCTCCTTTGCGTAGGCCGACATCCTTTTATCTCGAGCTGTAAACTCTCCCGTTGTCTGGTTGACTATAAGCTGGGAGTCACAAAAGACTATCACCTCATCTGCTTCTACTGCTGCTGCCAGTTTCAGTCCTGCAATCAGTGCTTCATACTCTGCCTCATTGTTTGAGGCCTTGAACCCCAAATGAATGGATTGTTCTAGTATCTGTCCATCCGGAGATACCAGTACTACTCCTGCCTCTGCTCCTTGTCGGTTTGAGCTCCCATCAACAAACAGTCGAAAGGCGTCATCGATGTAAATGCTGCAGGGCCTAAGTTTTTCTTCCGTCCTTTGTTCTGTTGCCTTCGGCTGGGCTTTTCTTTGCTCGCTTAGACATCGTTCACCTCGGCTCAACGGAGCCCGATGTACGATGGCTCCTGGTGTGAACTCGGCCACGAAGTTGGCCAAAACTTGGCTTTTGATTGCTGTTCTGGGTCTGTATTCCAGGTCATACTGGTCCAAAGCCACTGCCCATCTGGCTATTCTGTCTATCATATCTCTCTGCTGTAATAGGGACTTCAAAGGATGTTCATTTAGCATCACAATTTTGTGGGCTTGAAAGTAGTGGTTCAGCTTCTTTGAAGCCATTACTAAAGCCAGTGCTAACTTCTCCAAAGATAAATACCTGGTTTCTGCATTAGCCAGGGTTTTGCTTACATAGTAAACAGCCCTTTGTTCCCCTTTTTTTTCTCGGATTACCACTGCACTTACTGCATGTTCCGAAATTGCTAAGTACAGGAACAGCTCCTCTCCAGGTTCTGGATTTGAGAGAACTGGAGCCGTGGTCAAATACTTCTTCAAGTTGGCTAGGGCAACTTCGCACTCTTCTGTCCATAAGAAGTCTGTGGCTTTCTTCACTAAGCTGAAGAAGGGTTTACATTTGTCTGAGCTTCTGCTTATGAACCTATTCAGGGTTGTAGCCCTTCCAGTCAACATCTGTACTTGCTTCGCCGAGGTTGGGCTTTTCAATTCTAGGATGGCCTTGATCTGATCTGGGCTGGCCTCAATGCCCCTTTTGGTCACCAAGTATCCCAAGAACTTACCAGATCCAACTCCAAATGTACACTTCGATGCATTGAGTCGGAGCCGATATGTTTTCAGGATGTCAAAGATTGCCTTTAAGTCTTCCAGATGGTCTTTAGGTTCCCTGGTCTTCATGGCCATGTCATCGATGTATACTTCCACTGTTCGGCCAATTAGGTGTTTGAACATTTTGGTTACCAATCTTTGGTAAGTTGCTCCTGCATTTTTCAACCCAAAGGGCATCACTCTGTAGCAATACAGCTCCTTTAGGGTGATAAATGCAATCTTCTCCTCGTCTGGGGGGTACATGGCTATCTGATGGTACCCCCTGTAGACATCCAGGAAGCTCATCCTTCCATGCCCTGAAGTGGCATCCACCAGTTGATCAATCTTGGGTAAAGGAAAACTGTCTGGGACAGGCTTTGTTTAGGCTGGTAAAATCCACACAGACCCTCCATTTACCATTCTTTTTCTTCACCACCACTGTATTCGATAGCCATGTCAGGTAATTTACCTCTCGAATGACTGTGGCCTCCAAAAGTCTGTCTACTTCCTCTTCTACTGCCTCAACATGCATCAACGTCGGTCTTCTTGCCTGTTGGATTACAGGTTTAGCCATCCTGTCTACGTTTAGTATATGGCAAGTGACCTCGGGGTCAATGCCTGGCATTTCGTAAGACGTCCAGGCAAACACCTCAATGTTTGCTCTCAAGAAAGCCTCCAGTTCTTTTTCCTCTTCTTCGATTAAGCCCGAGCCGAGAAGGAAGAAGCGGTCTTCATCCTCCTGCTGGACGAGGATTTTCTTTAGGGCTTCTTCACTCTTCTCGGCTGGCTCCTTGCCGACGTCCTCTAGGACTTCCATATCCTCGTCTTCAATCTCTGCCCTTTCTGGTTCTCGTATGCTACAGGTGGATTTCATTACTGCCATGGAGCAGTTCTTTGCCTGCAGCTGATCCCCTCTGACCTCCTCTATCCCATGCTCTGTTGGGAACCGCAATAGCTGATACAATGTTGAGGGAACAGCCCTTATTGCATGCAACCATGGCCTTCCCAGGATAACATTGTAGGGGGAGGGTGTGTCGATTATGGTGAACTCTGTCTTTATCTTCTTGGTGCTAGCCTGCACTTCCAAGCTTGCTGCTCCCAGTGGCCATGTCGGCGTTCCATTGAACCCGACCATTGGGCCATTGGATTGCTCCATATCGTCTGGGTGAAGGCCAAGCTCCTTGTAACATCTGACATACATGATGTCACAAGAGCTGCCTTGGTCAATTAGGATGCGATTCACTTGGCACTCCCCAACCTGGAGGGATACTACCAAGGCATCATTGTGCGGATGTTACACCATCTCCAGGTCGACTTCAGTAAAGGACACTACTAGTCCCTAGCACTCCTCGGCCCGAGGTCTTTTCTGTCGGACCTGGTATACGTGCTGCAAGTGCTTTACCTTCTGGGTCTCCCCTCGTATTTCGTTTTCGTTAACCTTCGAGTGAATTTCATTAATTAACTGAGGTCCGCCTGCCTGCGGTTGCTGTGCTGGGGGAGGTGGAGCTGCTGGTGCCTGAGGCAGTCTTGCCTGCTCTTCTTTTGTCCTGGCCTCATCTACATGGTCCCTCAAATGGCCTTGCCTTACCAGGTCTTCTAGGTGTGATTTCAGGGCTCTGTAACCCTGAGTCAAATGCCCATCTTCATTATAGTAAGCACAATGCTTACTAAGGCTTCTTCCTATAAACTCTCCTGGTACCCTTGCTGGTGCTCTGAAATAGGGTTGGGTTCAGATTTTATCTAGGGCTTTGTGAATTGGGATTCGGAATACAGTTGTGATTGTCTGTGCGGTCCTCAGTCCTATCTCTTGTTTGTTTAATCCGTTGTCACCTCGGCCTCGCTTTGGCGAGCCGTTTTCTTTCTCTTGTTTTGTTGCCTTAATCCTTGGCGTGTCTTCCTCGGCTCTGGCATATTTCTCAATTCTGGCCATGAGCTCCTCCATGCTTTTTGGCAATGTCTTTGCCAATGACTTTCGTAATGCACAATCATCTCTTAGGCCGTTCTTGAAAGACATGACCGCCACCTCTTGGTTGCACTCGGGTATTTAGTTGAACACCTCATAATACCTTTTTGCGTAGGCCCTAAGGCCTTCATCCTCACTGATTCTCAAAGCCATCAGGGCATCTACCCTTAGTGGCTGTAGTTTGTTTGTCACGAACCTGGCCATGAACATCTCGGCCAGGCCTTCCCAGGTCTTCACACTTCCTTTTGGCAATTTGTGAAACCAATCCGATGCAATTTTCCCGAAAGATGAGGGGAACACCTTGCAAAGCAACGGCTCTTTCCTAGTGTACAATGCCATCGAGTTTAGGTATAAACCGACGTGAAAGTTGTGGTCTGACTTACCATCGTATATCTGGAACCTCGGCATGCTGAATCTTTTCGGGGCCTCAAATTTGTCCAACTCCACCGAGAATGGTGTTCTCGGCTTAACAGAGGAAGTTACCTCGGCATTTTGTTGCTTTCTCTTGAGGTAATCTCTTAAGTCCTCTTTGGCCCGCCTAGGAGCTCGGCTATCTCCTGACTTCAGCCTTTTAGGTGCACTACTCTCAGCTTCGTTGTGAGCCGTCTTTGACCTTTCTCCATCAGTTGCGTCGAAGCACAACTCCTGCCTTTGAACTTGCCGATGTTCTTTGGGGTCTGCTTCCTTGGTGCGATGTGTCCTTCGAGATTCTTCCCTTCTCAACTCTTCTCGCCCAACCTCCCTTGGAGGCCGGTGAGAGTGTTTTTTGCTCCTGGTGTGCTGGGGGGCTACAGGGATTATTTTCTGCCCTCCCTTCTGGGCATTGGCCGCTGGAATCGGCGTGTCCTGCAGCTGGAACGGTGGCTACATGACGTTGTTTTGCATCATGAAATTGACGACCGATTGCAGGTTTGCCAATTTGTTCGCCATCCCCTTCATCTTTGTGTCCCTCCGTAGGCATCTATCCTTCCATACCTGGAGGTTATCCTCGTTATAGTACTCGTTTCGGTCTAATTTCTTCTGTACGTTGCCCTCCTGGCCGACGTCCTTTCCTTCGTGATTCTTATCACGAGTCTTTTCGTTGCAGTTGTCTCCTTCGACGTTAAGGTCAATAGGTCTTCCACTCCCAGTAGGAGTGTCATCCCCAACCTTTTCTCTCTGTCCATCGTTAGCCATCTATTCTCCTTTCTTTCCCACAGACGGCGCCAAATTGTGTGTGTCAATTTCCGACCACACTGCCAATCAAGTACTCAGCTGGAGAACACTGGCAGAATAGATTAAGCCCAAACGACCTGTCACAAAAAAAAGAGATTCCGGCGGTGGTTCGTCCACCCAGGGGCACTCCGACGATCAAGTCAGTTATCTCTCAAAGATAGCAAAAGTGCTTAACTCACTTATTCAGAATATAAATTGCGTATTTTAGACCCATGGGGGTGCCTCTCTTTTATAGTTAACTCAATCTTAGTCCCAATAGAAGCCTCGCTTCAATGGACTTTAGCTCAGTGCTTATCTTGGACTCTTCAATAGATAAAGATAAACTCCCTAAGAGCTTTATCCTTATCTAGGCTGAGGTTCTTCCTCATTCTAGGACTCTTGTCCCTTATCCGCTTATCCCAAACTTCGATATCTTCGGAGATAACCTCGGCCTAACTGAGATCACCTTGGCGTCATGACCAGGACACGTGGCACCCCGGTTGACACGTCGGCGTCGCGTTGGCCACGTGTTGGTACTCAGAAAATATATCCCCACAATATATATATAAAGAGTTCATTTATAGATCTGGGGCTATAGAGAAGATGAAGCCAATCGAATGAAGACAAGTGGATGGAGAGCAAAACAACATGAGAGGCGCCGGAGTGAGCAAACGCCGAGGTTGGCGGTGGAAATAGAAGGCAGGCCTCAAATCGGCAAAACTGTTGGGTAGACAGACGGCGCGTTGCATAGGCGACATAGTCGGTATTGATCCGTCACAACTGGAAGCAGTGGTGAGGTTGCAGGTGACGGACATAAGGCACGCCGGCCGCGCGAGCTGGTTGGTCGCGCGCACATGCTCAGGATGAGAAGAGCGATGATGAGACAATTGTCTGATGAGGTGTGGAGACCGAAGGAGAGGATCAAAGCAAGAGGGAGAGGATCAAAGCCGTCTAGATCGTGACGATCATGACAAGAGTTGCTATGATGTTGTTGGTATAGATCATTTCGGCCGATGAAACGCGACCTCCTGTTGTAGAACAGCTCCGAAAAAGGGTTGAAGTCCAGCGGGCGACCAAGGCAAGGCTGCCGCCCGCCGGTGAAGCGAAATTATGAGGTTCTTAACTTAGCTCTGATACCATGTCAATTTCAATGTATACAGAAAGAGAATAATGTATATTGATATATTCAGTATATTACACAAGGAGAAGTTTACTCTCCTTTATAGAAGAGTGTACAGAGGTTGGTTGCTAAGAGAACCGAAAGCAAAAACATCATGATCAGCTTGGACACTTTGCAGCTAATAACAGCATATAATACACTAACAATATAAAACACTAACATTATTAATGGATTATTATGGTTGAGTTGAGGGGGTGGGCAAAGAGACTTGAATATTCGGCTGAGTTCTTTTGCGACCTTGATCATTTCTGGCCTATCTTCTTTTTTCATTTGGGTGCATCTCAAGGCAAGTGCTGCTGCAGCTTGTAATTGTTGTTCTTGCTCAATTCCTCCTCTTTCTTTCAGAATTCTTGGATCAACAACTGCAATAAACTTATCCTTGTTTACATAGTCTTTCACATGTGTATTTATTAACTGTCGATAATTTTCGCTACCTTTCATGTCTGAGGTTCTTTTCCCGATCAAAAGTTGAACAAGAATTATGCCAAAACTATAAACATCGGACCTCTTAGTGAGAAAGCCCGTTATCAAGTGCTCAGGATCTATAAATTCAAATGTCCCAATTACTAGGGATTTTACCTGTGTTTCTCCAGAAGGAATTGATAAAGATAACAAGAAATCCAATAATTTAGCAACACCACATTGGTCTATGATAATATTACTTGGTTTTAGGTCCCTACGGATGATGGGTGTTGAAAACACAGTGTGCATGTAAAGAGACTACGATAGATGATTGCAAGCCAGCAGAGAACAAACAGAATGCAAAGAGAAAAATATATCACTAAAGGGACTATGATCGATAATTACAAGATGACAGAGAACAAATGAATTATGCAAAGAGAAAAAAATATATGAGTCCTGATACATGCATATTGCAACTGGGTAAATGATATACAGATAGAATTCTGTTTGGTAAAATTTTGGATTCAACTAACCCAAAAAATGCAAAAACCATCATTTTGGTATGACCAGGTCCATTCATTCTATGGAGGGAAATTTCAACTAATATTAGAAGACCTGTTACAAAGGGTAATTAATCCGAATGAAAAGAATGCTTTCATTACTCCGGGATAGAGGTGGCAATCGGGCAAGTTCGAGCGAGTCTAACCGGTTTATGAATTAAAACATCTCAACTGTATGCTTGTTATAATTAGTGAATAATGAGTCCCTTTTCCTCATGAAGTTCCTCAACAGAGAGCTCCTCCAATAATATCCTTCCATTTTTTTCTAAGAATGTCCTAATTTCTCTATCTAAACAGAGGTTGCTCTTATTCAAGATTGACAATAATGTTCCTCTCCCACAACCCATACAATGATCGTACTTTGTCACACACGATACCCTTCCTTGCTCACCTACCACGCAAAATGCTTCACAAAACTGTATTATAAAAGAGGGGCTACTTGCTTTTGAATCAAAATCTGACTTGTGCATTCTATGCAAAACAAAAAATTGTTATTGCAGCAGAATGGAAATTGAATTGTGTGTACATATTAGTGATATATAAACAAAAGTTCCATAGCCATATATGCTTCAATGAAGTAGGCATTTTGGTCATTGAGTTCAAGAATATTGTGAATGTGAGGGTAAAGTTAATACTCCAAAATTCTATAAAGGGTTAAGACTGCAATTCAGTAATCAGAATAGAAAATCGCATAACATTAAAATTGAAAGCATTCTAGAAATTAAAGAACCTAGGCATGATATGGTAGCTACAACTAGTAAATAATCATAATGCATAACACAAATTTTCTATCTCACAAGGGGTGGTGGAGACAAACAGAACAGTTTAACAATGTAAAACAATGAGAGATGAGTAGCATAACTTGTAATACAATGCATAAATTGGCGACTATGAATGAAGCACGGTCACTATCTTATAAATGGACTATTATTGTTGAGGTAACGAGGTGCTAACAGACTTGAGTATTCGCCTGAGTTCTTTTGCCACATCAATCATTTCTGGCCTATCTTCTCTGTTTTCTTGAGTGTATCTTAAGGCAAGTGTTGTTACAGCTTGAAATTGTTGCTCTTGCACGGTTCCTCCTTCCAGAATTCTAGGATCTACAAGTTCATTGAACTGGTCATTGTCTACATAGTCTTCCATGTAATTATTTAGAAGTTCACGATTTTTACCATGTTTATTGTCATATGCTCTTTCCCCAGTCAAAAGCTCAAGAAGAATCATGCCAAAACCATAAACATCGGACTTATCAGTAAGAACGCCTGTGTGAACATACTTAGGATCTGCATATCCATATGTCCCCATTAACAAGTCTTCCACCTGCTTTTTACCAAGAGGAATTGGTATAGATAACGAGAAATCTATCAGCTTAGCAACGCCAAATTGGTCTATGATAATATGATCTGGTGTAAGGTCTCTATGAATGATGGGTGTTGAAAATGCAGTATGCATGTAAACAACAACATAAGCAATGTCATATGCGATCTTTAGCCTACTTTTCCACATTAATAACCCATTATTCTCCATCATGTCTCCTTTTCTTTCATACAAGCGGATGGCTAATGATTCAATACTCCCTGTGCATTCATACACCAAAGCTAGAAATTCAATGTCTAGGCAACAACCTATTAGCTTTAAAACATTCTTGTGACTACTCATCAATGTTGTAACCACTAGGTCACGAATAGCAAAGGACTTGACTTCATTGGAATGCAGATGACCGTTAGGATCATCATACTTCTTAACAAAAATTAGGCATTCCTTGAAAAGACCCCTATAGATACAAGAGCTACATAGTCGAGACACAATTTGATTGGAGAAGCAAAATCTATTTGTTGCTTGAGAAAGTTCGTGGACAGAGAATCTACGGATAGGAATATTATATCTGCCATTGGAAAAAGCAATAAGCTCCTCCAATAACATGCTTCCATTTTCTAGGAATTTTCTTTCTTGTTCCAAACAGAAGTTGTAGTACTTGTCGTTGTCATTGATGTTCTTAGTGTTCTCACTCCATATTGACCGCAATATTCCGCTTCCACACCCCATAAATTGAGAGCACTTTGTCCCACAAAACACCTTTCCTTGCTCACCATCAGCTGTACAGAACGATTCACAAAACTAGACTACAAAGAGGGGCAACTATTTACTTTTAGAAATCGAAAATCGAAAATTAAAAGCATCAACAAATAATCAACAAACTTACCAAAAAAGTTTATTTTATTTTATTTGTATGGATATATTATGTAAAAGAAAATTTAAATTTGATTATTTTATGTACGACGAGAATGTAATCATTTGTTTTTATGTTCTAGGGTTCCGGAAACTATGCCCTTATAGGACATCTTGAATGAGTTTCAAAAAGGTCACAGTCACATGGCTGTTGTTGTAAGACAGTGCAACAAGACAGAGGACCATTCTTCTAGCAAGAGCCCTGCTCATAGTAAGCTCCATTTCATGCTTTGAATGCTTGGACAATTTTTTTTCTGATGCTCTCTCTTTCTCAGATTCAGTGACGGATATGAAGGTAGACATTGATGGTGAAAAGACTCCTCATCAGAAGGCTTTAAAGGCCAAAAGATCACTCTAGAAAGTGAAAAGTTTTCCCAATAGCGGAAACAATTCTTATAGGGGCGCCTCTAGGAGCAAGAAGTGGACAAAGGAAATGTACTCCAACATCCTGCAGATAGCCGGCAGCCCGCTTCCAAAGCTTCCTGAAGTAGAGGAAGCTGTCGGCATAATAACCATGGAAGACGTTATCGAAGAACTTTTACAGGTAAATTCGAGAACTTCCATTGGTACCTTAAATTCCTGGTTTTTTTATATCCTCCCACTAATTTTCATAGATGGTTCCATATATTGACATATCATTTTAACACCATTTTGAGGATTCAGAACGATGGTTTTGTTTAACCTGTTGTATTTTCTAGATAGATTGAAAGGGTAATTTATATAGAAATTGGGCCGAGCTGGACAAAGGGCCATTCTGGGCCGCAGTACGAAGGGCTGAGTAGAAAGGCCGTAGGGGTTACTCCGGTCCATAAGAAGACTTTGTAGTTAGACTGGTCCCAAAGCCGTAATGGTTAGTTCGGTTACTTAAGGCCTGATACGTAGTCCGGTTAAGAAGTGTAGTGCGGACGATTCGGTCTTCAGGAATTATTTCGGTCGTGTCATATGGGAACCGAGGTAGGCTAAGTCCTCCTAAGGACTTAGTTCTGAGGATAGTTCGGCTCAGCTCTCTTATGGATAGCTCGGTCTTAGCATGGGAAAGCCGAGGTAAGGGAAAGGAAGGTCAGGGCCGAACTAACAGGTACTTCGGTTGAATGATAATCCGGCCATGGTAAAACCATCTCACTTGGTTTAAGCAGTGAGGGGGGTGTTGAAGGATAAGCATTATCCTTCAGGAGTATGAGTCCTAGTAGGACTCTGCATGGAGAAGTAAAAGTCCTACTAGGATTGTACCCCACGGAACCTATAAAAGCTCACAAACATCACCTATGGAGAGGTAACACAACTTTGTTTTCTGAATACATAGAGCTTTTGTCTACTTGTCAAGCTTACTGACTTAGGCATCGGAGAGGTTTCCGGCACACACTCGCCGGCTAGCTCACGTTTGTATTTTCAGGTTGTAGAACGACGACGTACGGAGGAATGCAGATTTGATCAACAGGATTATACGAGAATGTGTATTTCTTTCCCGTACAATTGGCGCCGTCTGTGGGAATTCAGACAAGAACAAAACCTCTTGATCAAACTTTTCCTCTTAAAGAATCAATGGCGCACAATGAAAAGTTGCCACAGTCCGCCATCGACGGACTAACACCTGAGGGAGGTGCGAGGCGCGAAGGTTTACCCTTGATCCCTCCCATGGCGGACTTGGACCTAAGACAGAATCCCAGGAGGGATACGAGGGGGAGAAGACGGACGAACAGCCCCCATCACTCTCGTTCACAGAGCCCAGAGAGACAAAGGCGGAGGATTGACCCTCAAGCCTTAGAGGATCGCGTCAAGGAGCAAGACGAATTGATACGACGGATGGCGGCGGATATGGAATCTCTAAAGCGTCAGATGAAGGGGAAAGAAGTGGCGACAGGAGAGGGGCGTACAGACAAGACGCCCCCTAGTCACTCGGAAGGTCGTGGTAGGAACACCACGCCCTCGCAAGCAGAGAGTAAAAGCCTCAGGACAGGCGATACTCAATCCAGGTCTTCCAGAACTCGTCACTCCAGGACTGAGAGGGCGAGATCTGAGAGGTCTTACACGGAAGGGAGCACTTATTGGCCTTCACATACGCACCAAACAAGGTCCAGACAGACGGAATTGCCCAGATCATCCGACTTACGCACTGTGCTCGAAGAGAAGGCACGATGGAGGGAAGACGCCAGGGCACGCGATCCACACAGAGTTTCTGCCTTACAGCGATTGGCTCCTCGGACGCATGGAAGCGTCGAGATTGGAATGCCAATACCGCGCCCTGCCTACGAACCAACGGACAAAGCATTAGCAAGGCTGCAGACTTCACCGTTTGTGCCAGCAATTGAGAACGTGCCTCTACCATCGGGCTTCCTACAGCCCAAATTTAATACATATGAGGGGAAGACAGACCCCTACTCACACTTGAGCCACTTTCGCCAGGTCATGGCTGTATACCGGCGAAACGAGGCCTTAATGTGTATCCTCTTCCCATCTAGCCTGGGTGACCTAGGCTTGACTTGGTTCGAGAAACTTCCAGAAGGCAGCATAGCCTCCTGGGCACAATTGGCGGAAGCATTTGTAACAAGGTTTCGAACAAACACTAAAACCCCGGTGGAGATCGACCAGCTACTCTCCATCGACATGGGCGACAAAGAGACCCTGAGATCCTATAACAGTCGCTACTAGGAGACCTTCAATCAGATTGGGGACTGCCCCACCAATCTCGCCATAGCACAGTACAAAAGAGGCCTTCCAATGGGGAACAGACTAAGGGACTCAATCACCATGACACCGCCCCTCACCATGGAAGCCCTGATGGAAAGAGTGCATCAGCACATCAGGGTAGAAGAGGATGGCGCACGTGCCAAAGCAAAGACTGGCACGTCCACAGTACCAGAAAAGAAGGCCTCAGCAAAGGTCAACGCGGTAGATCGTCCGCACAAAAACGGACGTGGCAGGCGAGACAATGGGGAGGACCAGGATAAAAGATGGTTGAGAGTCCGCACTGCCATAACCACGGTCTTCAAGAAACCGATCTACCGAATTCTGAGTGAAATTAGAGACGAGCCTTTCGTCAAGTGGCCAGCCAAGCTAGGCGAGGCTCAGAAGGATTACGACGACAGATCACGGTGCACCTTCCATAAAGAAAAGGGGCACCGCACTGAGAACTGCACGTCATTGAGACAGCACCTAGAGGAATTGGTTGCAACAGGTCACCTCGACAAATACATTGAAGGAGGGACGTAACCAGCCCCCCAGGACCATAATAACCCCAACAGAATGCTGATCGACGCCCCACCTCAAGGCATTATCAACGTGATACATGGAGTCTTTGAACCTGAGCGTGTATGCGAGCTCAGAGGATCAATCAAAAAGGCTGAACACTTAAGAGAGGTGCTAAGTGCCCAACCTGCAGTCAAGAAGGGGAAGACTGAGGACACAAACGTCATGTCTTTTTCGGATAAAGACTTGGCAAGGATATATTTCCCTCACAATGATGCCTTGGTCGTCACTCTCCGAGTCAAGGATTTTGACGTCAAGCGGATTTTGATAGACCAGGGTAGTTCATGTGAAATCATGTACTACGAAACATTCAAACAACTAAAGCTACAAGACAAAGACTTGGCACCCGCCGTATCTCCCCTTATTGGATTCAACTCCATGCCAGAATGGCCCGTCGGCAAAATAATCCTCCCAGTCAGAGCAGGGAGTGTGACGAAACAAGTGGAGTTCTGGATATTGAAGGTCCCCTCCACTTACAATATCATCTTGGGCAGAACATGGCTGCATGCCATGCGATCGGTGGCGTCATCCTACCACCAAGTAATGCGGTTTCCCAACGACACCGGAGTAATAGAAGAGGTCTATGGAGACCAGATTATGTCCAAGCAATGTTTTGTCACGGTGAATGGCAGCCGCGCTGCGAAGGGATATGTTCATTCGGTGGAAGAACCTGAGAGTAATGAACTATTCGCAGATGTTGGCAAAGTGGCTAGCCAGAAAGCAGTGGAAGACTTGGTAGAGGTAAAAATAGATGAAAAGAACCCGGATAAGTTCTTTTTGCTTGGTTCGTCGTTATC
This sequence comes from Camellia granthamiana, assembly GCA_036172215.1. NCBI lineage: Eukaryota > Viridiplantae > Streptophyta > Magnoliopsida > Ericales > Theaceae > Camellia > Camellia granthamiana. The sequence goes on from CM069914.1 coordinate 98,432,661, forward strand.
CAGCACCGAGAGGTTAGAGGTCTTGGAATTTTTGACCTCTAACATCGAAGTGTTCGCCTGGACACCATACGACATGCCAGGCGTTGATCCCAACTTCATCTGTCACCAACTCAATGTCCACCCATACGCCAGACCAATCATTTAGCGAACTCGCAGATCGGCACTCCATCACGTCGAGATAGTGGCGAAAGAAGTAGGAAACCTGCTGGAGGCAGGAGCTATTAGAGAGGTACACTACCCAAGATGGATCTCCAACACAGTCGTAGTGCCAAAGAAGAATGGCAAGTGGCGTGTCTGCGTCGACTACAAAACAGTCAACAAGGCATGCCCAAAAGACAGCTTTCCTCTACCACGGATAGATCAACTGGTAGACCTAACGGCGGGGCACAACCGACTTAGCTTTCTAGATGCATACAGAGGCTACCACCAAATCGCCATGCATGAACCAGACCAGGAGGTCACATCCTTCACAACTCCAAGAGGACTGTACTGTTACAAGGTCATGCCCTTTGGCCTAAAGAACGCAGGGGCGACATTCCAACGGATGGTCACCAAGATGTTCGAGCCATTGTTAGGCAGAACAATGGAGGGTTACATCGACGATATGGTGGTCAAGAGCAAGGATGAGAATGACCATCTCAAGGACCTAGGTGAGATGTTTGAGATCCTAAAGAAGCATAAGTTATGCCTCAACGCGTCGAAGTGTGCATTCGGAGTAGGATCTGGCAAATTCCTGGGCTTCCTGGTGACCAACCGGGGTATAAAGGCAGACCCCTCCCAGATCAAGGAAATTTAGGATCTGGAGAGACCAAACTCAGTGAAAGAAGTACAGCATCTCACCGGCATGGCCGCTGCGCTCAATCGGTTCATAAGCCAGTCGTCAGACAGACTATGACCATTCTTCCATGCTCTAAAGGCCAAGTTTGAGTGGGACGACGAATGCGACCGAGCTTTGGAAAGCTTGAAGGAATACATGTCTTCTCCACCACTACTTGTAATCCCAATTCCTGGAGAAGAACTCTTCTTGTACCTGGCAGTCTCACAGCACGCAATTAGCGCAGTATTGGTCCGTGCAGAAGAAGTCCAACATCTGCCCATCTATTATGTTAGCAAGACACTGCTGGGCGCCGAAACGAGATACTTGCCACTGGAAAAACTAGCGTTGGCCTTGATGATGGCCTCAAGAAAGTTGTCACACTACTTTCATGCCTACACTATAGTTGTCCTCACAGCCTTCCCATTAAAAGCTTTGTTTGAAAGGGCTAACTTCTCTGGGCGGATCTTAAAGTGGGCAGTTGAGTTGGGGCAATACGACATCAAGTTCCAACCCAGAACCGCAATAAAGGCACAAGCATTGGCAGACTTCGTCGCAGAGTTCACCCTAGGAAGTCATCATATCTGCCCAGTCGACCTGACTGAAGCAACCGAATTAGGGATGGAAGTTGACGTCGGAATAACGCCACCCCTAGTATTGGCAACTCAGTCAGGCCCCAAGGCAGACCAGAGTAAAGCAAGGAAGGAAAAAGCAAACCATGCTACACCAAGTCAAGACTCACCAACAAGACAAGACTTGGTACAACTAGATGGCGAGGGGCAGACAACAAGCATGGACCTTGAAGAAGACACCAGCATCAAGGAGGAAGATCCCAAGGCATCATCTGATCCCTCTACTTGCTGGAAGTTGTTCGTGGGAGAGATGTGGAAGGTCTTCGTGGATGGAGCTGGTGGTAAACCAAATATCTGGCGACTACGAAGCGAAGGATGACAGAATGGCTAAGTATCAAGAGCTGGTCCGAACAGAGATCAAGAAGTTTGAAGTGGTGAGGATAGAACAAATCGGCAGGGAAGAAAACAGCAGAGCAGACGAACTAGTAGGCTTCGCCTCAATGGCAGACACCTCCATCCCTCATCCATTGCTGATCGACTACCTACCTAGACCAAGCATTGAAGACCCCGAAGTGGAAGAGGTATGTTGTGCAGAGTTAGGACCTTCTTGGATGGATCCCATCATACTATTCCTAAAAGATGGCACCTTACCAGAAGAGAAGAAAGAAGCCAACAGAATAAGAGCAAAGTCACAGCGATTTTGGCTCTCTCCATCCTTGGCATTGTACAAAAAGTCGTTCTCAGGACCTTACCTAAAGTGTGTACACCCCAGCAAAGTGGAAGCATTCCTGTTCGAAATACATGAGGGTGTATGTGGCAGCCATCAAGGAGGAAGATCACTGGCATACAGAGCAATCTCGCAAGGATATTGGTGGCCATACATGCAAGCGGATTCAGAGAAGTATGTCAAAAAATGTGAAAAATGTCAAAAGTTTGCGCACCAAATACACCAACCTGCCAGAGAACTTCTACCTCTCACTAGCCCATGGCCTTTCGCAATGTGTGGCTTAGACATAGTAGGGCCACTTCCAACAGCACCAGGCAACAGGAAATTCTTTCTTGCAGCAACAGACTACTTCACAAAGTGGGTGGAAGCGGAAGCCTTGGCATCAATCAAGAAAAAAGATGTGAAGAAGTTTGTTTGGCAGAACATCATCACTCGGTTTGGCATACCAAAAGCACTGATCTCAGACAACGACACTCAGTTCGACGGCAGAATTTTCAGAAGCTTTTGTGAAGAGTACAAGATAGAGTTCTACAATTCTACACCAGCATATCCCCAAGCAAATGGTCAGGCAGAGGCATCAAACAAAGTAGTCTTGGATGGATTGAAGAAAAGGTTAGAGAAAGCCAAAGGCAAGTGGGTAGAAGAGCTCCCTCATGTTTTATGAGCTTACCGCACCACACCTCGCCGATCAACAGGAGAGACACCATTCTCCTTAGCTTATGGCATGGAAGCAGTCATCCCATTAGAAGTTGGCCTCCCCACAATTCGAAGCGAAAACTTTGATCCAGACTTAAATGGCGAAGCCATAGCATTGGAGCTTGACCTTGCGGAAGAAAGAAGAGACAGTGCATTAGTTCACATCGCCTCCTACCAACAAGAATTGTCTAGAAAGTATAACAAAACAGTGCATCCGAGGCAATTCAAGATCGGAGATTGGGTACTGAGCAAGGTAATGGGAAATACCTTGGTACCAGGAGATGGCAAGCTAGGGCCTAACTGGGAAGGACCTTACAAAATGGTTGGATTAGTAGGCAAAGGGGCATACCACTTAGAAGATGAGGACGGCAAAGCGATTCCCAGGCCATGGAACACTGCCAATCTCAAGTTATTTTATTTTTAGTTTTTTTTTTCCTTCTTTTAAACATATGTAATTTTTTCCTTTCTCAATAAAACAAGTCAATTCTTTTCAGCATGGTTGTTTTTCTGTAAAAGATAGTTTTAGTGGGTTAGGAACATTGTAAGCATTTTTCATTCTAGGTTGGCTGGAAAAACCAACCTAGAGGTTGGCTGGATTAAACCAACACCCCTCCTAAGCTCAGGATAAGGATCCAGGCTGCAGGACGTTTGGTCGGAATAACCAAACACTCTATTCTAGATTGGCTGGAAAAACCAACCTAAAGGTTGGCTGGATTAAACTAACTTTTGTTACTCTTCAGCCGAAGTAAGTTTATAGCTGAAGAAGTGGTTGGCTGGATTAAATCAACTCTTGTTACTCTTCAGCCGAAGTAAGTTTATGGCTGAAGAGTGGTTGGCTGGATTAAACCAACTCCTGTTACTCTTCAGCCGAAGTAAGTTTAAGGTTGAAGATTGGTTGGCTGGATTAAACCAACTCTTAGTACTCTTCAGCCGAAGTAAGGTGTTTAGGCTGAAGAGTGGTTGGCTGGATTAAACCAACTCCTGTTACTCTTCAGCTGAAGTAAGTTTAAGGTTGAAGATTGGTTGGCTGGATTAAACCAACTCTTAGTACTCTTCAGCCGAAGTAAGGTGTTTAGGCTGAAGAGTGGTTGGTTGGATTAAACCAACTCCTGTTACTTTTCAACCGAAGTAATCACATCGGCCAAAGAGTGGTTGGCTAGTAAGATTAACCAGTTGAAACCCGAATACTATATCTCGGTCAAAAATATTGCAAGAGCATGTTCAAACAGGAAAGCAAACCGAAATAGCGTTTGGAGTAATAGAAGACGTTACAAATGCAAAACATACAAATCAAAACCGGAATAAGAGCTGAGTACAAAAGATGATTTCCATCGATCAAGTTCAAGAGCGATTACAAGGAAGGGGCTCCCAGCCCGGTTACAAGTCAAAACAGAAAGAAGAAGAAGAAAAAGAAAAATACAATCAGTTAAAAAGGTCTTCAAGATCGGCTTCAATGTCAACTTGGACACCGGTTGCAGATGGCAGATCTGTCTCGGTAGCAACTTGCAGCACAGTGTCAGTCGGCGGCTCAACAGTTAGGTCTTCAACTCTTGGCTCCAACCGAGTTGACTGATCGTTGCCTTGCTCATTGACTACCGGAGTAACAGTTGGCTCATTTTCTTCGTCTTCATCATCTGAACTTTGCAAAAATTATTGTTGGACAGAAGCAGCATGCTCTGCTAGTGAGGCCGGAATAAAATACTGTGGAGCATTGTAAACTTCGGTTTCAGGACCACAGCCGAGCTGCTCCACAGCACTTCTCCAGCCGCACTTAAAAAATAAGTCCTTCGCTGCCTCACATTGTAGGATGTAAAGGGCCTCCGCCTCCTTAAAACCTTCGGCGTTGGCACATTTCACCTTCTCTTTTATTTCGGCGTCCTTTTTTCCTTCAAGCTTAGCTAGCTCATGAAGGTACTTGTCTTTCATCACGACTAAGGCCTTCTGTTTGTCAGCCTCAGCCGAAGTAACTAGTCCGGTTAGACGAGCTACTCAGCCTCTAGCTCGGCCGTTTTTTGTTGGGACTCTTTTAGTTCGGCGCTTTTAGCTTCGGTTTCCGCCATGGCCTGCCTCGCTGTTTTCCTGAGCTCCAGCACCTTTTGATGGGCAATTTGGCTCTTTTGGAGAGACTGAAATGAATGGAAGGAAATCAGAGACAAAACCGAACTGAAAGTCCATGAAAATTAAAAGTAGAGGGGCATCTCACCAGGATCATGGATTTAGTGGCCGATCGGATGGCCCTTAGTTCGGTCAAGTTCTGGTGGTGTTCCATGTCTGCTGGAAGGCAAACACTCTTGGCGAGGTTGAATGCCATCAAGTGATTCTTCTCAGCAACCACCGAATCGATAGCCTGGATATCTCGGTTCTGAAACTTGAGCTTGGGAGCCCACCTGGAGGTAGTCCGGTCAGAGGGCTCCGGTTGTGGACTCGGTGGGTGGCTTGGTGGAATGGTGGTTTCATCTTCATCTACGAGGCGCTACTCGGTTGGGGTAGTCCGGGCGTGCTTGGATGGGCGTGATGAAGAAGGCTGTTGAGAAGGAAGGGCCATGACGGTTTCTTGCGTCTGGCTTGGGGGCGGTACTTCGGATCTGTTGGTTTCGGTCAAAAGGGCCCTGACTCTGTTTCTCTTGGCCATCTCCTGTTCGGCTGTGAGAGGGACTAAGTTGATTTCAGGCAAGGTTGGGTCCGGTTCTGGGGCGTCCTCTAGAAGAAAGTCAGTCGCTCTGGCTTTCCGGTGACCGCTGTATCTGTCAGTCGGCTCAAAATTTAACAATTTAGCCCAGCTCCGTTCTTTATACCGAAGTGCGGCGCGGAGAGTTTCAAGGTTGGGGTGGTTGTACAATGAATAAATATGGGTTGGATCTGCATGATGAAGACAATGTTAGTTCGGTTAAAAAAGGAAACCGAAATAAAAAGAAGAATACAAGTAAACCGAAGTAATTATACCAGGTATTCCTTTTTTCCAGTTTATACGTCGGCCAGGAATCTGGGCTTGATGATCTTCAAAGTTCCCTGACACCCAGAAAAAATCGTCATTGTTCAAGTCTTTATCCGGTGTATCTTTTATTATTTTCTCTCGGCCATGGCGTATTCTTAAGTAATAAACCCAGCCATCTTCTTTTGAGCCTATGGAGTATTGGTGAAGTAGTTCGGCTAGACCGAGGTTTAGACCGGCTTGTCGGTTTAGTTCGGCTATACCCATTATGATACGGTATGAGTTGGTGGAAAGCTGGGTTGGGCATAGTCTGGTTTGCTTAAGGAATTCACAAATCAAGGGCTAGACTGGGAATCTTAGTCCGGTTTCTATTATTGAAAGAAGGGTAAAAGGAACGAAACCCTCATTCCCCCATGGTGTGACATCTTTTTTGGCTAAAACAAGTTGGACGTCGTCAGGGATGTTGAAATCCTTGCGGAATTCGGCTAGGCCTCCAGGGGTTTCTACCAAAAACCTATATTTACCCATTTCTTTTATAAATTATGAATAAGTTAAGTCGGTTGGAAAACTGTGCTCAGTAGTTCGGTTGAGCGCGCAGAAGAGTGCTTGGGCAACCTAAGTCTGCAAAGTGGAAAACATAGGGGTTAAGTACAGATTATTGGACCGTGCTACAAATAAAAACAAGATGAAAGAGGTCTCACTTCGGCTTTACAGAAAGCTACAGGGTCTATCTCGGTTTGAGCTATGGGTTTCTTTACTTCGGTTAAGCCTCTAGGGGTAGCTTTCTGAGCTCGGTTTTAGAAACTAAGAAAGCTGGCTTAGCCCCCAAGGCTTAGCTCGGTTAAAAGTTAAGGTTTCTAGTTTGCTAAGTTCAAACTTCGTTCGGTGAGTTTATCTCGGCTAAAGTGAACCAGGAGTTGGTAACTTACTGAAACTACTGATATATCTACTAGTTCTAGTTCGGTTATTGTTTGGATTGATCTACCTATATAGCGCAAACAGTATCCTAGTTCGGTTGGGACAAGTCTATGGATCAAAACTATGTTCTACAGGTTGCTTCATGACATTCATAATGTTCTTATGAAGATTTTTTCCATAAAATACAAGACTAATGGAAAGTAGAAACAGAAATGCGTTTTGCAAAAACACACACTACATTAGATTGAACAAAAGCAAAAATAAGAGAAGAGAAACAGATTCGTGATGCTTACCAGGTAGAGAAGAAGAAGCTAGAAATTGGAAGCAATGGCAGTAATGAAGAACACGAATGCAGCAAGCTCGAACTCAGGGCTCAGGAGCAAGAGAGAGAGAAGAACAAATAGTAAGGTGAATGATTTGAGTTGATGAGATTGTTTTGTAAGAAGGACGAAAATGGAAGGGCGAGAACTGTTCAAATCTTGCGAAGTACGAGGGCGGCGTGACAGCTGCGAAGGGCCAATCAGAGGTTGCCACGTGTCATTGGAATGGGAAACAATTCAGTTGCTGTGATTGAAGAGACGTTATGACCGGACAGGTGTAGCTCGGCTTAAGTTAGCTCGGCTGGAAAGGCTAAAAGAGTTTTTTAGCTCGGCTGGAAAGGCTTTAAAATTTTTTTGCTCGGCTGGATAAGCTTAAAGGGTCTTAGTTCGGTTGTTAGCTCGGCTCGTAGATAAGTAATCCCTATCATGCTATGCAGATGGAATTAAGGGGCAATTGAGAGGGTAATTTATATAGAAATTGGGCCGAGCTGGATAAAGGGCCGTTCTGGGCCGCAGTACGAAGGGCTGAGTAGAAAGGCTGTAGGGGTTACTCCGGTCCATAAGAAGACTTTGTAGTTAGACCGGTCCCAAAGCCGTAATGGTTAGTCCGGTTACTTAAGGCCTGATACGTAGTCCGGTTAAGAAGTGTAGTGCGGACGATTCGGTCTTCAGGAATTATTTCGGTCGTGTCATATAGGAACCGAGGTAGGCTAAGTCCTCCTAAGGACTTAGTTCTGAGGATAGTTCGGCTCAGCTCTCTTATGGATAGCTCGGTCTTAGCATGGGAAAGCCGAGGTAAGGGAAAGGAAGGTCAGGGCCGAACTAACAGGTACTTCGGTCGAATGATAATCCGGCCATGGTAAAACCATCTCACTTGGTTTAAGCAGTGAGGGGGGGTGTTGAAGGATAAGCATTATCCTTCAGGAGTATGAGTCCTAGTAGGACTCTGCATGGAGAAGTAAAAGTCCTACTAGGATTGTACCCCACGGAACCTATAAAAGCTCACAAACATCACCTATGGAGAGGTAACACAACTTTGTTTTCTGAATACATAGAGCTTCTGTCTATTTGTCAAGCTTACTGACTTAGGTATCGGAGAGGTTTCCGGCACACACCCGCCGGCTAGCTCACGTTTGTATTTTCAGGTTGTAGAACGACGACGTACGGAGGAACGCAGATTTGATCAACAGGATTATACGAGAAGGTGTATTTCTTTCCCGTACAGATGGTGATGAAAAATTTGTTTAATTAGTTTCAGCACTTGGCTATACTTGAGTTAAGAGTGTGTACTGAATTGGGAAATTTTAAGGCTGTGTAAAGAGAAAGATAACAATGTAATGTACTTTAGTTTCTTTAAAGTTTTTATTTCTTTGGGGTTGATTACACTTTTCACCATTATAGTTTGACTCAAATTTTACTTTAGTCCTTATTTTAATTTGAACAATTTAGTTCCTACACTTCAAGTTCAATTTCAATTTGGTCATTCCGTATAAATTTTTATTAATTTTGTCTACGTATACACCTTAAAAAATTGATTGGTGTTTCAAAATTGTTATTTTTAACCTCCAATTTGGATGAAAGGACCAAATTAAAATTACACTTAAAATGTAGGGATCAAATTATTCGATTTGAAATTATAGGGACTAAAGTGAAATTTTGATGAAAATATAGGGGTGGTGAAAAGTGTAATTAATATTGGTGCATTCCATGTTGATTTGTCCTTTTTGATTTGGAGGGCAAACAGAGGAAGAATGAGTAATATTGGTGCATTACATGTTGAGCATCAATTTGTAGCCAAACTAAAATATCAATTCCTAGCAATTACAGGTCAAGAACTATTGAGCTTTAATACTTTCCAACCAAATTAAGTATGCATAACATAGAAACATATGGGAGAGAGAAAAAAAAATACACAGAGACTACACAATTGGTATTCATCGTAGTAAAGAGACATACACTAAGACTGCAATTCAGTAATCAGAACATGCCACACAAGATCTCATAACATTAAAATAGTTGCCATATTTATATATATACTCTGAATAATCAGTTTGTAGACCAAAAGTTTTCTACCTCACAAACAATGGAGGGGCAAACATAATGGTTTAACAATATATTACAACGAGAGAGATGAGTAGTAGCATATATAATAACATGTAATACATAATTCTATGAATTGGTGACTATGCATGAAGCATATAGTCATCATAGTCGTCGTCGTCATCATCTTAGAAATGAAGGATTATTATGGTTGAGTTGAGGAGGGAGGGCAATCAGACTTGAGCATTCGCCTGAGTTCTTTTGTGACGTCGAACATTTCTGGTCTATCTTTTTTGTTATATTGGGTGCATCTTAAGGCAAGTGCTAGTACAGCTTGTAATTGTTGTCCTTGCTCAATTCCTCCTCTGTTTTTCAGAATTCTTGGATCCACAAATTCATTGAACTGATCCTTTTCTACAGAGTCTTTCACCCATACTTGTAAGGATTGCTGATTTGTGTCACAGTGCAAGTGCATGGATCTTTTCCCGGTCAGAAGTTCAAGAAGAATCACGCCAAAACTATAAACATCGGACTTCTCAGTGAGAAAGCCCGTTGACATGTATATAGGGTCTATAAATCCAACTGTCCCATATGCCTCGTCTTCCACCTGTGTTTCTCCAGGAGGGATTGATATAGATAAGGAGAAATCCAATAATTTAGCAACACCAGATTGGTCTATGATAATATTACTCGGTTTTAGGTCTCTATGGATGATGGGTGTTGAAAACGTAGTGTGCATGTGAGTAACAACATAGGCAATGTCATTTGCAATCTTTAGCCTACTTTTCCACGTTAATGATGATGACTCTCCATTCTTTGCCATGCCGCCTTCACTTTTGTACAAACGTTTGGGAAGTAATTCGATACTCTCCTGCTACATATTCATACATTGAAGCAAGAATGTCAAAATCTAGACAACAACCTATTAACTTTAAAACATCCTTGTGACTACTCATTAATGACGTAATCACCATGTCACGGATAGCCTCGGAACTTTTACAAAATAACCGATTCTTCTTAATTAAAATTAGGCGTTTGTCAAAAGAACCCTTATAAATTTCAAAATCGCCAACCAGCACAATTTGATCGGAGCAAAATCCATTTGTTGCCTGAGAGAGCTCTTGGATAGAGAATCTACGAATAGAACTATAATATTTGCCATTTGAAAAGGCGACAAGATCCTCCAAAAACATGCTTCCGTTTTCTAGGAAATTCTTTTCTTGATCTGAATCATTCTTATTATCAAAGATGGACGACAATATTCGTTGTCCAAACGCCATCAAGTGAGTGAGAGAGCGTCCTAGTATTGTTTGTCAGTAATCAGTCACTTGTACCTGCCATACAAAATTATTCACAAAATTACCCACATAGAGAGGAGGCAGCTATTTTGCTTTGGCAAATCACAAGTATTAGAACCTATTCAATAATAAAAAAAATTCGAGACAACCTTTTAATGATTATTCTCGCAACGATAAGAATTTGTCTCTAAATATTTTAATAATAAGTTTTTTACTTTTAAAGACAAAAATGGAGAAATAGTATGTCTAAATATTGGTATGAATTATTATTATGTTAGAATGTTAAGAGTTTAGTATTGGAGTCATATATATAACTTTGTAATTTGATCATTTGAAATATGAAAGAAATACAATAGTTTGTATTTTTTTCTCCAATTCCCTTCCAAAGATGTGTGAATAATTATTGTGTAGCTAAATTTATTTCTAACAAAAAAATAAAATCAAAAGTTGAGAGAGTTCACGAAATAATTTTTTGTAAACAATTTTGAAACAATTGTTTGAAAAGAGTTTACAAAATTTAAAAATTTGTTTGGTTGTATATTTTAGTTTTGAAGTTTTGGAATTTGAGATGATTTAAATTTTTTTTTTTTTTTTTTTTTTTTTTTTTTTTTGTAATTGAATAGATAGATATGAGAGAAAAAAATAATTGATTAATATATAGTATGTAAAAAACAGAGAGAAGAAAGAGAAAAAAAATGACTGATTAATATATATATATAAAAAAAAAGTGATTTTAGGCTTGGTTTGGGTTATACTATATAATCCATTTTTTTATCTTTTTTCCATCACATCACCTCTCTACTTTTTTGCACATCTTTTCATAAAAAGACAAAAAATACACTTTTTTAGGACACCCAAAATCAAAATTTTCAACCAAAACAAAATTTTAAAATTTTTTCTCAAAAATGGCCACCCCTCTCTCTATGAATAAGCCATCTTTGGAGATTCATTTCACATGCACTGTTTGTGTTTGGGTAGTTATTTTAATAAATTATTTTAGTTTTTGATTATTTTAGTAAGTTATTTTAGTTTTTGAATATTTTTTTAGGTTAAAATTTTTGTGTTTGGAAAGATGATTATTTTTTTTATAGTTGGATGTGATGTTTATGAGAGAAAAAGTTAAATGATTATTGATTTAATGTGATATTTTGTCTTATTAATTATTTTAACCGATTTTATCTTTTTATGAATTTTAACCTAAAAGAGTAAAAAAATTTCTTGCCAAACACGCCTATTGTCTTCCACTTTCTCACTCTCCAAATGCTTTCCCAACGTCTAAAGAAAAGTCGTACAACATTTTCTCTTTTAAAATTTATTTATTTATATGTTTAAATAAATAAATAAATTTCCGTATTTAATTTTGAAAGGAGGTAGCTTCCTCTAGTTAGCACGAATCTTATTTTGATAATTTAGATTATTTATTTTATCAAAAATTTTGTATATTTCATTTAAAAAAATTTTAGATTGATCTGATTATTGTAACCTATTCAATTTATTATGTTTGTTACAAAAAAATGAATAACTAATTTTTGAAAACAAAATGTCATCTATTTTTTGGTGACAAATATGATAAATTGAATAAGTTATGATTATTGTATCAATCTAATTTTTTATGTGGATAAAATATACAAAATATCTAACAAAATAAATAATTTGAATTATTAAAATGGAGTTCATGATAAGCTCCATGAATTCAAATAGTGTCCTTCAGTCCATAATCCTCTTCCATTTTGAAATTAGAAACGTATAAACACAGAGAGATAGAAAAATTGAAACCAAGAAAAATTCAAATAAAAGTTTTGCGAAAGGAAAAGTCTGAAAAATAGACATATATCCAAAATTTTCTAAATGAGTGATTGTATAGTAGAGATTAAGTCCTTGTTTGGCATCACCTAAAAAAGATAAAAAATTACTAAAAAAGTAAAAAAGTTTATACCATTTACAATGTTTGGGCGGGAATCTGGGGTTGAATACTCAGCGTGTCACGCCCCAAGCTCCGTGACAACGCTGCACACTCATTTAAGTGAGCATACAAGGCTAAGAGTCTAACACATAACCAACAATGTAAAATACTCAAATTAAATTCTTAAATATCATAATGCTAAAAACCATACAAATAGATAATTCTTATCATATGAAATTGTCCACCAAGTCCACTAATAAAATAAAAAATAAAATAATCCAAGTACTTAAATCATAGTCTTACTCTCGGCACTCCCACAAGTAAAAACCCCACATAGCTTTACTCCTCAGTATCTGAAAAAATTAAAATAAGGGTAAGCTAGACAACCCAGTAAATAACCAACAATCACTGCTAGTTAGATCAAGTATACCAAAAAAAAAAAAAAAAAATAGTCGATAACTAATAAATATATTTTTTTGCTATCATTCAATAAATGAACAATTATTTTGTAAGATGGTTTCATAGCTGAAAATAAACAGTGTAGCAATACATTTTAATTGAAAAGACAATGAGGTAATTCGACGAAATTTCGTTGTTCAAAATTGATGGTTCAATATTCAATGGTTTAATGATGCGATTCACAAAACCTAAGTCTTGGTGACTACGGTCACTTAGCTCGTGACAAGGCCTAGAACCACACATAGGCCCGTGGTAAAGCCCCAAAAGGAACTAGTTTCTGTACCAATAAATAACCCTCATTGGCTAGGGTCCAAATCATAGTCAGACTAGAGTGATGTTCAAAATTCAAACAATACACAACTTTAAAATAAAAATTTGATATTTTCAGAATAAACATTTAGTACAATTTTCAGAATAGTTTCACAAAATATATATTCAACTAACTTTCATAATAATATTCGATGTTATTTTATACTTAACCCATATTTTATTTTAAGAGAACATGAAGGCTATAAACAAATATTTATAATTTTAAACGATTCAATAGGAATAAAAATGAACCAACAGTGATAGAGGGTTACTTACACCAAACGCTTAGAAATAATATTCCAACACCAATTCTAAACACCTAGATCCACCACTTCAATCACATAAACCTAATAAACAAAACCTCAAATAAATTAATATTTTTACGTGTTACATACACCTCCAAAAGCCCCACCATATTAGATTAATGTATTGCTTTAATATCCAAGTGATCAAACCATTCAACCTAACTTTATGGCCAAACACACCCTTACCCATGATACAAAACTCCATTGTTTCTATTATCCACCCAAAGTTACACTTACACATTGCATCCAATTCTCAAAACCTAAGTAGGCACCTATAGATCTTCCAAATCTCCTTAATGCATTGATTGTTAAATTTCTCAACATAAACTTAATAATTAACAGTAAAGACAGATTTTACCTTAACCAATGGGTGTCCCAAAATCACCAACGTGTTGCCTCCAATCCCTATTGCAGCCTCACTTGAACCTCTATTCTCTTTTTCTTTTGCCTTCTCGAACCCTTGCCACCTATGGAGCAATTCCCAGTCTCTGTTTTGTTTGTTTCCCAAGACTTAAAGCCACAATAAGTGGGCTTATTAACCTAATTTCTCAAAGTTACAAAATTACACATCTAAGTAACAGAAAATATAATGTCATCTCATAACTAATTCTTTGATATTAATAAATGACCCATATAAATTAATTTAATTACTAATCTATCCAATAAAATAATCCTACACACAACTTGGGTTTTACACAGTGGGCAAAAGGACAATTTTGCCCTTGCTTTTGTCCCTTCATCTGAGAATACAATTATTAAAGGGATACTAGGGTTTACAGAAGGTCTCACCTCAACATCTCCTGTCCTTCTCCAAACACACGTGTAAACACTCCTCCGTCAAGCTGCCGACAGTTCCTTACCCTCACACTGCCGACTGTCAGAGCTCCGCTACAACCTCCCCTTACAGCATCACCAAAGCTGTCCTCCTCCAAACAGACGCTAAACAACCACGAATTGAAGTCGCCGACATCTCTCACCTTCACACCTCCGACTATCGGAGCTCCGCCACAACCTCCCCTTACAACATCACCAAAGGCATTCCAACATGTGGGCGCGTCACACCAGTACGGGACGAGGAAGGACTAGCCGGCGTCCAGATCTGCATCACCGTTGACCAGATCTTCACCATTTCGGCTTGTATCTCCCAAAGTAGAAGGTAACATCTCTTATAGTCCAATATTTTTGCCAATGTCAAAAATCCGTACATAACCCCCTTTTGCACAAATTGTTTAGCTTATTTTGCGCCATGTTTGACTTTTTAATCCAGTGCAGCTCAGTGCACTGCCTTGAATTTGACAACTTCACTGACATGCACGGAAAGCATGTCTCCAGTCAGAAGGGTAGGAAGGTAATTTTGGTAATTCATACAATATTTTAATATACATTTTTTTCGTAAAAAGTTAAAAAGTTATCATAAACAATCATTTTTTTTCCCTCTACTTTTTAGTCAAAAAAGTTAAAAAGTGCATTTATATAGTTCATCTCAAATAACCCCTAAATATGTGTAATATTAAATCTATATCTAAAATAAATTTAAATCATAAAATAATAATTTCTAAATAGTTAGGTTAGAGATGATAATATTAATGTTTGCGACGTGTTTTACGGCGTTGCTTTTGTAGTGGGACACAAGTAAAAGAAGAACTAGCTATGGAGAATGGCCAGGACCCCCACTGGGGTGACCCCCAGGGCCCCAGTGGGCTTTCATTGGTCAATAATATTATTATTATTATTATTATTTTTTTTTTGGAGCCAATGACCAACCTCCACGTGTGTGTAGGGTGGTGGGGGTGAGAGTTTACTGGGGGTCTCAATCATGATTCAATAGCTAAATAGGTTGGTGCAAACTTTTGACTTGTCCTATAAAAAGATCAATTAACGGTCTTACGCATAATCAACTGTTTAAACTGTTTATTTCTTTATCCAGATTGAAGAACAATATCTAAGTTGATACAGTAGAAAGAGAAAAAAAAAAAAAAAATTGGTTTCAATTTTCTGAATTTAATTTTTTAAAAATTGATTTTTTTGTTTTTTGTTTTTCTTTTTTTTTCAGTGAATATTTTTAAAATTTTAAGCATTTTTTATTTTTTTAGATGTGCCTTACTTAGACGTATTTAAATAGTAAAATATTTGTAAAAAAATTAATAAATACATAAAAATATACTGAATTTTTGTACTTTTTTATATTTTTGGTATTTGGTAAATTTTTTAAAGATTCTTTTCACAAATATTATACTTTAAAGTATATTTATGTTAGGTGTGTCTAAAAATTAAAAAAAAAATTTATTTAAAATATTAAAAAATTCACTGAAAAAAAATACAAAAAAAAGAAAAGAAAAGAAATGGGTAAAGCACCAATAAATCCTAAGTTTAAATCTTATGAACCATTCAATCCTATATTTTTTCTTGTAGACCAATAAGTCCTATAACAATGTGAAAGACATTTATGTACATCATTGGAACATATTCTTGCGTATAAGTTAGGGGTAGAAAGGGTGTTTTGCTGATGTTAAATTTACATCGTTGTCCAAAAGCGTACTATAGAGGGTTTTTTGGTTTTCCCTCTCATCCGACTAATCTGGAAGAGATTAACATGGAATGTTATTGGGTTGCGATGTTAGCGTGCTGAGTAATACTCCAGTTTTTGGTAATGTTGGATAATTAGTGATAGTTGCCCCAAATAACGTTGGCTTTGATTCCGAAAACCCTATACTCTAACATTGCGTCGTCGGGAGCATTTGGACCAGTGTGATTTTGGGGGATTGGTTGACGTTAGTGGCATTACTCCGGCTGCGTCGCTTTCACATCCACCCCTCATTGGCGGCTGTGATTGTGTTGGTGCACAATGGTGTCAGGTATGTGGTCTCTGATGTTTCATTTCCTTGTTTTATGGTACGTCGTCGTTGTAATTGGGTGTGTGGCAATGTTGGATCATGTATTGAGTATGTGGCTATATGTAATGTGTGTGTAGGGGTTTTTGTTTGGCCTATTTATTGTTTGATGTTACTGGGTTGGTGGGGTTGTAATTGAGCATGGAGTGAAGTCTTGTATTGGGCCATCTCAGTTTGTGAATGTGATTATAATAATGTAACATTGTGCCTGGCATTTTGAAGGTGTTTTCTGGTGGTATGTGTTTGTTGTTATCATGTATTGGCGTGAGTTCAATGGTGGAGTTATTAATAAACTGGTTGTCTTGTTTTGTTGCGATGCAAGCAATGAGTCCCCTGTTTTTTGAAGTTGCATTTGTGTTAGTAATGATGTGGATTGTTTTGGATGTCCATGTTAGTGGAAGGGAATTTTTATGGTGATGTAGATGCTTATGATGCTTAACAGAAGCCCTCTGAAATGTGTTTGGTTTGAGTGGGGTTTTGTTGTACTGGTGGTAAAAGATTTTGTCGCCTTTTGTGTAGGATTTGATTGCATTTGTCCACGTAAATGTTAGGACGTGTGACTTCCATGTTCATAAATATTAACCAACTTCCGTTGTATTAATGAATCCATTATATCAATGTGTGCAATTGTAAGTATGTTGGAGTTTTTATGGAATGTTGATGGCTTGCATGTTATTGGCAATGATTTGCTGGTTGTATGCATGTTTCTTAAAGTGCATGTTAATGAAGGTGCATTGTCAGTCTCATGTATGTGGTGGGTCTTCTGTGTGTGAGTGTTAAGAGTGTTTATTTTTTTGGATTGTCCAGTTTACTGTTATTTTGTAGTTTGTAATACGTTCATGTTTGGCTATGTGTGATTACATTCGCATCCATGTTTGCAAGTATCCATGGTAACAGTTTCCATTTTGTTTTTTTTTTTTATTTGTGTGTTCTTGCAATTGTAGGTGTGTTGGAATTTTAATGGAATGTTGATGGATTGCATGATGTTGGCAATGATTTATTGGCTGTGTACATGTTTCTGAAAGTGCATGTTAATGAAGGTGCATTCTCAGGTTCATGTATATAGTAGGTCTTGTGTGTGTGATAGTGTTAGAGTGTTGGTTTTTCTTTTTTTGGTTGTTTAATTTTCTGTGAATTTGGATTTTTTAATTTGTTTGTGTTTGGCTATGTGTGATTACGTTCATATCCACGTTGGCAAGCATCCATGGTAACAGTTCCCTTTTTTGTAATTTTTTTATTTATGTGTTCTTGCTGCTATCAATTGAACTAATAATTTGAAGTTACTGTTGTGACAAGTAGTCAATGCAGGAAAGGATGTAACCGTGAGACAGATAGGAGGACCCGTTCAAATTTGACCGTCCAAACATCAACCTGATTGGCCGCGAAGAAACAAACGCATCTGCCATACAAGAAACAAAAAAGCAAACCGGTAATGTTGGGAAAATTGCAGTCGACCCGAGGCTAATGTACCTACATCAACGACCCATGTTTCCACATCATAAGACCACACGAAATGGCAACAACATCAACCCCCAAACTATTGTTGGGCCAAGTTGTCTCTCAAGGAAAGAAATTATGTTATTAGGAATTTTAAAATTTAATGGTCACTTTGGGAATTATTCATCATTGAGTTTGTAATCAGCAGTGTAGTAATTATACCATTTTGGAACAATAAAAATATTGGTTTAGCTCATAAAATTGTTAATTCATCTCATGTTTTTGATGGATTTGATCAAGTGAAAATGAAGTACCTATTGAGAATATTCTAAATAATACAGGCATCCTCTGATATTCTGAACCAGTTGCCATGTCAACTGCACCTGTCGTAATCTAAGTTACAAGTGGTCATTTAGCTTGAGTGAGTTCAGTAACTATTAAAGCTTCACCTGGATACATCAGTTCTAACGACCATGGTAGATATTCTACTGGGCAATAAACATGGTAGAAACCCTAACAAAACAACCATCAACAACACAACGCTTCCACATTAGCAACCGCCAAATCAAATGGCTAAACATCACAAACCTCACAAATCACTCCACGCAATCCCCTACAAAAAATTTGAAAGATAACATCATACCATAACCAACCCATCCAAACATCAGGAAAAAATCAAAACCAAAATCACATCCAAGGGTAAACAAGTACTCTCTACAACCTCCAAATTAAACAAAAACAACATACTATAAATAAAATGACTAATTGGTTTCAAAGAAAACTCCCAGGATTAAATGGAGCAACATTTTTCCAAATGGGATTTTTGGGTAATTTTTTCAAAAAAATAAAATAAAATAAAATATTCTAAAAAGTAAATTCTGAATACGAAAATTAAACAGAGTGAATGAAAGTCTTACCTAGTGCTTAGCTCCAATTTGAAAAGAAGTTTTCAATTAGGAAGATTATGATGACCAGCAAGCTATTGAAGCTAAGGTAAGAATTCTCAAAACTGTATATTACAGACAGAGAGATTGGCTGCTGTTTGCTTTGAGAAATAAAAAATTAGAATCTTACCTCTACAAGTAACTAAGAAATTCACCCAAATAAGGAAGAATAAAATTAACAAATAACTAAGAAATCTACCATTAATCACTGAACGAATGAGAGAACAGTGATAACAAGAAAGAAAAAGCACAAATCAAATCAAAAGTTCAGAGACAACAATTCTAATAACTGTTATTTTTTTTTTCCCTATATCCAGATTGAAGAACAAGATCTAAGCTGATATAGAAAAGGAAAAAGAAAAAAGAGAAGAATATAGTCTTACCTATTGTTTTGCTGCGCACTGGGTAGAATCCGGGGATTGAAGATCTGAAGTTTATGCTCTCTCTCTCTCTCTCTTCCCCTCTAATGTGAATATCCCATTTCTGAGAACTCCTGACTTTGATGACATTGGCCGAATAATAACACCAATAGTAGGATTGGAGAGACAAGTTCAAATACAGTCAATCTTAGTTTTATTTTTTTTATTATTTTTTTTAAATTTATAAAAAAGTAGAATAGATTAAAATAGTTAATAAGATGAAAAGTCAATAATCATTTTATTTTTTCTCTTATAAACATCACATTCAATTAAAAAAAAAAATTCTAACTAGCTCCCTTAGTACAAATATTTTAACTTATTAAAATATTCAAAAATTAAAATAGCTAACTTTCATTGTTTGGTTTCTTCTTCCCTACTCAACTCAACACCTTTGGTCTGATTTTTCAGTGGCTATCATCATCATGATTGAAATTGTTTAAGATATAAAGGAACTTGTGAAGAAGATCTTTCCCAAAACACTATAATACACCCTGTTTGATTCATTTTCACAATCTCTTTTATATATATATATTTAAAAAAAATTGCAATTAAATTGACAAAAATAAACATCAAAAAGATATTTTTGAATTTTCAAAATTTATGTGCATCTTGTGAGACTTACTTCAGATTGTATTGTGATGATCTAAATCGTTTAATTTTTTAAGAATATCAAGCAAAATATAACTATAAAAATTTAGTTTGATACTTAAATACTAATTTTTTTAATATAGCCAATGAGTGTCAACAGACCTCTAAAAATTTGCCCACATTCTTCTGCCACATTGATCATTTCCGCCTCATCTTCTCTCTTCTCTTATAGAAATTATCAAGCCCAATGATAGGATAATTACTCCTATATCTCAAGGTAGTTGCTGCAAAAGCTCGAAATTGCTGCTCTTGCTTGGTGGTAGGAAGTCAGCAGAGATGATTATGGTGGAATCAATCCTCTCTCTTTTCTTTGTATTCTTCTCATCAGATGGAAAAAAAACATTGGTTTTATCGGTATTTCACCATTGCACTAAATGGTGTTAGTTAACGAGGGGTACTAGTGTGATTTCAAATAATAGAAAGGGTGCAGAGTTAATTCAGAGTCATGGAGGGTTTTGGGTGGTGCTGGTAGCTACAGTTTGGATTGACTAGAGTATAGCTTGGGGTGCAGAGGTGAGTGGGGGAGTGGGGGAGAAAGGTTTAGAAGTGTAGGGGTGGAGCTTATCGGGGTTGGGCAGCAAAAGATGGGGAAGTGGTAGGAATGGCGAGGGAAGGCAGAGGAAGTTGCAGCAGAGGGCAAACGAGGGGGTTGCAAGGTTTTTAAAAAAAATTAAAGAGCTGAACATTTTCGTCCATTGCTATAAAATTTCCATGCTTATTTTGCAATGATTTGCAAATTTTTGCCCCACTGCCCTATGGGGCATGCACTTCACTTTCTCAATGCAAAGATTCATTTTGAAATATATAGATAAGATCCATTTTGAGTAGTCCACGGCACACTACGCCTTTCTGGGTAAAATTATGATCAAATTTATTTAACTAAAATTATTGATAACCAACATATAAGATGACAACTAGGTAGCAAAGCAAGATGAGTGACACAGCTTGTACTACTAACATACAAATTGGTGCCTACGCGTGACATGAATCAAAGCCAGCCTTCTGTAATGAGTTTATGGTACAGCTAATGATCAGTGTCAACAGACCTCTGAATTCGCCCAAGTTCTTCTGCCACATCGATCATTTCCGGCCTAGCTTCTCTCTTTTCTTGGGTACATTTCAAGGCAATTGCTGCAAAAGCTCGAAATTGCTTCTCTTGCTCAATCCCTCCTCCCTCCGCCACAATTCTAGGATCCACAACTTTGTTTAACTTACCTTTGTTTACAGTCTTTCACAAAATTACCTAAAAGACCATGATTTTTTCCATGGTTAACGTCTACAAACATCTGTCCTGTCAAAATTTCAAGAAGAATTGCGCAGAAACCGTAACATCAGTCATCGTAGTAAGAATGCCCGTGGCAATGTACTCAAGCTCTGCGAACCCATACGTCCCAACCACCATATCTTCCACTTGAGATTCTCCCGAAGGAATCAATATAGATAACGAGAAATCCAACAGTTTAGCAACTCCGCCTTGGTCAATGATAAAAATACTTGGTTTTAAATTCCTATGAATAATGTGTGATAACCCTGTTACGCATTATGCTAATTAATCTTAATTATGATTGTGATTATGTGTTTGATATGATTTTGAGTATCATTTAGATGATTATATGTGGTTTTGAATTTCTATCTGTTCACCGTAGGAAAATCTGTTCAACTTACTGTTGTAAACTGAAAGTTGAAGGCCTTATCGGCCATAGAAACTGAAATTGACTACGCCATTGTGATTGGCGTAATTTTTAAAGCCTATGGTGAGGGTTGGTTTGGGATGTCCTAAAAAAGTGCACTTTTTGACTTATTGGTGGGTTTGGATTGGGTTTGGGTTGGGTTTGATGTGATGTGTTAGAGAGGTGATGTGATTTAAATAAGATGATGTGACTTAAATAAGATAGTGACTTTTTGACTTTTTGGCTTATTTATGTTATGCCAAACTAGCCCTTAATTAAAAATTTATTTAGATCAAAATAATTAGATTCAGAACGATTAATTAAGCTATATTACTTAGCCTAAATCAAATTTGATTAGGCCATCCTATATTAAGACTTATGTAGCCTCATGTTATTGTTTTGAGCTCATATTTGCTGAGATTACCCTCTAGAGATAGAGAGGGAGTCGGCTAGAGAGAGAGAGAGAGTGAAGGCAATTGAAGCTTTGATCAAGAAGCTTGGAAATCTTGAAGGTTAACTCAAGAATTAGCTATAACGTATGAAGATTGGAGCTCCTAGGTGAGTAAATTCTTGAGTTTGAGTTTGTAATTTTGTGAATTCAAGATTAAATGGCAATCAAGAACATGAATTGAATTGATTTTGATGAATTTGAAGTCTATGTGCACATGCATGTAAGAAATTGCCATGGGTTTACATATTTGAGCATGAAACATGTAGCTCATGTTGATTTAAGAGACATATACTACATGCATGTAAGAATTTCCATGGTGTGGAACTCAATTCAAAAGGTTCATGTTATAATTAGAAGTTGATTATGAGAACATGAAGAATATCACACCAAATCACACATGCAAGCATGGTTTTGTTGAGTTTCTTGATTGTAAGCATCATTGGGGCCATTTGAAATGGAATTGGAGTCAAAAAATTAACATGCATGCTTGATTGATGAAGATATGGGGTTTGTATAAAGTTGAATGTATGTGTTTTGAAACCCATGAAGAGAACTCAAAATGATTTGCAAAAAGGACCATGATTTTGAACAAATTGGCCTTATATTCTTATATTCTCATATTGTACAATGTGTTTCTATGTTTTTGAACCAAAATCCTGGGTTTAGGGCCTTTGAATATCAATTTTGAACCTCAAGAACAGTCTTGGAAAACCCAGAATTCAGCATGTCCGCTCGAGCGGGGGAACCGCCGCTTGAGCGTGAAATGTGAGTTCCCAGCAGTTTTGCAAACATGGACGTCCGCTTGAGCGGGGATAATCACGCTCGAGCGTCCAGTCACATGTTTGACCTTCAGCCCGAGCGTTCGAAGTCGAGCTCGAGCGTGAATATAGGGCAACCAGTACTTTTGCAGACCGTGGGGGTCCTCTCGAGCGGCGAAAGCCACGCTCGAGAAGGAAGCCCTGTTTCAAAAATTTTGTAAAGATGTTCTGTGTTCTGTTTTCCGTTCTCTTTCATTTCTAAGCACTCTTAGGCATGCATTAAACATTATAAATGAGTTAAAAGGATAATAAAGAAGCCTAAGAGGGATGTAGGAATTAAGAACGGATTGAATCATTTGTGACCCATATATGTGTTATGTATTATGTAGGATCAGGCACAAGGATGAATCCACCGGCAGAACACTGTGAGTAATATCTTAATAAAGATATTTTGAAGTATGCTATTTGTTTCATTGCTTACTCTTATTTGAGTTCATAAGTTTGTTAATTTGAATTGTGGACAAACATATGTTTGACATGAATGAATGGGCTAAGGCCGTTTGATACGTTTGACATGAATGATTGGGCCAAAGGCCGTTAGATATGAATAATTGGGCCCAAGGCCGTTTGATATGTTTGGACTTGTAGTCGTTTGATACACTAAACAAAAACATGAATTGGGCCCAAGGCCGTCCGATGCATCTATTTCAAATTTCGTTCATGTATCTACTTTATTTGATATTATTCACTAGGCTTTCACTCACTCTCATTCATGTGTCTGTAGGTGAGCCAAGAAATGTCCAAACCCAGCCTCAGTGAAGTATGTGAGGAACAGTCAAGTTTGGAGAAGTCAGCCCAAATGTATCACGCATGAGACTTGTTTTACCCTTTTGTTCTTTTGTTATAATTTTTGCTACGTTGGTGAAAACTTTGGATCACCTTGTATGTAAGCTTTTGGTTTGGCTGACTATGACTTGAATGATCTGGTTATGTAAAGCTTACATGCTAACTTCCTTTGATGTGGGTTATTAACGAATATATGTGAAATGTTATGATGTGCCATGTAAGCACGGCTCTATGGACAAAAGTTTTAAGTTTGCTTCCGTTTTGGCCCCTAACTCTGTTGAAATATACCTATTTTGGTTTGAGGCCGTAGGTAATCTCTTGATTATTGGCCGGTTATGATCTTAATCGATGGGGGCGGGTTCGGGTCATGACAGAGTGGTATCAGAGCACGAGTTAATAACTCACACACTTGTCCAAAAGAGCAATAAGCATCTAGAAGAGATCTAGGATGCATTCATGTGATAAGTAGGAATTTAAAAGCATCAAGAATGTGCTTAAATGCTTCAAGATGAATGATTATATGCTATATGTTTGTGATTTACTTGCATTACGAATTATTTGAACATGTATGTTTTTTGGTATATGCATACTTGTGAACTTTTGTATAAGGAATAATGCAAGTTTAATCAGATGGTGAGAACGATAGGGGATGAGATAGAGGAGTCCTCTATTGCCAGAATGGATAGGATGGAAAGATTGATTCAGGAAATGGCAGAAACATTGAGGAAACAACAACAGTGGCAGTAACCACATCCTCCACCTGCACCTCCGGCACCGCCTGTGCCAAACTTACAGAACGATGACCGAATAATAGCTCTCACCAAAGAGTTTAAGAAAATGAAACCGCCACAGTTCCAAGGGGGATTAGATCCGTTGAAGTCCGAAGCATGGGTTCTCGGCATCGAAAAGCTATTTGAAGTGTTTCCTTATTCAGAGACACAGAAAGTACTTCTAGCCACCTTTATGCTAGAAGATGAAGCAAGCAGATGGTGGATGTTAATCATAGAGACATTGGCTGGACGCAATTCTTGGAAATTTTCTATGACAAACACTTTCCACAGTGTGTCCGTGACAGGAAAGTGTCGGAGTTCATGGAACTTAAGCAGAGTAGCATGACAGTAGCTGAGTATGAGGCCAAGTTCACTGAGTTGGCCAGGTTTGCACCGCATGTGGTCGACACTGACTACAAGAAAGCGAGGCATTTTGAAGGTGGGCTTCGCGATGACATCTTAGAGAGAGTGAATGTCCTTAAGTTGGGAACCTATATTTGGGTGCTAGATCGAGCCATAATATCAGAAGCTAACATAGCCAGACAGGCCAAAACAACAACTGACTGGAAAGGTAGTAAAAGACAGGGCTTCTTTTCGAAAAAGAAATTTTCAAAGAAGCAGAATATGGGCTCCTCAAGCACTTCGAATTCTTCCCGAGATACAGCTCCAATGTGCAATATTAGTAGTAAAAGGCATCGTGGAGTTTGTTACCGTGTGTCAGGAGCTTGCTTTAAATATGGTAAAACGGGGCATATGGCCAAGGATTGTAATCAGAACAGTGGAAAGATAGCTGCTAGCTCCACTGCATCAATCCCAAAACCAAGAACTACTACGAGACCTGCTATTACCGGAGATACCGGGAGGCAAGGGAGAGTTTTTATGCTTGTTCCGGGTGATACACGGAATGCCGAAGCCGTTGTCTCAGGTAATATCTCTATATGTAATCAGGATGCTTTTGTGTTAATTGACTCTGGATCAATACACTCTTTCGTGACATATGCATTCGCATCTAGATTGGGCAGACCTCTAGAATCATTACCATATCTGTTGTGTGTGTCTGCTCCATCTAGGGAATCTGTGTTGTGTACATCTATATGTCAATTTTGTGATATACGTATTGGGAATGCCACCTTGTATGTAGACTTACTACCTTTGGATTTTAGGCATTTTGATATAATTCTGGGCATGGATTGGTTAACTAAATATTGTGCCACCATTGATTGTGTAACAAAACCAGTTGTGTTTAAACCTCCGGAACAGGAAGAAATTGTGTTTGTAAATAACGGGGTAGTGCCTCCACCTTATTTGATATCTGTAATGAAAGCATGTAAATTGATCAGGAAAGGGTGCCAGGGTTATTTGTGTTGTGTGCTATCTGAACAATCTGAGAATGTTGAATTGAACAATATCCCTATTGTTAGAGAATTTCTAGATGTGTTTCCAAATGCATTACCAGGGGAATTAGTAGACAGGGAGATAGAGTTCACTATCGAGATTGTACCAGGCACCCATCCTATCTCTAAAACTCCCTACAGAATGGCTACTGCTGAAATGAAAGAATTGAAAGAACAATTGCAAAACCTACTTGACAAAGGGTTTATCCGACCTAGTACCTCACCATGGGGTGCATCGGTGTTATTTGTGAAGAAGAAAGATGGAACCTTGCGCTTGTGTATTGACTATCGAGAACTGAATAAGGTAACAATAAAGAATAAATATCCTTTACCTCGTATTGATGACTTGTTTGACCAGTTGCAGGGGTCACAAGTGTTCTCCAAAATTGATTTGAGGTCCGAGTATCACCAGCTGAAAGTAAAAGCAGAAGATGTTGAGAAAACTGCATTTCGAACAAGGTATGGCCATTATGAATTTCTTGTTATGCCATTTGAGGTGACTAATGCTCTAGCAGCATTTATAGACCTAATGAACTGAATTTTTAAGACCTACCTTGACGAATTTGTTGTAGTTTTTATTGACGATATTTTGATATATTCGAGGAATAGACTTGAACATGAACAATATCTGAGGACTGTTTTGCAAACACTTAGGGAAAAGAAATTATTTGCCAAACTAAAGAAATGTGAATTTTGGTTGGATGAAGTTACCTTCTTAAGGCATGTTATTAACAAGGAGAGAATTTCAGTGGACTCGCAGAAAGTAGAGGCAATTGTGAATTGGCCTACACTGACAAATGTAACAAAGGTCCGCAATTTCATGGGCTTAGCTGGGTATTACAGAAGGTTTGTGAAGGATTTTTCAAAGATAGTTGTGCCTCTTACCCAACTGACACACAAAGGGCAACCGTTTGAATGGAATGACGAAAGAGAATCTGCCTTTCATGAACTGAAAACAAGATTGACCACTGCACCAGCTTTGGCACTGCCCTCAAGTACGGAAAATTTTGTGATTTTCAGTGATGCATCTTATAAAGGCTTGGGTTGTGTATTAATGCAGAATGGAAGGGTGATTGCCTACGCCTCTTGACAGTTGAGACCACATGAGAAAAACTACCCAACACATGATTTAGAATTGGCCGCAGTTGTATTTGCTTTGAAAATCTGGCGGCATTATTTGTATGGGGCAAAGTGTGAAGTCTACACAGATCACAAAAGCCTAAAGTACTTCTTTACACAGAAAGAGCTGAATATGCGGCAGAGAAGATGGCTTGAATTGATAAAAGACTATGACCTTGAGATTCAGTATCACCCTGGGAAAGCCAATACAGTTGCTGATGCCTTGAGCAGAAAATCGATGGGGATTTTGGCTTGTTTACTCACTGAACAGAAAGAGATCTTGGAAGATTTTGAGAAATCCGGGATTGAAGTGATATTATGTGAACAGGGCGGATTGATAGCCGCCATTTTAGCCGAACTAGCAATCATCGATGAGATTAAACAGAAACAGAAAGAGGATGAACTCCTTAAAAAGATAGTTGATGAATTTGAAATGAATCCGAGACCGGAATATAGTGTGGTAAATGAGGTGCTGAAGTTCCAAGACAGATTGTGTGTTCCAAACATTCCCGAGTTAAAGAAGAGAATTCTAGATGAAGCCCATAAGTCAGTGTTTGCTATGCATCCGGGTAATAACAAAATGTATCGGGATTTGAAACAAAACTATTGGTGGCCCAAAATGAAGAAAGAAATTGCAGAGTATGTGTCCAAATGCCTTCAATGTCAGCAAGTTAAAGCTAAACATCAAAAACCGGGCAGTCTACTTCAACCTCTCCCTATTCCTGAATGGAAGTGGGAACATGTGACTATGGACTTTGTTGTTGGTCTGCCCCGAACTCCTCGAGGTATGGATTCTATTTGGGTTGTAGTTGATAGACTGACTAAATCTGCACATTTTCTACCTGTTAGAACTACATTTGATGCTTATAGACTGGCTACTATATATATTGATGAGATTGTTCGTTTACATGGAGTTTTGGTGTC
This sequence comes from Camellia granthamiana, assembly GCA_036172215.1. NCBI lineage: Eukaryota > Viridiplantae > Streptophyta > Magnoliopsida > Ericales > Theaceae > Camellia > Camellia granthamiana. The sequence continues at coordinate 98,460,225 of CM069914.1, forward strand.
CATTGTCTCAGATAGAGATCCGAAGTTTGTGTCTAGATTGTGGAAAAGTTTGCAAAAGGCGATGGGAACTGAAAAGTTTCCAAATTGAGTCACCACCTGTACAACGCTTTCCAATCGATTTTCAGCAGCTACTGCGTCAAAACATCTTTAATAGCTGCATTATCCCACGCCATGGCAACTCTGCAGAAGGAGAACTGGACCCTACTTTCAATGTAATCATTCCTTATGAGCTTACCCAGTACTATCCTATTGCAGACACTGAAACATTACTCTTCAACAAAGCAAAGCTGTCATGGAAACATTGGGATTCCAGCCCTAATCCTCTACGCACATGGCAAAAACCTAATCCAGACTGGAAGCGATAGGTCCAACGAATGATGATATACGACATTGATCTCTGGAGAGCTTTAGGTATTTACGATGTCATCAGGTTATCAACTCTCTCTAGATATGGACAAATGGGCCATTGGTGTTGCTACATGTTTTTGGTCTTCATCATGTAATTCCCTCATTCTAAAATATGGTATGATGTCACCTACTATTCTTGATGTTGTCCATTTGACTGGCCTCCCTTTTTCTGGTTAACATATCAGTGCCCTTTTAACCCCCAAAACACCTATCAAGTTGGACACTGGCCTCTGTTATGCAAAATTTCAAACAAAGTACCAAAAATCTGGCCTTAAACCCACAGATGAGGAAAGAACAGCTTTTTATTTACTATGGCTTTCTAAACATTTTCTTTGTGTTCCTGGTTTGAAAATCACTAAAGAATACCTAGCATTACCCACTTGCATTCAGGAGGGTATAGAATTGGCTCTTGCCCCCTTTTTACTAGGCACCTTATACAGAGGTCTCTTTTCTTTAGTGGATAAAGAAATTGATCATAATGGTGGTGGTCTTTTCTGGCTTTTCCAAGCCTGGCTTTATGCTTATTTTCCTGAAATTAGGCCTACTACTCAGACTCCATTTCTCCCCACATGCCAAAGCTATGTTGAATTTTTTCTTCCCTTTAGACCAGCCACCTCTAACTCTTTCACTAAGGTGTTCACTTTTCTTTATGAACTACCTATCGACAGAGATCCTCAACTTTTCATCCCTTTTCACCAACTTCACTACACCTCATCTAGACTCACCTATGTCCATGATGATCCTTCTGTATTGGGTGATGAGTTGAGACAACAACAAAAGCATTTTTGGGCTCAGATCCTTACTCCAAGATACATTTTAGTAGGAGGGTCCCTTTTAACTAGCAGAATTTCTAACTGCAGTTTTGAAAGCTATAACCCCTGTCAATGGGCTAGGCAAATGGGCCTCTATCAAACTGTTCCTTGCCCATATTTTCATCCCACTATTCATGAGCAAGTTGGAGTTAGAATTCAATTCAAAAATCAAACAGTTGTGGAGGCCCTTCTAGCCCACAATCAAGAACTATTTGATCAATTCAGCTTCTATTACTGCAAAGTCACACCCTTTCTCTCTACAAGATTCGGAGACTGGTGGCTTTTTATGAGTGCAGTAATCTTTAATAAAGAAACTCAAATATGCCTCTAGAATGTGCATCCTGACAACAAAAAATGAGTGACCATGAGCATTGGTAAACAACTATCTTCTTCTTACTTTATATTTCTCGTTAAAATTTCTTTTTTGGGTGTATAACAGTATATATCTTTTCTATATATATGCAGCTGAGTCCCCAGTCAAAGCCATTCCTTTGGCTACAGAAATGCCTACTCCCACTATCCAGAAAAGAAAGCATAAGGGTAATCCTTTAAACACCACCAATGCTGAAGGTTTCACACCTTACAACCTAGGTGTGAAGACTGAACAAAGGGTTTAGACTAGAGAAGAGGAACTTCAAAAATTCTTTGCATCTCAATCACAACTAGAAGGTGATATTTCTCAACCAACATTGGAAAGTGGTGCAACACGTGAGAAGAGATCTAAAAGAAGACAAGAGGAACCAGTTCCCCCACCATCTCCAGCTGCACCAGCTTCTTCTTCTTCCAGTGGTGCAGCACTTGTAAGGAAACCTAAAAGAAAGCAAGAACAACCAGCTCCTTCACAAGCTCCTGTTGCACCAGCTTCTTCTTCTTCTAGTAGTTCATCTTCTTGTCCCATAATGATATAAATCTTACTCAATCTATCAATTTTGTTATCATTTTAAACATAATGACATTCTATTTTGCTTGTTTAACATTTTCCTCTTTCTCTTTCAGACATATCTTAAGTCATTTAAAAAGAGAAGACTTGTTTCTTTGGCCACATCTTCTTCTTCTCATGAAGATATACCTGAAACTCATACCAACCTATCTCCTCCTCTTCCTGAGAATGAAGAGCTGGCTAAGGCACAAGTTAATCCTCCTGAAAGCCAAACTGAATTGCCACAGTCTCAACCAAACCCCCTTGAGAAAGAACAAATTGATCAAATGAGAGCTATTTTAAGAAACTTGGGTCCTGAACTGGCTCAAATTTTGTCTGAAATTCCCCAAGAAGTGGCTTTAGGAGACCTAATGGCCTTCCATGGAACTGATGAAGTCATCACTTTTCTTGGTGTGGCTTCTTCTCTAGAAGAATCAGCAATTCCTGAACATGCTCAAGAAGATCCAGTTAATTCAGACCATATCAGAGAAGCTCCAATTGACTTATCTACTAACTCTGACAACCACGCATCTTCTATCGACAGAGATTCTCCTGTCTATGAGCATGTTTTTGAGCCAGATGACAACCTTCTAAATGAAGTTGACAGAGCTGACATTGAGGTTTTAGATGATGAATCAACCTCAAGTGATGTGATAGTTCCTCAACCAACTATCATCACTTCCATTACTCAGTCATTTCCAACACAGGTAACATTTTCTCACCCATACACCTTATTCTTATATATATATATATATTTAGATGTATACGGTTTAAAAACAATCCCCTTTCATTCTCTTATGCAAGACTGAGATGTCTTTTCAAACATCATTGACTGCTGACATGGGGGTGCAGACTACACCAGCTCAAAGTCTCTCAAGAGAGATCTTAGGTACTTCTACCTCACCTCATATTGTCACAGAGGTAATAATCTCTCATATCATTTTCCATATTCATTGTTCTTCATTTGTTAACTTTACTTTTTTATAACTACAGCCTGCAGTTATCTCCTCTTCTTCCATTCAAGACTTACTCTTGGGAATTTCTGCTATTCAAGAAACTATTGCTAATTTGACTATTGAAGAAAAATTGAAGCAACTATCCAATGAAGAGCAAGAACTTATTGAACAATTTTTCAATTTACTTGGTCAACCACTGGATGCCTTGGCTCTCTCTTACACTTCAATTTTGACTGACTGTTTGGGAGCCATTGCACCACTGATGCCTCAACTTTTTGATCCAGACCAAGTGCAAATCTTTCAAACCTTCATTTCAGAGCTTCCTCAGCATTTAATGGCTATCAATCAATTTCAGATTGAGCCAAAAACTGTTGAGAATCAAGCTGAGCAAGTGAGGAAATCAGTGCATGCTCTAACTGAAGCATCTGCTAGATCACAATCCCTCATTGCTCAATTTAACACTCTTACAGCAGAAGAAGCTCAGCTAGAAGATCAACTGGCCCACGTGAGAGCCCAGAAAGCTGCCATTGAACAAGAGCAAGCCAACCTTTCTCAGCAAATTCCAAATCTTCTTGCTCAAGCAAAAAGTGGTCCACTAGCTTTCAAGCAAGCCCAAACCAAACTTAGGCAAAATAAGCTAAAGCATCAGACTGCTCTTCAAGCTTGGAACAGGCTCTTAATGTATTTCCAAAGGGATTAGGCCAAATGTAAAAAAATTTCATTATTTGTCCTTCTATACTTTTGATACAAGTTTAATGAAAATACTTATTACATTTGTTTTGACTTTACTCTTTCTGTCACATATCTTTGTTTTCATGTGTATGAACTCATGTATTCCCACATGGTTAGATAATACTTCTGTAAATACTTGCCATTAATTATCCTTCTATGTGGCTCACCTTCTAAAGAAGCAAGATGATAAGCTCCTCCTCTAAGAACCTTATGTATTTTAAATGGTCCTTCTCAATTTGGAGACCATTTACCATATTCTGGGCTTTTAAATCCAACTGGTAAAATGGTTTTCCACACTAATTCTCCTTCAAAAAATAATTTACTCTTAACTTTCTTGTTTTAACTTCTCTTAACTTTCTTTTTCTGAGCCACCAAATGATTAAAAGCCACAATTCTTTTTCCTTCTAAATCTTGCAACTCAATCGATAGTGCCTCTGAATATTCATCCATAGGAATATCCAAATGCTTGGCCAGTCGATTGGATCTCACTGTCACTTCCAAAGGTAATACAGTATCATGCCCATAAACCAACTCATATGGAGTTGTACCTGTGCTATTCCTTTTGGAATTTCTAGAAGCCCAAAGCACTTCTGACAAGAGATTATGCCAATCTCTAGGATTGTCTTCAATCATTTTCTCTAAAGTATTTTTGACAATCTTGTTTGTTGCCTCAGCTTGTCCATTTGCCTGGGCATAATATGGTGAAGAGTTTGATATCTGAATGCCGTATTCTTTGGCAAACTCTTTAATCTCATCCCCATTGAACACTGTACCTTGATCGACAGTGATAGATTGGGGTAAACCAAACCTATGTATCAAATTCTTTTTCAAGAATTCAATAACTTGAACCTGTGTCACCACTTTTAAAGGTATTGCCTCTACCCATTTAGTAAAATAGTCAATGGCTACCAATAAGTAAGAATGTGCTTTAGATGATGATGGGAAAATTTGTCCAATTAAATCCATTGCCCATCCTCTAAAAGGCCAAGGTTTAACCACTAAATGCAGGCTGGTAGCTGGTACCCTTTGAATATTGCCATGCTTCTGGCAACTCTGACATCCTTTTGCATACATTATGCAATCTTTTCTAATGGATGGCCAAAAATATCCATACATGTTAATCAGCCATCTCATTTTATCACCAGCTTGATGGGCCCCACAAATTCCTTCATGTGCCTCAGCCATAGCTTTCATTTGGTCTAATTTACCAATACAAAGCAGAGTCAAACCATCATGAGCCTTCCTAAACAAATCATCTCCCATGACAACATAGTTTAAGGCTTGAAACCTCACCTGCCTACTGCTTTTTTCATTGGGATTTGATAGGTACTTTATTGAAGAAAATCTCCAATCTTCTTCTGTCACATCCAAAGTGAGAATAGGTAGGAAATTCTTACACCTATTTTTAAGTGCAGAAAAGTTTCTTTTCTGAATTTGAATCACCATTTCCTGAACTCCTTTAGGTATTTTTAGTCCAGAAGTTGCTTGAGCCATCTCATTAGCCTCTTTATTCTCCAGTCTAAACCTATGTGTGAATGTGATATGGTCAAAGAAACTAGTTAACTATTTGACCTCAGTTAAATACTCTTCTAGAGCACCACTGACACATTTGAACTCTCCCAAAACTTGTTTAATGACTAACTGGGAATCTCCAAAAACCTGGAGGCTTCTAATCCTGAATTCTATGGCCAATTCTAAGCCAATTATCAAGGCTTCATATTTAGCTTGATTACAAGACTGTACATGTTGTGCTTCCAACTAATATGCAAACTGATACATTTGCTTATTTGGTGCAATCAACACAATACCTGCTTCAACTCCTTCATCTGTTTTTGAACCATCAAACATCAATTTCCATGGTTCACTTTCCACCAAATTGACCTCATATAGGTCTAAATCGACAGAAATGCCAGGGTGTTCCATCAAGAAGTCAGCCAAAGCTTGCCCCTTGACTGCTTTTTGTGGCGCATATTTAAGACAATACTCAATTCATGCTAATATCCATTTACCCTGTCTCCCCCTTAAAATTGGTTTAGACAACATATATTTAATAACATATGTTTGTGCTGTCACAAACACTTCTGTTGGCAGCAAATAATGCCTCAATTTAATGGCTGCAAAATAAAGTGCCAAACACAATTTCTCGACAGAATTATAGCTAGTTTTAGCATCATTTAACCTTCTACTTAGGTAATAAATGGCTTGTTCATGACCCATATCATTTTCTTGAGCCAATAAACAACCAATCGACAAGTCAGAAGTTGATATATACAATTTCAAAGGCTTTCCTGCCACTGGTGGCATAAGCACTGGAGGGTTTGTCAATTATTTTTTGAGCAAGTCAAAAGCTTCTTGATGGCACACTTCCCATTTAAACTCATGGTTTGACTTAATTTTCACTAAAGGAGAGAATGCTAAAGTTTTCTTGGCCAAATTAGCTATGAATCTCCTCAAAAAATTTACTTTTCCATGAAAACTTTGCAACTCTTTCTTGTTGGCTGGAGGTCTTGCCCCCAAAATGGCTTTGGCTTTATTAGCATCCATTTCTATTCCTTTGTGATGTACTAAAAAGCCTAAGAAATTTTCAGCAGATACCCCAAATGCACACTTTAAAGGTTCATTTTGAGTTTGTATGTCCTCATTCTTTGAAATGTCTGCTGCAAATGTTCTAGATGCTCATCAAAACTATCAGATTTGATGGCTACATCATCTATATAAACTTCTAAATATTTTCCAATAAAATCATGGAAAATGAAGTTCATTGCCCTTTGATAAGTTGCTCATGCATTCTTTAATCCAAAAGGCATGACTACCTATTCAAATGTCCCTACGGCACCAGGACATCTAAATACTGTCTTATGTGTATCCTCTAGGTAAATAAAGATCTGATTATACCCAGCATGTCCATCCATAAAGGACAAAACCTTGCTCTTGGCTGCTGAATCAACTAACAGATCAGCCACTGGCATAGGATATTCATCTTTAGGAGTAGCTAGATTCAAATTTCTAAAATCTATACACACTCTTAACTTACCATTTTTCTTCATTACAGGGACAATATTAGACAGCCATTCAACATACCTGGCTGTTCTAATAAAACCTGCATTGAACAACCTTTCGATCTCTTCCTTGACCAATAAGGTGACTTCATTAGTCATCCTTTTTGGGGGTTGTTTATGAGGAATAAAATTTCCTTTAATTGGGAGTCTATGCTCCACCAATGTTCTATCTAATCCAGGCATTTCTTCATAAGTCCATGCAAAGAAATCCACATACTCAGAAAGCAAACTAACTAGTTCGCTCTTACATTTATTAGATAGATTAGTATTTACATAGATGGGCCTCTTACAAGCCTTACTTGCTAAGTTATATTCCTCTAAAGGGTCCTGCACATCTGCATTGAGATCATCAAGTTTGGCAAGAGCTGCCTTCAGATGTTCCAGTTGCACCTCTTTATAACTCAGAGAGCTACTGTCGATTACACATTCTGCCATTCTGCCCAGGAACAATTAGGTAAACATTTAGGGCTGAACTTACTTTCTAAAAAAAAATAAAAAAGCCTAGAAAAAGTAGATCTAATTACAACAGCTGTCTCATCCAGCTTGTCTTCTTCTGTTATTTGTACTTGCATCACCTCTCATCTTCAGCAATTTCCTCTATCACAAGCCTCTTCTGCTTCTGCATCAGGCTTGGTTTGGCCAATTCCTGGCCTATCTGCTTGAAACCTTCCTCAATGAAGGCCTTGAACCCTTCAGTTGTTAAGCCTTTCCCTTGCGATTTGATTTCTTCTTTATCAATCACAACTGGGCCCAAATCCTCATCATACAGCACAGCCTCTATGTTGTTGACATCAGCAATAAAAGGGTTTGCCTCAGCCCAGAAGATTTCCATTCCTTTTTTATTCTGACCACCACTAGTTAGAAAAATTAATTCTTGGTGTAGAGACGAAGGTACACACCCATTAAGGTAAATCCAATCCTTACCTAGGAGCACATTGTAATTAGAAGTGGAGTCTATTACAAAGAAAGTTGTTCCCATTAACCTAGAACCAACTTGAAGCTGTAAAGCTACTACTCCTCTAGCCTCAGATGATCCACCAGAAAAATTACTTATATTTACCTCAGTAGGAAGTAAGTCATCGACAGACTTACTAATAGCCTTCAGTGTCTTAGATGGGAGAATGTTGACAATAGCTCCATTGTCTACCAACACCTTTTCCACTGGTACCCCATCCAGAAAAGCTTTAACATACAAAGGCCTCAGATGCTTAATAAGCTTATCTTCTAGTTTTTGAAGTATAACTTTCTCCCCATCGACAGACTTAATGACCTCGATTAATCTCAATGGCTTGGCCTGTGTCTCAACTATTGCTATCTGAACAGTTGGTTCTGTCAAATCTTCAACATCACCTGCCAAGTTATCTGGTTGGTTTGGTTTGGTTTGGCCTGAAACCTCTGTGGGATGGCCATAATCATGTTGCACTCCTTGGAAGGGGGCAAAGAACCAAAATGAATGGGAGCTAACTTTTCTTCAAAGTCACTACTAGAACTGTCTGATTTCACTTCATCTTCTTGAACCCCTTCATTAACATTCTTGTTATCAATGACCATCTCCTGATCTTGATCATCTTTCATTACCATATCTTTTTTGTTATTATTATCTTCTTCATCAGACATTAGATCTTTCTCTAACTGTTTCAGCTTTTGCCTTAATAAAGCCTTCTCTGAAAACTTACCCACAGGTCTGTCTTCAGTCTCTTCTAGTCCCATTTTCCTTTTCAAAATCTGAACTAGTTGCACTGGATGGGTCTTAGAAGTTGATCCTTTTACTTCTTTTTCTTTAGCAGCAGAAACCAATCCTTCCCTAGTCCACACTAAGTCTTGTCTTCCAGATGGTTTATCCCCTGCAGCAGTGGACATCATAGCATGAAACCTTCTTTGTTCTCTCATTTTCTGAGTTCTTGTTTCTCCCGTTGGTCTCCAACCACTCATGGGAAACTTTGGATGTGACACTTCTTGCCATCCCAAATGGGATGGTATCGGAGGTTTCACCATTCTTGGCTGAACTAGTTGCATTTCTGGCCTCACTCTTGGGCCATGATGCTGTTGCTCCAGATGGTCTTGCGAATTGTTGATGCCCTCCATATGGCCTTCTAAATTGTTGATGGCCACTATGTGATGCACCAAGTTGCTGCTGCTAGCTATTATATGGGCCTAGTCAGAACCTTTGGGTTTCCATAAGGCTTAGAACCCTTATGTTGATTGAGCATAGCCCTCACATTACTAGCTCCAACCAAGCATGGGTGAACAGGTGCTCCCTGGAATAAGAATAGAGCATCATCCTTACCATAGTTCTCTGCAGGTCCAAAAATTCCAAGATCTGTTCCATCATAGAACAAACAATCGTTATCAAAAATTTGTAAATCTCCACTTCCCATAGTATTAAACCTCAGGCCAACATCTTTTCTAATTTGTTGAATCCCATTAATCACAATGGCCTTAGTTTTTTCTTTCTCAGAACCACTGTAGACACCTCATTTTTAACCGACCTTAAGACTCAGACGTCATCGATTGAGCGCTCGGTGATGGTGCATGTTGTGCTCGTTCTGAGGTTTCAGAGTTTCGGCTGAGAGCCTTACCCCCGGACCTTGGGACCCTTTTGTGCTTTGCCTCGGTTTGTGAACTAGGTCTTGTTTTCTCTTCCCGAAGGGAGGGAGAGGTCTCGTAGACCATCTCTCAGTGGCCATAGGCTACTTTTCGTGGTCGTAGGCCACTTTTCCAGTTTGGAGACCAGTTTTCGATTTTTGGAGCCGTCGGCCGTGCGCCTCGGTTCGGGACCGCTTAACTTTCTCCGTTTGGCACGGTTTTTGGCACACACCTTGCTTCCTCTCTCTAGAGGGACACTGTGGCCCGGGAGACCACCTTTGTGGTCGCACGCCACTTTCGTTGCTTAACAGCCTGTTTTCGGGGCACCCGGCTGCGCGTTTTGACCCCCGAACCCTCGTTTTGCATCCGTCTTGGTTTATTTTTGGCATGGACCTTGTTTTCATTGTTTGGGAGGTGGCACAAGGGTGGGAGACCACCTTTTCTCCTTGGAGACCACTTTTCTCCCGCCAATCGATTTTCTTGTCAGGAAGCTGGTCTCCATGGTCTTTGAGCCACATTTACTAGTCTCCCACCATACCACTAGCTTGCATTCAATGTGGAGACCATCAAATGGGGCTGCCGACCACCTTTCATTGAGTTGAACCTTTTGAACTGGTCGGCTGACTAGGGGGAGTGATCGGCCGACCACCTGAACTGGTCGGCCTGCCTCTCCCAGTTTTGTCTCTGTGAGTTGTTGCCAACTGTGCCAGCTGGAAGGCACAAACTAGATTCAACCTTGGTTTTTAGCTTCTTTGAGAAGCTTTGGTCCCTTTTGGCTATAAAGGAGGGCCTCCCCCTCCTTTGTGAGGGTTGAGATTTTTGTCTAAGGCAAAAGACGTATCCCTCTCTATATCTCACTATTTTGAGCTCCAAAATGTGTGATTCTTGGCCCTTTGCACACCACCTCATAGCCTAACACTTCCACCATCAACCTAAAGTTCTTGGAGGCCATTTTCAGAGGTTAAGGAGCTATGTTTTTGGGTCCAGAAGTTGCTGGTTTTGTTGAGCTTCAAGGGTAACTCATTTTCTCCCTTTTTAAGCTCTATTTTGATCCTTCTCTTAGCCTTATTTGCATGCATATTTAGGCTTTGTTGTCAACTGAGAAAAGCTTCTTTTTTAAGTGTTTTTCATGTTTGTTTAAGGCCATTTTGTTGTTGGGGGTCTTCTACCCCCCTTGCATGCTCTATTTTGCCTTGTTTTAAGCCATGCCTTAGGGCCTTTGTGTTGACCTTTTCTTGGCCCTTTAGCCACTAAAATCTAACAGATTTTCAGTGGTTGGTATGTGGTTTTGAGGGCCAAAATCAGAGAGGGGTGACCCTCTCTCTCATTGTCTATTAGCATTTTTGGCCTTACAAAGGAGCCTTCATTTGCACACCTCCAAGCCTTGTTTCAGCCCCTTTTCAGTGACTTTTAGGGCCTGCCTAGGCTCTGTCTAGATTTGGTTTTGTCATCTTGGGTGTGTCTCTTGCATGTGTAGAATAACCCCTCTTATAGCCTATCAAAGGAGCATGGCATTCTTGCATGCATTGATAATGTTTCAGTGGGTTTTTGGGCTTTATTTGGCATGTTATGTCTCTGAATTTTTCTAGTTTAGTGGCCTCTTGAATGCTTCATATGCTTGTAGTGTAATCCATGTTCACTAGCTCACATTGCATGTTGTTTTGGCCCTTGATTCTAGCATATTTTGGCCATGTTCTAAACTGATTTTATTCATGATTTAGACTGCCTTAGCTCTGTTTTGAGGTCCCATGGTCGAATGATGCTTGCCATGCATGCTTGTAGTGTAATACCCTTGCCTAGCTTCGAGTTTTGAAGCCTCTTGCATGCTTAACTTGAGTTATTTTCATGTTTTGGCATCATTGGACATGTTATTTCAGAGCTTATACTTGTGTCATATTCCCATGTTTTCCACTCTTTAAATGCGTTTGAGAGTTGTGCATGTATGCCTCATTTTTGGGCTATTGCATGAGCGCTGTTTTTGTGCATTGCAAGCCATCATTTTAGTCCATTTTGCCACTGTTTTGGGTCTGCATAGGGACTGTTTGGGGTTGGTTTGGTCATTTGGGCATCGCTTTGCATACCTCTAGTGTAATGCACTTCACTAGTTTCGGTAATTGTGCCATCCAACATGCATCGGGTGAGTTGTTTGCATGATTCGGGACCATCTTGTATGTCATTTCAGAGCTGGAACATGTGTCATTGTATGCCATATTTCATCCTTGTCATGCCTCGGTAGAGTTGCACTTTGTTCCTTAGGTTTGGTCCCTTGCATTTGTGCATGTTTGCATGTACCTTGTTGCCTTATTTTCGTCATATTGGCCACTGATTTGGGTGTGGCCGAGGCGCATCCATCTTGGTTTAAGTCCATCTTGCATTGTGTATGCCCTATAGTCCATGTTATCGCATGTTTGATCATTGCATTGCGTATGCCTCGTTCATAACATTGCGTATGTTAGTGCATTGTGTATGCATGCCATATAATCCATGTGCATTGAGTATGCCATTGATTAGTTCATAGCATTGTGTATGCCATTTGCATGCTTGCATGTCATTCCGTGCATCTTCTCATCACTTAGTTGCATTGCATTTAGATCGCATGCTAGAGTTGCATTTGTCCATACATTGTTTGTCGCATTATGTTTGGAGTAGGGTTTAGTCCAAACACGGGAAACGAGGGACGTTTCGTACTCAAAGTAATGAAACGTGCCTCGATTCTTGGTCACCGACACTCTTGACTATCCATGATAGAGTTGTTGGCTTTAGGTGTTTACATGTGCATTCATTTCACATTGAGTCGTGCAATTCGACTCCTCGGCCATCATGCATCGGGATGCGTGATTGATGGCACGAGGATCGAGGACTACACTCCCTAGAGCTTATGCAATGACGGGGAGAGTGGTCGGGCACACATATGTTGAAAATACTTTGCCTTCTTTCTCTCTTGCCTTTGTTGCAGAAAATGCAGAAACCAGGAGAAGAAACTGGCCGGCTGACCAGGTTTTCTAGCAGGCCGACCACCTTTTCTGGTTTTCACCACCAAGGGTGGTCGGTAGGTGGTCTCCAATGCCTATAGCTGGTCGGTAGGGTGGAGTTTCATCTCCTTGGAGCTTTGTGCAAGTTTCTGAGTTCAATTGCAAACAAAGGCGAGCTGAGACATCGCGATGGATTTCCCGACAAGGCGACTCGAGCATGCATGCATCCTTTATCATTCAGAACAGTGCTGAGGCAGTCCATTTCATGTAGCTTGCATGCTAATTTATTTGCTTCCTTAGTTTAATTTGTTAATTAATTAATGTTGTGTAATATTTAGTTGTAATTTGTTATTCATTTCAATTGTGTAATAACTAGTTTAATTAGCTTAGATTAGCTAGTTGGTTCTGTATTATTTATTCGGACCCTCCGCGAGAGGGAAAACTTTTGTAATAAGTGTGCGTGTGTGTGATGCATGTCTCCCAACCCCACGTCTTTCTCCCTTTTATTTACCAGCTTATGATGATTAGTTTTAGGGCATGTTTCAATTAGCATCTATATGTTCGCATGTTTGCATTCATTTATCTGTATTGCATGCACCGGGCTCAGCGCATCATGCTAACTGCATTGTATTTCAATTCCAAGTTGAATACATGTATCGATTGTTGCATCTCATATGCCATCTTAAAATAGCCGAGCCTATTGTAGTTACATTTTTGCATGTGTTGCATTAGGCATTCTTAGCATAGTTAGGATTCATGCATGATTTCTAATTAGCTTCTTTCTTTGGCTCGGAGTACTCGGTAAGTGTTTATGCTTTAGCATACTTGCAAGTGTGTGAGTGACTGCCATGATAGCATGCTTACCATGACGCTATGTGCTTATGTGATATAACTGCCTGAGTGCCTGTGGGTGAAGGTTGGGTTGCTTGAATTGGAATAATTCGTCGAAACCCGTGTTTTAGCCTACTTGCGAGTAGCAAACTTCAATCCATTTTCAAAACAAACGGATATGCGATGCTTTGTTCCAACTTAGGCAATCTAGTCTATACTTGTATGCTATGCGCATCACATAGTAATTCTAGGTTAATAACCAGAATAAGAGCACATGTGTTTTTCAAAAACAAGATATCATGCTTAGTAGTGGCCGATCTTTGATCGGGCGAGCGGGGGTGCTCATGAAATGACCTTCCCCAATCGTACCCAAGTTCCCGAGCTGAGGCAACTTTGGTGATGACGGACACGTGGCCTTAGGCACGAGTCAGGGTTTCCTAAATTCTCCCAAAATAAAATATTTAGGTGGCGACTCTGTATCTGGCAAAGCAGTCCATGTTTGGCACTTCTTTCTAAAATCAGTTTTTCAAAACGATTTGCTGGATTTGGACTCTTTGGTGATTTATCAATCTTGCATTGCACTTTGCGAGATTAGATTCAGAACCGTGACATCGAGTCCGAACTGTAGTGAGCCCAATGAACAAAACGAGATTTTCCTGGGACGTTCGGAGACGTCTACAGTTTCTGGCGACTCTGCTGGGGATCTAGAGAACTTGACTTGACTCATGATATCTTGTTTTGACTACACTTATGTGTTTCTTTGCGTTGCATCCGCATTGGTGTGCCTAGGACATTGTGTTTGCCATCTGCTATTCCTGAACGGTTTGTCGGAGGCTGCGTGCCATAAGGCTGACCGGTTATGGGCTCTACCACGATGGGAACACAAACCCCGATTTTTATTGGGGCACCCTTTTTGACCATTCGACCTAGTGCATATTCGGAATCCGTAGTGACCATTCCAAACTAGGACAGGTTGCTCACCTGATTATAGGTTGTTTGAAACCGCTGCGTGCGTAGTGAAACCCTAACTCCTGACAAAATAGGATAGGGAAACCCTATTCCTCCATAGGGGTGTTTTGGCTCTCACTTGTTTGCTATGTGCTTTTAGAGTGCGTCTCTACAGGAATGCATGTATCAGTTTACAAGTTTGGGTATCAGGCTTGAGGGCACCAGTATCGGTATTTTGGGAATCAGTTATCTGCGAGTATCAGATTTAGATTTGGGGGCAGTAATTTGGGAACAATGATCAGTGTTTAAGAACAGTGTATTCAGCTTATCAACTGCGTGTTGTTATACCCAACTGTGTGTTGTGTTTATTTAAGCCGTTATGCTGTCCGTTTTCTAGTTGTTTATTTCCTTATTATGCTTTATTTATCTTTTTGCTAGGTAGTTTAGCACAATTGCTTCCACCCAAGCAGATATTCCCCAAGCACTCTGGACTAGAGGTCGCAGACTCCATCGATCTGAGGATCTGGTAGACGGACAACCAGTGTTCCACTCATTACCCCCGGTTACTAGACGGAGGGCAGTTAGGTAGAGGATATCAGTTCAGCAGTCAGTTCAGAGGGCTTTGTCCACCCCACTTGAGTATAGTAGGGATCAGAGTTCTGTTTCTCCCGCAGAGAGGGAACATATACCGATAGCTCAGCTAGATCAGGGCAGTATGGCAAGAATCGAAGAAATGATGCGTCAGCTCCAGGAGAGCATGAGAACCATGCAGGAGGACGCTGCTCGTCAAGCAGAATTTGCCAAACAGCAGGCCGTTGTCATGGCCCAACAGGCAGAGCTAATTACCCGGCTACAGCAGCAAGCTGGAGCATCAGCTTCATAACAAGCTCCTCCCCCACCAAGAGTTCCAATACCCGGGGAGATGGCGAATGTCCAGAATGTCCAGGAGGATACAGACATCCCAACAGGGCTGGCTCCGTCCCCGATTCCACCTCAACTATCCAAGGCACCCACTCCTATCAATCAACCGGATTCTCCCTTCGAATTCGAGGTGGACCCCACGACATTAAAAGTGGGCAAGCTTGAAAAGCTATTCAAGAAATCTCAGGGTGTGAAGTCCATCCCGGACATTGAGGATGGGTATACCGACGCAGCCGTGACGCTGCCGAACAGATTTTAGATGCCACATATTGACCGCTTTGATGGGTCCGGGGATCCCATGGTGCACTTACGGCTGTTTTCAGACATATTAAGGCCGATGGGCCTCACCAAACTACAGAAGCTTTCTTTATTCGGTCGGACCCTGTCGGGTGTGGCGGCCATCTGGTACGCAAAACTGGAAAACGATGTTAAGAGAAATTGGGATGAGATGGCCGAGGCTTTTGTCGCTCAGTACTCCTATAATACACAAATTGAGATCACAACCCGTGATCTCGAGACGACTAGGCAGGAGCCTAAGGAGAGTTTTTTTGACTTCGTAACCCGGTGGAGGGCCAAGGCCTTAATGATGACCACTAGGCCCACTGACAAAGATCAGATTCGGATGATTGTGTGCAATCTCCAGCCCAAGCTTATGCAGAAAATGATTGTTCTCCCCTTCCCCACCTTTTCAGATTTACATGAGATGGGGGTACAAATTGAGGATGCTATGAAACAGGGTCTGATTGACCAAGACAGAGAGCAGCCCAGGAGAACTTTCAACCGCAGTACGAATGCAGGCACAAGCAGTGCTGCAGCTGCTAGAGCTTCAGAAGTGAGCATGGTTACCACCAATCCCCCAAGAACCCTTGCAACTACGCCATTCATCGGTGCGTCCGGTAGTAGTTCGCAAATAGCCAGATACCCACCCGAAAGCCAAAGAACTTTCACTCCACTATACATGTCCTTGTCCAAGGCTTTAGGAGTTTTGATCAGGAAAGGGCATTTGAAGCCCCTAGAGCCGCGGCCGTTACCAGAAAAACTTCCCCCCTCCCATAATCCAGCCAAATACTGCGCCTTTCACCAACAGCACGGTCATGACACCGACCAATGCTTCCGATTACGTCATGAGATTTAAGATCTCGTTGTTAATAGGGTGATTGTGCCTCCAGAGAAACCCAATGTCATAACCAACCCTCTCCCACCACACAACCAAGCTCTACCTCCCAAACGCATCAACTTTATCCAGACCGGGATCATGTCATATGACCCCAGCATATATATCACCCCATCTCACCTACCCAAGCCGAAGGTGTTTCTTCTTGACAGCACTGACTTGTGCATGTTGGACATCTCCCGAACCCAACCCGAACCTAACTCGAACCAATGGTGGTGGCTGTCGAAGACAGAATAGGGATGATTTCGGAGGAAAGTGGTACAGTGGATTCAGGGACTGAGGAATTGGAGAGCTTTGCTGAGGAGGTGTACAATCTGAGTGGCTACATTGTGTCAGCGGATCAGATTAGGCCAAATGTGGAATTGCCGGTGGGGGGCAGAAATTTGTGTACTACGGGGGGATGGACTTGATCAAAGGATAGATGACTTAGCAGTTCTGAAAGGGGACATTGCTGACCTTCAGATTTTCAACGAACAAGATCCGGGGGACATGACAGTCAACTGGTTTGATTTTGATGGGTCATCAGAGGTTACAGGGTGGCTTGACGACCAACCAGATATTGTTGAAGAATCTCAGCTAGAAAAGGGCCCGTCAGGGGTAAGGACATCAATTGTGGCCGGAAAGGCCCGGGATGAGAAGGCATCGTCGGAGAGCGCCAGTGCCAAGAATTTCGCTTGGGATTTGGGCATTTTGAATATAGGAAATTTTGAACAATAGGCTGCATTGACGCAGTTAGAACCGGAAGGAACCGAAGGCTCTGAGAGAGCTAGAAAAGCCAAGGCCCCTGTGGGGACTGAAACTGCTGTGTGCACAAAGATAGAGAGTGCTGCGAGCACATGGACGGAAGGTACTGCGAGTACAAGGATAGTTGCAACGGAGCTGGACAGGTGTCTGTCGACTGCCGATGGCATGTGGTGGGAAGACGATGGTTTATGTCTTGCCCACATAGATGAGGATTGGAGGAGTAACCAACCGGACGATACCTAGTACATTGGCAAAGTTGATCATATGACTAGGAGCAGGCGGTATTTCAAGCCCCCACACCTAGATCAGCCAGAGGCGTCCGGGAAGGACAAGGAGGCGGAAAAGTAGAAAGAGAAGCTACTTGAAGAAGAGGTCGTGCTAAAACAGTTGAAAAAGATACAAGTAGACATCTCCATCTGGGGACTGCTTATGGCTTCACGTGTTCATAGACAAGCTATTCTATCGGCAATGGACAAGGCCAAACTCTCAATAGACACCACGCCTGAACAGCTGGTGGGATTGGTCTTTCCGGGAGGAGGTTCCCCGATGTTGACCTTTTCTGACAAAGAACTGCCGCCTGAGGGCGCAAGTCATAACAAACCACTCTACATCTCTGTGGAATGTAGAAGCAAATGGATACCGGTGGTCCTTGTCGACACGGGATCTGCTATTAACGTGTGCCCGTCAATGACGGCATATGCAATCAGGTTGAAACCCGCGGACTTCGTGCCAACAGCCCAGGTGATAAGGGCATATGATAACACGAGCAGAGAGGTGATGGGGACCGTGAAAATTTAAACTCAGGTTGGTCTGGGACAACACGAGATTGACTTTCATGTCCTGGACGTTCCCGTAACCTTCAATTTACTCCTGGGGCGGCCGTGGCTACACCAGGTGAAGGCAGTCTCTTCCACCTTGCACCAGATGTTGAAATACCCCCACGGGAAGGGGATGGCTATGGTTTTCGGGAATTCGTCAATCTATCTGCCGCCAGAAGTGTCTACACCAGTTTTGGAAATCGAGTACGGCACGGAGGATGTGTTCCTATCAGGGTTTACTCTGGCTGAGGCCCGAGTCGTACAGAACATCTTAGCTGTTGATGAGGGGTTATACGTCAGCGCACAATCAGTGTACCTCATGAACAAGCTCCAATACATCCCCGGGATGGGATTAGGGAAGAGTGGCCGGAAGGGCATTGCAATATCGGCCAAAGTACCGCACAACCCACATACCTTTGGCTTGGGTTATCTGCCCACCAAAGAGGATTGGATGAGGAAAGGTAAGGAGATGGCTGGGAGAGCCAAAGCGAAACAGGCGGGAAAGCCTTTTGAGTTGATGCACCGACCCATCCAGGGTACCCTAAACGGACGCTTCGTCCGGAAGGGGGAGGACTTTCCATTTTGTGGCTTCCCAAAGCCATGGCTGAATGCCGAGAGGAGGCACCTACCAGGGTTTGAGATCTTCTTTGATTGCAGTTATCCGGGGATGATGTTGCCGAAGAGCAGACAGACCCATCAGCTGAGGTTGAGCAGTGCAAGAAAGTGGATTCTGAGAACGCCGAAATCGAAATGGGGATAGCACTGGCTTGTTTACTCTCAGATCCTCCGATCGTACAGAAGTGCTTGGGGGATAACTTCTCGGTGTCCATGATTGGGAATGAAATAGCTACGAGCCCACCGTCAAGCATTTTGGATGCATCCATCGCACCCTCTCTCATCTGGCAGTACGAGGAGGGATTTTTGTCAAGTAGCACCGGGTCAGGTAGTGAGCCGAAATCTGATTCCACCGAATCTGTGGAGTCGGAATCAGGTTCCAGCTCATCTGAGTCTGAGTCCGATAATCCTGGGGGTGATAACCCGGATACCACAGTCCTGTCTAGGTCGTCTTTTTCTTTCTCTTTTGAGTCTGTTGTAACAGAGGAATCGGACGATTTGGGTGTGCTTAATGAGAATGGAATGGCTGTGGTTTTTGAGTACTTTTCTGTGCCTTTGATTTATTGTATTAATCAGGACTTTCAAAATTTTGATGAAAACGACGATGAAGAAATTCCTCCGGTTTTACAACGTCTAATTGATAAAGAGCATGAGAGATTTGTTAAACCCTTGGTTGATGAAATCACTACAGTTAATGTGGGTATTGAGGAGGACCCGCGGCTGGTCCAGATCGGGTCCACGTTGTCTTCAGAGGAGCGCGAGCGCTTAGTCGCTTTATTAAAAGATTTCAAAGATGTTTTCGCGTGGTCCTACGAAGACATGCCTGGAATCGATCCTGAGATTGTATAGCACCGGATCCCTCTTGACCCAGAGGCCCGACCCGTTAAACAGAAACTCAGAAGGATCCGCCCGGACTGGGCTCTCAAAATTAAAGAAGAGGTCACCAAGCAAATTGACGCAGGGTTCCTGCTGGTATCTGAGTACCCAACTTGGTTGGCCAACATCGTTTCGGTGCCAAAGAAGGATGGCAGGATCCGGGTATGCGTGGATTTCAGGGATTTGAACAGAGCCAGTCTGAAGGACGACTTTCCTTTACCGCATATCGACGAGTTAGTAGACTTCACAGCAGGGCATGCTTTGCTTTCGTTAATGGATAGATTCTCAGGCTACAATCAGATAGTGATGGCACCTGAAGATCGAGAGAAGACTGCTTTCATCACTCCATGGGGGACTTACTGCTATAGGGTGATACCATTTAGGTTGAAGAACGTTGGAGCTACATATCAAAGGGCCACAACCACGATATTGCATGACATGATCCATAAAGAGGTTGAGGTGTACGTGGACGACATGATTGTCAAGTCCAAAGAAAGAGAGGGCCACTACACCGCCTTGCAAAAGTTTTTTCAAAGGATCAGAGAATTTCGGTTGCGGCTGAATCCTCAGAAGTGTATGTTTGGTGTTACAGCAGGGAAAATGCTGGGGTTCTTGATTACACAGAGAGGTATCGAAGTCGACCCTTCCAAAATCAAGGCCATCTTAGAAATGCCACCACCAAGGACTAAAAAGGAGGTGCGAGGCTTTCTGGGTAAAGTGCAATTCATAAAACGGTTTATTTCAAAATTAACCTTGACTTGTGAACCACTCTTTGGTCTCTTGAAGAAAGGAAAGAAGTTCCAATGGGACGGCCGATGCCAAGCTGCTTTTGAACAGATCAAGGAATACTTACAGAACCCACCCGTGTTATCACCGCCTGAGCCGGGAAAACCATTGATTTTGTACCTTTTAGTGACTGAAACTACGATGGGCTGCATGCTTGCGCAGGAATCAGAGGATAAAGTAGAGAAAGCTATCTACTATCTAAGCAAGAAGATGTTGGATTACAAGACCCGCTACACTCCACTCGAGAATGCTTGTTTGGCCTTGGTATGGGCTACCAGGAAGCTGCGGCACTACCTGTTAGCTCACTCCGTAATGTTGGTTTCAAGACTAGATCCCATCAAATATCTTTTCGAGAAACCAGCACTTACGTGTAATAAACCTCGTCACTGTTTACTGATTACTCACTGATTACTGCTAAACCGAGACCGATTATGATTGATAATTGAATTGATTAAAATACTGAACTGACTGACTGAGATTCGAGACTGATTGATTGATCGTAACTATTTAAATGCATAATCTATCTGTTTGACTGCCAAATTATCTGTTCTTGTCTTATGCATTAAACTGCAAATTGAAGGCCTTATCGGCGGCCAAATCGGAAATTTATTGATGTTCTGTAATCATCATAATTTATGTGATTTTATGGTATATTTAATTGAAAATCGATTTGGTATGATTAAATTAGATAAAATAAGCTAAATCAAAGAGTTGGTCTTATTTACCGTTTTGCCACCTAGTGGCTCTTTTCATATAAGACATTCTTGAGCCTTTTTCATCCAAACAAAACATTTTCATCAGCCCATTCTTGAGCTCATAACCGGCTAGAGAGAGAGAGATTGGGAGAGAGTTTGGTTTCATCTTGAAATTGACTTGTATACTTGAAGAATTGAAGTGTAGATTGCTAGATTGAGCTTCTAGTCTTGTGATTGAGGACCTAAGGTAGAGTAATTACCTTCTTGTCTATGAATTGAATTACTCCTTGCATGGTTTAGAGGATTATTAAAGATTAGAGCCAAGATATGGCTTATAATGTTGAATTGAAGCTCATCTCTTGCATGCATGTTTGTATTGAGGAATTTAAAGTTGTTTTCATGGCTAATTGTTAAATGCATGCTCATGATTATGTTTAAGTCCATGATTTCACCATGTTTTAAGAAGAATTGACTCATCAAAGACATGAAATAGCTTCATATGTTGAGTTGAGTTAGAATTCATGCATGCATGTGTTTATCCTTGCATTGTGAGGTTTGATTTCATGGAAATCCTGCATGCATGTTCATATTCATGATAAAGACCATGACTTCATCTTGTTCTTGAAGAAATGAGCTCAGTTGAGCTAACATTTGAGGCTTTGAATTGAGTGAATTCATGGGTATTGCATGTTCATCATGTTTATGAAAATTGTTTTGAAAAGGAGTTTAATTGAACTACCTTTGGGCTTTGATTTCTCAAATTGATCTTTGAAACATGTTGTACATTGATTTTTAAAGTGTTTTCCGGAAAATTAGCCCAAAAGGATCGAATTTGATACATTGAAACTTGATTTTGGGCTTGGGACTCGAATCTGGAATTTCCAGATTTTAGTCGTCCGCTCGAGCGGGGATAGTGACGCTCGAGCTGGAAAATCGAGCTCCCAGCATCTTGCACTGTGCATCAGTTCGCTCGAGCGGAGGATTGGACGCTCGAGCGGAGGACTGGGTGACACGCTCGAGCGGGCGTCGAGCGGAGATTTCACCTATCCAATACTTTTTGGTACGCTCGAGCGGGGATGTTGACGCTCGAGCGGGTACCTTTGTTTGCTTGTCCGCTCAAGCGGGGAAACCTACGCTCGAGCGGGACTCTGTTTTTCTGAAAATTCTGAAACGGTTTTCTGAGTACATCTTTGCATCCTCATCCTATTCTAGGCATTCTTAGGCCTAGTCTAAGACATCTTAATGAGGATATAGATGTAGAATCACACTAAGGCAAATTAGGGATTAAGTTATTGATCTTTCCCAACTGTGTAGCTTAGTGTGTGTTCAATCTATACTGTGTAGGGTTGGCTTACCAAGGAGACGCTCTAGCTTACTGTAGCCTAGAACTCTGTGAGTAACAATTGTGTAAAGATATGTTCAAAAAATGATTATCTTCTGAACTGTTTACTGAACTGAACTGTTTACCGAGTTGAACTGTTTTATGAACTGTTTACTGTTAATTGAATGAATGTATGTCCTATATTCTAAATTGTATTGTGGCATCTTTAGCAACTACTGTTTACTATTACTGCTACTGTGACAGAAATCTCTGTCGATTCCCTCGTTGGAACCACTACTGTTTACTGATTGATGGCCATCAACTGACTGTTCGGTCTTTTAAGACCTACTATTTACTGTACTGCTACTGTCACAGATATCTCTGGAGCAAAGTGCTGCACAGACCTAAGTGCTACAGTGTGAGCCACCTCTAGAATCTGTGCGAGACACCTCTTGAATCCATACCGGGCTTTAAGCCAATCTGTGAAATCTGGAGCAAAGTGCTGCACGGACCTAAGTGCTACAGTGTGAGCCACCTCTAGAATCTGTGCGAGACACCTCTTGAGTTCATAAGAACTGTACTGTTACTGTTACTGTTATTGTTACTGTTACTGTACTGTTACTATTACTGTTACTGCTACTGTACTGTTACTGTTACTGTTATTGTCACTGTTACTGTACTGTACTGTTACCGTTACTACTACTGTACTGACACTGCTACTACCACCGTACTGTTTTGCTATCGGTTGTGCCACGTACGATTACTATGACTTCTAAATGACTGATATGACATGAAGTATAAGCCACCGACTGTATAACTGAGCTACCGAGGCAAACGACTGTTTAAAATACTGAAAGGACATTCTTTCTTAACCCCTTTACGCATTATGTTATTCACTGGGCTTTAGCTCACTGCTCATATATATATGTAGGTGTACAGGCACCAGACTGCAGCTAGGAGCGTCAGGCAAGCTTTAGTTTCGTCAAGCCAACCACTGTGCCTCACTGTGAGGTTCCGAGCCCTTCAAGCTATGGCTTAGGGGGTGTTTTAATCTCCCCGTCTGTCCCTGTATCTGTTTGGTATTACTGTATAGACTGGCAGCACTGTACTGTACTGTTAAGAGGGATTAAGTCCCTGTACTGAATGATTGTAAATATTGTACATACTGTTCTGTACTGAATGTCTATATGTATGAAAAATCTTTTTGCATACAGACTGTCACAGCTCATTGGACATTGTTTATTTACTGTTCTGGCTTCCGCCATGCCCCTGCACTCTGTACTACTGTATTACTGTTAAGCAGGCCTTCGGTAATCCCGGATTACTGGCCGGTTACGGTGCTAAACCCATAGGGGCGGGTTTGGGTCGTGACATTACGGGTAGGCTAGCTCATTGGTTGCTTCTGCTTTCTGAATTCGATCTGAAGTATGTGACTCGCAAGTCAGTAAAAGGGAGAGCGGTAGCAGAGTTCCTAGCCGATCACCCAGTTGAGGGGGATGAAGCAGTTGAGTACTTATTCCCAGATGAGGCCATTTTGCATATCGACGATGAGTTTTGGACGATGTATTTTGACGGAGCGTCAAACCAGTATGGGTATGGGATAGGGGTGTTGTTGATAGCGCCCGACAAGTCCCGTATCCCTCTAGCATTTAAACTCCGGTTCAAAGTCTTGAATACTGAAGCAGAGTATGAAGCATGCATTGTTGGTTTAGAAGCAGCCCTAGAACTAGGGGCAAAACGGTGGACGTCATCGGGGACTCAAACCTAGTTGTATCTCAAGCTAAAGGAGACTGGAAAGTCAAAGAAGAAAAGATGAGAATCTATCGTCAAACCTTGGACTTGTTGATTCCTCGGTTTGAGAAGCTGAACTTCGCTCATCTGTTAAGAGAGAACAACAGGTTCGCAGATGCACTAGCAACTCTATCTTCCATGATAGACATTCCTTTTAGAGTCCAGATGCGTCCGATCATCATTGACCAGAAGTTTGCGCCAGCCTACGAGTCGATTACTGCCATAGAAGAGGTTCAAGATAAGAACCCCTGGTATTACGATGTCTGGAACTTCTTGGAGAAAGAAGCGTATCCACCAGGGGCAAATGCCAAGGATAAAAGGGCAATAAGAAGAATGGCTGCTCAGTTCATCATCTGTGGAGGTAAACTGTACAAGAGAGGTCATCTGGGAATGCATAAACTGTGTGTCAACGCTGAAGAATCGAAGAGCCTGATGGAGGCCATCCATGGAGGAAAGTGTGAAGCGCACATGAGTGGGGTGATGCTAGCTCGAAAGATTCTCAGACAGGGTTATTACTGGTCCACCATGGAGGAGGATTGTATTGGCTTTGTTCGGCGATGCCATAAATGTCAGATCCATGCAAACCGTATGAACATCCCGCCGTCGAAGCTATATAATATGACTTCGCCATGGCCATTTTCAGTTTGGGGAATCGATGTGATCGGGGCTGTCACTCCGAAGGGGTCTAATGGGCATGAGTTCATTCTGGTCGCGATAGACTATTTCACAAAGTGGGTTGAGGCCCAATATTATGCGGTGTTGAAGGCTTCACATGTTGCGAAGTTCATCAGAAACAACATCATCTGTCGCTACGGGGTCCCGAACGAGATCATTTCAGATAACGGTTCCCACTTCAAGAAGGAAGTGATTGACTTGTTAAAAAAATACAACGTGGCTTTTCATAAGTCATCCATATATCGGCCGCAAATCAATGGAGCAGTTGAGGCCGCCAACAAGAACATCAAACACATTTTGCAGAAGATGGTGGAAACCTACCGGGTGCCATTTGCTCTGTGGGGCTACCGGACGTCAATTAGAACTTCTACTGGGGCAACTCCGTATTCATTAGTTTATGGGATGGAGGCCGTTCTACCTATTAAAATTGAGGTTCCGTCATTGAGAGTGCTGGCTGAGTGTCAGATAGCCGAAGCAAATTGGCAGCAGAGCAGATTTGAAGAACTCATGCTCTTTGATGAAAGAAGACTGAAAGCACTACACCATGTTCAAGGTTATCAGCGCAGAATTGCCAGGGCTTTCAACAAGAAGGTTAAGTCCAGGAATCTAAAAGAAGGAGATTTGGTGCTCAAAGACAACCGAGCTCCCATCCACGACCTTAGGGGCAAGTTCAGACCCAATTGGACTGGTCCTTACATCATCAAGTCTATCTGGTCAGGTGGAGCTGTCATTCTGATGGACCTAGATGGCCTAGAGTTCTCACAGCCGATCAATATGGACAAGTTGAAGAAATATTACCCCTGAGAGGCTCGCTAGCCCGAAAACCCGAAAGGGCGACCTAGGAAAAAGTTAGAGCACAGAAAATTTGAAATTATAAAAACTGAGCTCGCAAGGTTAAAAACCCGCAAAGGGCGGCCTTGGCAAAAGTTAGAGCGTAAAAGGTGAGGGTTAATACACGAGTGAACCTGAGCCAAACTACGTAAGGCTTGATTCCCATCTTCGGGATACGTAAGCAACTTCATCCTGAGGTCCAGCCATAAACTTTTCCCTGATCAACTTTATCCATTTGATCATCTCGGTCATCTTTGTCTATTCAGCATTCAAGAGCTTCGGTTGTGATCTCCGGTGCAGTGCTATTCAGACTAGGGGCAACTTTCCAGTTGCTGGGATCCGGGGTCTCAGTGACAGATCTCAGGTGTGTCTAGTTCTGATCCATATCGAAAATGGTTTTGAAAAGTTTTAATAAAAGTTGATTTTGCTCAAATTAATCTTTTTACGACTTAGACCATTTTTGGACCAAACGGAAAATTTTCAGTACCCACAACCTTCAATTTCATTGATTTCAATAGAGAGTTCTCCTACTCTTGAATACAAATTGAAGTTGCTTTTTATTACACTCATAAAGAAAACTTGAGAGTACTGATAAAGCAATAAATTCGGGGCGTAGATAAGTCAGGTGTTCGTACGCCCCCTCCCAGAGCTAGTCGAAGCCTCTGATGCCAAGCTGGGCCCAACCTGTGCCTCTTCATTGAGCCAATCTATGCACTCGTCAGACAAAGTGCAACTGAAAGTGGGAGCGGGGGCCAGGAGCTCTCTAGTCCTCCATGCTGTGGCATACCGAGCAAGCTGTACGCCCTGGACTGGAAATGCAGCTGGGTATTCTATCTCCTCTGCCGGGCAAATCTGATCATGGCCAAACTAGCGCTGGAACCGGAAAGAAAAGTAGAACACGCAGTGTGTTAGGCCAATCAACTGAATCCCAAGCTGTCGGGACATGCTATAGCTCATTGCCGGTAGATTGAGCCAAGGACAGCGCCAAGCAATGCGGTTTGCGGACAAATTGCGCATCCTATCAAACCACCATCCCTCATCAAGGGCATTGACTAGGCGACGTCGAAAGAAGTAACCGCGAGCTGAGTATGCTGGGCAAGAGTCCACAACCTGCAATTTGTCTATCAACCACACCTGGGGAGGGATGAAAAATGAGAGATTAAAGAATAAAGAGGTGTATGTTAAGAGAAAAGTGAGAAACGGGTTTTGTGAGAAAAACTGAGCCTGAGGGCCGAGTGATGTGAGCAACACACATGCGAGATAGGGTGGGAAACATTACCTGCAGCAGTAGTGGACTCCCCGTGAATCTAGTCGTTTCTCGGCGATGGAAAGCATCCAAGCCCATCAATGTCTCGGCCAATGTCATGGCAATGCAGCTCTTTCCATCTTTCAAGCCTCGAGCAACTTCGATCAGACGAATGCTAGACCCGCTGAAGCCTGGGGCAAATAAAAAGTGGGATAGCATGCACAAGCAAAGGGCATGTCGTCGAAAACCTTGCCAGTGGTGATCACCGCGGTCACCAGCATCAGAAAAGCGGTGAATCAGGCTGAGGATGTCCAATTCTCCGTCGCGGATCAGAGACCGAGCGTCGTGCATAGTGAGCCCACACATTCGTCCTAAGGCTTGGGCGTGGCCAAAGCGAAGCTGGGGCAAAATTTCCTCGTTGCGCTCGAACTCCATCAAAGCTTGGAAATCTTCGAAAGTAGGACACACCTCTTGCCCGCCGAAGCTAAAGACATGTGTTACTAGTTTCCAAAACCTTGCCGCGGCATGGAGGAATGGAAAATGCAGCGGAGTGCGCCTCAGCGTGAATAGTGCATTTATGCCGAAGCCCTGGAAGTTCAACTTTTCCGAGCCGTCTAAAGTAGCAATCCAAGCTGTGAGATTTTGGATGAGAAATGCCTCCATTTTGATGCAAAACTGAGATGGAATGAGAGAACCACGAAGCTGGAACCTTCATGGAGGATAAGGCACTGTTCGGGAGACACGTGTCAAAAAATTTGGAGGTCGCCGGGCCAACTGGTCGGCTGACCACTTTTTCTGGTCGGCCAGCCAGTTTTTCTGGTCGACCGACCACACAATTGGTCTCCAAGGCAGAAAGCTGGTCGGCCAGCCTTCTTTGGTGGTCGGCCATGGAAGAAAATTGGGTTTTGGCCTTTTCCTAGCCTCTAGAAGAGAGCTCCTAGCCTTTCCATGCGTTGGGAGTGTTGAAGGTCCGCGTTTACCTCTGTTTCGGATGCATTCCGTCGCCCGGTTTGTCAGAAATACGTTTGCTTATCGAGTTGTTGTTGAGTTTTGCTTATCGAGCTGTTAAGTTTTGCTTATCGAGTTGTTAAGTTTTGTTTATCGAGTTGTTAAGTTTGCTTATCGAGTTGTCGAGTTTTGTGCATCGAGTTGTTACTCTTTGTTTAATCAACATTGTCGTGGTTTGCTTATCGAGTTGTAAACTTGCTAAGGTTTTGCTGTTTCTTAGTAAGTTAAGTTGTTTAGTTTGTTGTGTTGGTTAACTACCTGACTTGGCAATACACGGTGCTCAATTTCCATTCAATCTCATTTTCAAAATGATGCGATGCGATGCTAAGAATACAAAATACAATACTTTTTGGACAAAAGCTGTTTCATTCCATCATAGCTTCTTTTGTTACAACATTGTACAACAGGGTACAAGTTTTAAAGAAAATAAAACTGCCTAAAAGCTAATGTGCTACAACTACTAGTAATAAAAGAAAATAAAGCAAGAACATCTGCATCAGTGCTATCAAGCGCAAGACTGAGAGGCCCTCTTCGTCCTCTTCGGCTGAGCAACCTCTGCGCCCTCACCATCCGAATCGGAGCTGCCGTCCTCGGAGCCCTCCCCAGCATCACCTCCACTCTCAGAACCGGAGCCAGAGTCATCCTCTCTGCCTGCGGAGGTCTCTGACTGAGGGTGCGCAGACTCTTCCTCCTCACTGGACTCCTCATCATCTCTGATAGGCGCTGTGCGCCTGCCTCGGCTACGAGTCGAATTTCCTCTCCCAGCTCCTCGAGAAGGCCTGGATGGCCCAGCCTGTAGCGGTGGCATCTGAAAAAAAAGGGTAATTCGAATACATTAGCCGACATGTATACCAGATGCAGAGACAAGAAAGCTACATGGAATGGGTGTATGCAGATACGATATATGAATGTGGTGTGTGTCAGATGCGCTCTACACATGCAGTCAACCAATGCAGTGAAATGATCAAATTCAGCATGTCATCAGAAGTATGATAAATGCAAGGAAATTGAAAAGTACCGAAACACCGGCGATGAACAGCTGCGTCTCCCTCCGCAGGACTATGCTCTCGAGTGAGGCCACCACTCCGAGTAACCTGCCACAATACTCCATGGGAGGCTGCAGATGCAAGTGCAAGTTATTAGTGAATGAATAAATGTCCAAATATCTGAGTGATAAATCAAAACTGTAAAGCATACCGGTGGCGAGTCAGGGTCTCTGATGTATCGGTGATCGGGCAATAGAGGCTCCAGTGGAATCGAGTAGGATGCCCCATACTGCCAGCCTGTCAGCTCGGTTGGGAGATCTAGCCACCCAGCATGCTGGTAAGTCGGGGGAATCAGCCCAGTCCCACCTCTCGATGTGCCGGCCCTGCTAGTCGAAGGGGTATCTGCAGCCCGGACTCGGCTCAACGATGCACCGACAGCCTTCCTCGTAGGAGTACGGACACCTGTCAGTGGAGGCATTAAGTATGTATGGCGGTAGGTCGCGTAATCTCCCTCCTCCAATAACAGAACTGCATCAGTACCCAACATGAGCTCCTTGACCTCCCGGGGAGTGAGTCCCTCGGTGGATTGCATGTCATCTGGAGGTGCTGAGGGGATACCCTGATCAAGGACGTCCATCGTCTGATGCATGAAGCGATCCCCTAGAAACCAGGCCCTGCCAACTGGCCCCTCAAATAAAGTCCTGTATCGAGAAGCGGCCCACGCCCCAGGGAATCGGAACCGTGCATCTCCTGACAAGGACGCCCAGGGCTGCCAAGTGATCTGTGGATAACCAGTGCATGAGCTGATTAGATATCATAAATATGCAAGATGAATCAAAGCTAAAAACATGAAGAACTAAGAGTTCTG
Organism: Camellia granthamiana; assembly: GCA_036172215.1. Taxonomy (NCBI): domain Eukaryota; kingdom Viridiplantae; phylum Streptophyta; class Magnoliopsida; order Ericales; family Theaceae; genus Camellia; species Camellia granthamiana. The sequence goes on from CM069914.1 coordinate 98,489,803, forward strand.
AATTACCTCGGTCGCCCGCACCGTATCAAAGAACTGCCGCAGGTAGGGCAGAGTCTCCCGAGCCCTCGGCCGGTACCAGCCCTCAAATACGTAAGAGTAAGGAATCGCAAGAGGCACCTCCACCTCGAGCTCCGGGGCTAGTGTCGGAAAGTATGCGTAAACCCATAGCTGTGGAAAACAGGGCAATAGCCATCAAAATACAGAATGTATAGAGAATACAGAATGCTGAATACATAATATGAATACAGAATGGAGAATACAGAATGCTGAGTGCAGAATGTAGAATACCGAATGTAAGGTGTGCCGTGTGCAGTGTATAACTAATGAAAAATAGGAATGTAAATCAAGAGGGCAAAAAGTACCTCCCAAGCTCTCCAGTAGCCACCAACTATGTTCCCCCGCTCGCGGGAGGTCGCACTCATGTAATAGTAAAGGGTAGTGAGGCCGGCGCCACCCTAGTCATACTGGCTGACCTGTGATAGGTCCACTAAAGCACTGAGTAGATACAGTCCAACTGTGTTCCTCCTGTCGGAGAGCAAAGTGGTCCCAAGGAGGAACATCAAAACCCTCGAGCGTACTGCTCTATCTCCTCGAGAGTCTGGGGCATAGTCCCCCTGTACTGCACGGGAAACCAGGTGTACCTGACTCTACCCGAAGATCTGTCAATCGGCGGGCGAGCTCCCAGCAAATGAATCCAAGCCGCCTCTCACTCGCCCATGTCTGCGTCGTAGGGGACTGGTCGGCCGGCCACATCAAGACTAGTCAGCATGGCAAAGGCAAACAGGGTCATCATCATATCCCCGGTAGCCGAAAAGTGGAACGAGTTAGTGGTGTCCCACCATCTCTCCACAAGTGCCCCCATCAAGGTCCTACTCGCCGGGTAACGTGATAGCCCCGCGCAAAAAGGTCCAAACCCTGCCTTGTCAACCATATGACAAACGGTCTCTGGGAGCTCCTCATACCATTCCCTAGCGATAATCGAGCCATAGCCTCGTGCAGAATGAGAAGATACCTGCATTCAGAATTAACAGATGTGTTCAGTTTGCAAATGAAATAAAGTAAATGAACTATGTGTTCAGTATGAGCTACGTGTTCAGAAATGAAGTAAATGAACTGTGTGTTCAGTATAAGCTGCGGGCAAATGAAGTAAATGAACTGTGTGTTCAGTATGAGCTGCGGACAAATGAAGTAAATGAACTGTGTGTTCAGTATGAGTTGCGGGCAAATGAAGTAAACGGACTGTGTGTTCAGTATGAGCTACGTGTTCAGAAGTGAAAAGTTTGAGCTGTGTGTTCAGATTACAAAAAGTTTGGGCTGTGTGTTCAACTTTCAAAAACTGTGGGCTGTGTGTTCACCATCAAGAGTTTGGGCTACGTGTTCAACTTTCAAAAATTGTGGGCTGCGTGTTCACGACAAGAGTTTGGGCTGCGTGTTCACGACAAAAAGTTTGAGCTGTGTGTTCAGATTTCAAAAATGTGGGCTGCATGTTCACGACAAAAAGTTTGAGCAACATGTTCAGATTTAAAAAATGTGGGCTTCGTGTTCACAACCAAAAGCATAAACTGCGTGTTCAGAAATTCAAGTGCTTGAGCTGTGTGTTCAAAATGCAAACAGAATGCTGTGTTATAGACTGAGTGTTCAGAACAAGCTGTGTGCCAACTCAACAGATTTCTGTGTTGTGAGCTGTGTGCTAAAACGAGCAAAGTCTGGTTATACATGAGTTGTGTGCCAGGTGGACCGGATAGTGTGTGTATGTGTTCAGAATAAGCAGATGAACATACATAGCGAAAACAAGAAATGCGCAAGAAATGCAGAATACATTACAGAGAATGTAAAAATGAAGTACGTACCTCTCGTGCCTGGTGAGAGAGGTGAGACTCCGGCTCCCGTAGCAGTAGATCCGCGGGTGCTCGTCGATCAAAATCAGTAAAATGGTAGAAAGTGGCAGGAGGTAAGACATGTTTCTGAGGACGATACCTCTCGGGATCGAAAGGCCGAACTCTTGGAGGCAAGGACATGATGTCTGGCTCATCCCCGGCACCTGGAGGACCTCCACCATGATGAAAATGACCCGCCATTTGAAGAAATCTGCAAAAATGAGCAAAATGAGCCAAAATTGGAAAAAGTCAACAACAGTCAACTCTCGGGAAATGAAAAAGTCAACAAAAGTCAACTCCCGAGAAAATGTTCCAAATTTCGAGACAAACTTACCTCAAGCGGTGAAAATGGAGAAAGAAGCTCTGAAATAAAATTTTAACCGGTTCAAAGTGAAGAGAACTGAAAGTTTTCGCAAAATAACTTTGCGTGGGGCGTTGGAAAATGCGTATAAAGCACAGATCTGAGGGAGAAAATGGTCTAGGAAGGAAGAGGGACTGATTTCAGACTTGGAGTTGTGAGCAACAGTGTTTGGGATGTGTGTACTTAAAGATCCAAGCATGAAAAGACAAAACTGCCCCGGATTTAGCAAAGTGGTCGGCCGACCAGATTTTATGGCTGGCCGACCACCCCTTGAACAAACACTGGTCGATGGCCTCTCTAGGTGGTCGGTGGCCCTCCTGGGTGGTCTCCAAGGTCTCTTTGTTCTCCCTGCAAATTTTGGTGGTGATTGGAGTCCCCGACTCTCGAGAAAGTACAAGGAAAGTGCACTTTCCGGCGCGAAATGCCTCCGCAGGAACTTCAAATCAAGTCTTCGATGCATGGCTCGTCGTTATTCGCCAAGAGCAAGGTGTATCCTTTTGAGTACGTTGTAACCCCTCTGAGAGGTGAATCGGAGGTCGCGTTTGAGTTGCCCTCTTTGAGGCTTGCACTTCTTTACTCAGCGTTTTGTTTCAAGCATGCTATTAAAGTTATACCTCTCCTGCATTGTTATGCACTTAAAGTTATACCTCTCCTACATTGTTATGCACTTTCTTTGCTTGTGTTGTCGCGCACGCCATTTCTACTTCACACATTGCATGCGTTGTCGCGTATGCTTTACTTATATGTGTTCAATTCCTGCTTCACACATTGCATACGTTGTCGCGTATGCTTTACTTACATGTGTTCAATTTCTACTTCACACATTGCATGCGTTGTCGCGTATGCTTTACTTACACGTGTTCAATTTCTACTTCACACATTGCATGCGTTGTCGCGTATGCTTTACTTACATGTGTTCAATTCCTGCTTCACACATTGCATGCGTTGTCGCGTATGCTTTACTTATATGTGTTCAATTCCTACTTCATACATTGCATGCGTTGTCGCGTATGCTTTACTTGCATGTGTTCAATTTCTACTTCACACATTACATGCGTTGTCGCGTATGCTTTACTTACATGTGTTCAATTCCTGTTGCACGCGTTGTCGCGTATGCTTTACTTACATATGTCTACATCTTGCTTCACACATTGTATGCGTTGTCGCGTGTACTTCACTTACATGTGTTTATGCCTCAATTGCATTGTTATGCACTCCTCACCTGCGTTGTCGCATACATTTTACTTGTATTATCATGCTTGTTTCAATCGCATTGTTATGCACACTCTACCTGCGCTGTCACGCACCCTTCCTGCGTTGTTATGCACATCTCGCTCGCATTGTTATGCGTCACAATTAGGTCGCATTGTCATGCACCTCTCCATATGCATAACGCACTTTTCATTTGCATTGTTACGCACGTTTCTAACAATATTGTACCTGTTAAGTTTCTTTCTTTTACAGGCACGATATTGTATGTACGGTTCATTTGAAGCTGGCGCGACCAGACGGACCAGATGGTATTGTTCTCCACGTGAGACGTAACGAGAATTGTATAATTTTCTTACATTCTTTCTGCATGAGATGTGGTTTGGCTCGTGTTTACTTACTTTGCATAACATTCGCTTAAACTGTTGCATTTATTGTGAATATTTGCTTCATTACAGCTCGCTTTGCATAATCATGAGTTATGTTTGGCTTTGTGCATATCGTTTTGCATTTTGCCCCTGCCTGCGGGCACATCTCTTGCTTATCTCGCCTGTTTGTCTAAGTCTTCGGCCTTGTCAAAAATGGGTCGTCTCTGGGCTTTGACATTCACTCCCGTCACGTATGACTTTCGAGTTCTGTCAAAGAGGGGTAACTGTAGACATCTCATTTTTGACCGACCTTAAGACTCAGACGTCATCTATTGAGCGCTCGGTGATGGTGCATGTTGTGCTCGTTCTGAGGTTTCGGAGTTTCGGCTGAGAGCCTTACCTCCGGACCTCGGGACCCTTTTGTGCTTTGCCTCGGTTTGCGAACCAGGTCTTGTTTTCTCTTCCCGAAGGGAGGGAGAGGTCTCGTAGACCATCTCTCAGTGGCCATAGGCTACTTTTCGTGGTCGTAGGCCACTTTTCCCGTTTGGAGACCAGTTTCCGGTTTTTGGAGCCGTCGGCCGTGCGCCTCGGTTCGGGACCACTTAATTTTTTCCGTTTGGCACAGTTTTTGGCACATATCTTGATTCCTCTCTCTAGAGGGACACTGTGGCCCGGGAGACCACCTTTGTGGTCGCACGCCACTTTCGTTGCTTAACAGCCTGTTTTCGGGGCACCCGGCTGCGTGTTTTGACCCCCGAACTCTCGTTTTGCATTCGTCTTGGTTCATTTTTGGCATGGACCTTGTTTTCATTGTTTGGGAGGTGGTACAAGGGTGGGAGACCACCTTTTCTCCTTGGAGACCACTTTTCTCCTGCCAGCCGATTTTCTTGTCAGGAAGCTGTTCTCCTTGGTCTTTGAGCCACATTTACTGGTCTCCCACCATACCACTAGCTTGCATTCAATGTGGAGACCATCAAATGGGGCTGCCGACCACCTTTCATTGAGTTGAACCTTTTGAACTAGTCGGCCGACCAGGGGGAGTGATCGGCCGACCACCTGAAGTGGTCAGCCTGCCTCCCCCAGTTTTGTCTCTGTGAGTTGTTGCCAACTGTGCCAGCTGGAAGGCACAGTGTATGGAGGATCTTCAACCTTGGTTTTTAGCTTCTTTGAGAAGCATTGGTCCCTTTTGGCTATAAAGGAGGGCCTCCCCCTCCTTTGTGAGGGTTGAGATTTTTGTCTAAGGCAAAAGACGTATCCCTCTCTATATCTCACTATTTTGAGCTCTAAAGTGTGTGATTCTTGGCCCTTTGCACACCACCTCATAGCCTAACACTTCCACCATCAACCTAAGGTTCTTGGAGGCCATTTTCAGAGGTTAAGGAGCTATGTTTTTGGGTCCAGAAGTTGCTGGTTTTGTTGAGCTTCAAGAGTAACTCATTTTCTCCCTTTTTAAGCTCTATTTTGATCCTTCTCTTAGCCTTATTTGCATGCATATTTAGGCTTTGTTGTCAACTGAGAAAAGCTTCTTTTTTAAGTGTTTTTCATGTTTGTTTAAGGCCATTTTGTTGTTGGGGGTCTTCTACCCCCCTTGTATGCTCTATTTTGCCTTGTTTTGAGCCATGCCTTAGGACCTTTGTGTTGACCTTTTCTTGGCCCTTTAGCCACTGAAATCCAGCGGATTTTCAGTGGTTGGTATGTGGTTTTGAGGGCCAAAATCAAAGAGGGGTGACCCTCTCTCTCCTTGTCTTGTCTACTAGCATTTTTGGCCTTACAAAGGAGACTTCATTTGCACACCTCCAAGCCTTGTTTCAGGCCCTATTTAGTGACTTTTAGGGCCTGCCTAGGCTCTGTCCAGAGTTGGTTTTGTCACCTTGGGTGTGTCTCTTGCATGTGTAGAATAACCCCTCTTATAGCCTATCAAAGGAGCATGGCATTCTTGCATGCATTGATCATGTTTCAGTGGGTTTTTAGGCTTTATTTGTCATGTCATGTCTCTGAATTTTGCTGGTTTAGTGACCTCTTGAATGCTTCATATGCTTGTAGTGTAATCCATGTTCACTAGCTCACATTGCATGTTGTTTTGGCCCTTGATTCTAGCATATTTTGGCCATGTTCTAAACTGATTTTATTCATGATTTGGACTGCCTTAGCTCTGTTTTGAGGTCCCATGGTCGAATGATGCTTGCCATGCATGCTTGTAGTGTAATACCCTTGCCTAGCTTCGAGTTTTGAAGCCTCTTGTATGCTTAACTTGAGTTGTTTTCATGTTTTGGCATCATTGGACATGTTATTTCAGAGCTTATACTTGTGCCATATTTCCATGTTTTCCACTCTTTAAATGCGTTTGAGAGTTGTGCATGTATGCCTCATTTTTGGGCTATTGCATGAGCGTTGTTTTTGTGCATTGCAAGCCATCATTTTAGTCCATTTTGCCACTGTTTTGGGTCTGCATAGGGACTGTTTGGGGTTGGTTTGGTCATTTGGGCATCGCTTTGCATACCTCTAGTGTAATGCACTTCACTAGTTTCGGTAATTGTGCCATCCAACATGCATCGGGTGAGTTGTTTGCATGATTCGGGACCATCTTGTATGTCATTTCAGAGCTGGAACATGTGTCATTGTATGCCATATTTCATCCTTGTCATGCCTTGGTAGAGTTGCACTTTGTTCCTTAGGTTTGGTCCCTTGCATTTGTACATGTTTGCATGTACCTTGTTGCCTCATTTTCGTCATATTGGCCACTGATTTGGGTGTGGCCAAGGCCCATCCATCTTGGTTTAAGTCCATCTTGCATTGTGTATGCCCTATAGTCCATGTTATCGCATGTTTGATCATTGCATTGCGTATGCCTCGTTCATAACATTGCGTATGTTAGTGCATTGTGTATCCATGCCATATAATCCATGTGCATTGAGTATGCCATTGATTAGTTCATAGCATTGTGTATGCCATTTGCATGCTTGCATGTCATTCCGTGCATCTTCGCATCACTTAGTTGCATTGCATTTAGATCGCATGCTAGAGTTGCATTTGTCCATACGTTGTTTGTTGCATTGTGTTTAGAGTAGGGTTTAGGCCAAACACGGGAAACGAGGGACGTTTCGTACTCAAAGTGACGAAACGTGCCTCGATTCTTGGTCACCGACACTCTTGACTATCCATGATAGAGTTGTTGGCTTTAGGTGTTTACATGTGCATTCATTTCACATTAAGTCGTGCAATTCGACTCCTCGGCCATCATGCATCGGGATGCGTGATTGATGGCACGAGGATTGAGGACTACACTCCTTAGAGCTTACGCAATGACGGGGAGAGTGGTCGGGCACACATATGTTGAAAATACTTTGCCTTCTCTCTCTCTTGCCTTTGTTGCAAAAAATACAGAAACCAGGAGAAGAAACTGGGCGGCCGACCAGGTTTTCTGGCAGGCCGACCACCTTTTCTGGTTTTCACCACCAAGGGTGGTTGGTAGGTGGTCTCCAATGCCTATAGCTGGTCGGTAGCCTTCCCTTAGATTTCCAGGGTGGAGTTTCATCTCCTTGGAGCTTTGTGTAAGTTTCTGAGTTCAATTGCAAACAAAGGCGAGCTGAGACATCGCGATGGATTTCCCGACTCGAGCATGCATGCATCCTTTATCATTCAGAACAGTGCTGAGGCAGTCCATTTCATGTAGCTTGCATGCTAATTTATTTGCTTCCTTAGTTTAATTTGTTAATTAATTAATGTTGTGTAATATTTAGCTGTAATTCGTTATTCATTTCGATTGTGTAATAACTAGTTTAATTAGCTTAGATTAGCTAGTTGGTTCTGTATTATTTATTTGGACCCTCCACGAGAGGGCGAACTTTGTAATAAGTGTGCGTGTGTGTGATACATGTCTCCCAACCCCACGTCTTTCTCCCTTTTATTTACCAGCTTATGATGGTTAGTTTTAGGGCATGTTTTAATTAGCATCTATATGTTCGCATGTTTGCATTCATTCATCTGTATTGCATGCACCGGGCTCGGCGCATCATGCTAACTGCATTGTATTTCAATTCCAAGTTGAATACATGTATCGATTGTTGCATCTCATATGCCATCTTAAAATAGCCGAGCCTATTGTAGTTACATTTTTGCATTTGTTGCATTAGGCATTCTTAGCGTAGTTAGGATTCATGCATGATTTCTAATTAGCTTCTTTCTTTGGCTCGAAGTACTCGGTAAGTGTTTATGCTTTAGCATCCTTGCAAGTGTGTGAGTGACTGCCATGATAGCATGCTTACCATGAGGCTATGTGCTTATGTGATATAACTGCCTGAATGCCTGTGGGTGAAGGTTGGGTTGCTTGAATTGGTATAATTCATCGAAACCCGTGTTTTAGCCTACTTGCGAGTAGCAAACTTCAATCCATTTTCAAAACAAACGGATATGCGATGCTTTATTCCAACTTAGGCAATCTAGTCTATACTTGTATGCTGTGCGCATCACATAGTAATTCTAGGTTAATAACCGGAATAAGAGCACATGTGTTTTTCAAAAATAAGATATCATGCTTAGTAGTGGCCGATCTTTGATCAGGTGAGCGGGGTGCTCATGAAATGACCTTCCCCAATCGTACCCAAGTTCCCGAGCTGAGGCAACTTTGGTGATGACGGACACGTGGCCTTAGGCACGAGTCAGGGTTTCCTAAATTCTCCCAAAATAAAATATTTAGGTGGCGACTCTGTATCTGGCAAAGCAGTCCATGTTTGGCACTTCTTTCTAAAATCAGTTTTTCAAAACGATTTGCCGGATTTGGACTCTTTGGTGATTTATCGATCTTGCATTGCACTTTGCGAGATTAGATTCAGAATCATGACATCGAGTCCGAACTGTAGTGAGCCCAATGAACAAAACGGGATTTTCCCGGGACGTTCGGGGATGTCTACAACCACATCTGAAACAGATGAAACTCTCACTTGGTTCCTTTTGCTTCTTTTGCCATTTTCTCCAGCCTTTCCTTGTGAAGCTTTTCTAACTCCACCAACAGAACTCTTGGATTTTTCCCTTTTTTCTTCTGATCAGTGGCCACCATATTGATTTCCACCATACTACGAAATGGATCACTGTCAACTGCCATTACCCCTTTATCTTTTTCGGCATATTTCAACATTCCTTTCTGAATTAAATCCTACACACAATTGCGAAATGTAACACAATTATTAGTAGAATGTCTGAAAGAATTATGCCATTTGCAATATTCCTTACCAACTTTGTCCTTTTCTTTAGCAATGTTGTGGCCTGGAGTTAAAGTTAAAAATTTGTTTGTTAATAACTCATCAAATAATGCATCTGCTTTAGAAAAATCAAAAGAATATTGTCTATGCGATACAGCCACATTCTTTTTGGCTGATTATGTTGCTGGCATGCTTATAGGTTGGTCTGTCTTTCTTAATGTCTCACAAACCACAGGTTTTTTACCTATTACTTGGGCAACATCTATGTCAGCTTCCATGTCAAATTCGACTTCTTGATAATAAGTGCCTAATGAGGCTGCATTTCGATGTTGTTCTTCTCTGAGAATGGCCTCATAACTTGTTGCCCTTGAAGACAACTCAAATAAATCCCTAAACATTATGCCTTCAAATTTTTTCCTAAGCTCAAAATCTAAACCATTTTGGGCTAATCTTATTATTTCTATTTTAGGCATGTATACATGACAACGGTTTTTTGCTTTTTTAAACCTGTTGATGTACTGTTCTGCACTTTCTCCTTGTCTTTGTTTAAATTTTGACAAGTCCATCATTGTCACTTCAGGTTCAGTTCTAAAGATCTGAGCATGAAACTGATTTTCCATGTCTTGCCAAGTGTGAACAGAGTTCTCTGGCAAGTTAATAAACCAAGTAAATGCCACTTTCGACAAAAAATGAGGAAAGAGCTTTAACTTTAAATTATCATCATAACCAGGTTCTCCACACTGGAGTATGAATCTGCCCACATGTTCTATGGTTGATTGTCTTTCCTCCCCTGTGAATAAAGTAAACTCAGGAATTCTGTAATTCCTTGGAATGGGAATTGTTTCCACCCATGGAGGGTAAGGACTCCTAAACATTAGTCTATCTAGCCTTCTCAAGCCTGGACCATACATTTCCTGTATGATGTTCATTATTTGTTGTCTGTTGACTTGAGGTTCTAAGTATTGTTGTTGCTGCCCTCCTTCTTCAACCTTCGGTTGGAAGTAAGGATTAGAAGGACCAGGCCCTCTAGGCCTTGGATGCATCATGTAAGGTTTAAAATATGGTTGAGGCATGGTAAAATCTCTTGCATCTTGAGGCTTTACTTGATTGAATGGCCTATTTCTCTGTTCTACCATAGCCTAATAACCAGACCCTTCAAATGCAAGATTATCATACATTTGTGGCCTTAGTTGCCCCCCAGGTCTCATTCCCATATTATTTACATTGTAATTAAACACTGGGTTTGTATGATATGTGGGTTGTTCTCTTTCAAACTTTGGATTTATGTTCATTCCCTCCTCATATCTCTCTTGGAGTGTGGGAGGTCTATAAAATGATACGGGGTCACTTATTTTTTCATGCTGTTGAGGGGTCATTTGTGGCTTAGGTTGTGCTCTTTTCCCTTGTGCTTCCTCTCCAATCTTTCTTAATTGACTGGGCTTGATGTCGGCTTTCTCAAACAAAGCCATTAAGTCATCAATCATCACTTGGTTCTCATATGCTGACATGGAACCAATTGCTTGTTGTGTATGCAGCAAAAGAGCCCTTCTTGGATCAACTGGTGGACAACTAGATTGGCCAGTTTTGGCCACATTTTGGCCATTTCCTTGGCCTATTTCTTGCCTAGCCACTGAATGGCCATCAGTTAAGTTATCTTGTACTCCTTCAATTCCATCGCCCAACTCTTCTTCATCTTCGATCCTTTTCTCAAGATCTTCAAAGACTTCATGCTGTTTCTTCCTAGCCATCACTCCAAATTAGACAGGTCCCACTGGGCGTGCCAAAATATGTTAGCAAAAAATCTGGTCTGGGCCAAATCGACAGTGGTGATTTGACAGAGAAGCCAAACTTTTAAAAACAACAACAAATCAAGCAATTGTGGTCTGAATGTCTTATGCCTCGACAGATTCAAGGACTTCTTTGGAGGCTGTAATGCGAAGAAACAAGAAGGAACAAACTGAAAATCAATTGTTGAACAAACAAACTTGGAATTTAATCAGTAAAATTAAACTTCCAGTTCAATGTACATGACAATCGACAGAGAATTCTTAGTTACAGAAACTGAACTACAGATAGACTACTCCTAAGTAAGAACTAACTAAGTTAAGTTACTCCTAATGCTATAAGGGTTGTAAATTTGTTTTGAAGATCCTTTCTAACTTCGAATTCCTAACTTTTATATTGTTGGTCTTCAAACTCCACTGCTACTTTGCTGCCACTTGTCCCATCACATAGCCAATTACTTCCACTTCAATGCCCATGATCTCTGCAACTGCCAGTAGATTCTCTATTGCAGCTTTTCTCCTTCTAGGAAACATGACACGTATCCTGTATGCCTTACATGCTAACTTTATGGCTTGACGCCTGGGCCATGTTTGGCCATGTTCCACTTCATTACTAGACGAATCGACAGGAAAACTGCAACTGCCATGTCTGTCTCTTTGACTATTTCCTTTCTATCACTTGCTTTGTATTCTAGGCTTCATCTTCACTCGCTTTTCACTTGTAAACTTATGGAAACTCGTAGTCTTTAAACCTAGCATCCGCTGGACCAATTCTCTGCATTTGTTACATACAATCGACAGAGAATATACAATTTTTAGTGTCAACAGTTTGAAGTAGAAGACGAAGAGTTAGGGCAAGAGTGAGAGAGAGAGAGAAATGAGGGATTGAATGGTGGTGGAGTATGAATGTTGCGGGTCGGAGTTCTTTATTCACATAGTGATAATCGTATTTCTAGTTTTGTTTGTTGGATTGATGTCTGGGCTCACTTTGTGGCTCATGTCTATGAGTCTCGTTGATCTTGAAATTCTCGCCAAATCTGGAACTCCTAAGGATCGCAAACACGCTGGTAATTTATATATTGATATATTTGGTTAAATTTATGTCTCTCACTTTTTATTTATTGCTATTTGATGCTAATTTAATGCTTATCTGCTTTTGGGGCCTTGTTTGAATTGAATGATAATTTGTGTTTTGTAGTAGAATTTGATGCTACAAAATTCTTGATTGAGAGAATTTATTGCATTAACTGATAGCAACCCAACACAAAGTAGTTAAATAAGTGAGAGATTCAGAGTTGAGACATTTCTATGAAATCCCAAAACTGAGTGAGTAATCTTTTGTGGTTCTTTGATTACCTCATTCTCAATGATGGATTTTAAAATTTACATATGAACATAAGGTACTAAATAGCCATTCAATTCTACAAAATTATCCACAAGTGTAACAAATTTGAAAATGTTTACCTTTGGGTAGGGTATAATTTCCCTTTCAGTAGATACCGATGGATCTGATGTGTTTTACTCTGTAATGGTTGTTTATATCAAGCATTCTCATTTGCTAATGAATTGGTGGCTGTTTCACTGAATAGCAGAGTCCCTTACCGTAATTGTTAAGGCTAGGTTTGCATTTGCTGCTGGAGTGCTCCTCCCTTTTGGTGCAACTTAGTCACTGTTCTTTGCAAGTATTAGCTGGCTCTCATTTGGCCTGCAGTTTGGACTATATATTCTTAGAAGTATAAAATACTTAAAAAATTGGTTGTAATATTCTACTAAAAAAAAATAGAAAAAGAAATAAAAAGAAGAAACGAGGCTGTTAAGGAGGAGGCAAACAATTTCCCATTTGGCTAGGAAGGAGGAGTTGAAGGATAGCCTCTGTAGATGCACAGCAACTTGCTTGAATTGTGAATCTGCAGAGGACCACAACTTGCATTCTAACAAGCCAGCTAATGACAATAGGAACTATCTCTTTCCGTGATAATGGATTAAGGTCCTAGTTTTTCATTATTTTAATCCTTGAGGGAAAACATAATAGCTATGCCTAGGTTGAACTTTGACTAATTGGCCTTGGCCTTGGCATTTATAAAGCAAACATAAAGTCATCATTTGTTCTCATTCATTTGAAGACATCTATCTATCACTATCAATTCATAGACTACCTTCTGTGTGCATTTGGGAAAGTGTAATAGTGTGACAAGCATGGATCAAGAGCATGCAGTGGATTGTTGATGTATAAAAGGCATTTCTTACAAAGAAAACAGGGCATGCATTTTCCCATTTGGGGGGTATTTAGCTGGTTTAGATAAATAGAAAAACAAATATTGTAGTATCGTGCAAAATGTGCAGGATAAATATAATTTAGATGATGCTAGTGATGTATGGGTGATGACACAAGTTATAAATGCCAAATATGCTGTACTATTAGATTTTGTTTTTGTAATGCTTCAAACACTACATATGGCTGAGGTTGTTAGAATTGTATTGGATTCTTTGGCTCTCTCTTTATTCTGATTGTGTACTACTATAATTATAATTGACAGCTTTTACTTTTTCACAACAGAAAAGATATTACCAGTTGTCCGAAAACAGCATTTATTGCTTTGCACGCTGCTTATATGCAATGCTGCTACCATGGAGGTACATATATTATGACATGTTGAAACAAGCTATTTTTAATAACATGTAACGTGAAGTACTTGATGTTTTTAGATGTTCTTTTCCTCAGGCACTTGCCATATTTCTGCATAGACTGATCACTACTTGGGGTGCCATCCTGATTTCAGTTTTGGAGAGGTGAGGGGTTTATCTTAGGTAACATTTCTTTAGAAGAGAGCTATAAAATTTGGAACAGGTGGACTGCTGCTTGAATTTGCAGTGCAATTTATGGTTTATTAGGGTATTCGTGCCCGATTGTACCCACTTAAAACTGATTTCTTATCCCTGCAATTTGCTACATGGGCAATTGAGGTGGGAATGTGTCTGCCCATTAGAGAAAGTGCTTATTAAAAAACTTGAGTAATGTTCTTGGAGCATGGATACATTTTCTAAAGAAGTGCTTTTAGAAAACTCAAGTCTATTTTTCGCATCATGATGTTTCAATTTTCCTGGTTAAATCATATGATGAGAAGAACCAGAGTCAAAAATCCAAACAGACGAAGAAATACCTGAAGAAGAACCAAGCAAACCTGAATGAAGAGAGGAAACAATGGAGGCAAATGGGGATGGCTGGGAGGTAGACAATATATGCTGAAGCTGACTAATCTGAGCAGCTAAGGAAGCCAAGTCAGAAGCTGGAGCGGATGTAGTATACGCAGCAGGAGAAGCCCAGAATTGATTTTGAGACTGCTGAAAAGATGTGGCAGACAGACATCTCTTCTTGGGACAATGGTACTTCCAATGGCCTTTCTGATGGCAGAAGGCACACTCATCAGAAGCTAGAAACATTTTAATAACCAGAGAGAAAAGTGAAGGGAACTGATGGGGCAAAATGTAATAATCAAAATTTGAGGGGTCAAACTATAATAATATGGAACTTGTTTGGGCCAAACAATAATAAACAACTGGGTCAAGAGTTGAACCACACAGACAGAGAGACAAGAGTCGAAGTCGACTCTGGTGCAGACAAGAGTCGAAGTCGACTGAGAGACAAGAGTCGAAGTCGAAGCCAATCAAGAGGAACAAGGACAGACAGCTCTTCAATCGTGCGAATCGAAGCAGGAAAGAACTCGGGATGTCGATTGCAGAGGGGTTACGAACCAGATTGGAGAACCCACGACTCACAACTTCAGAGACGAAGCTGAGAGAGACCGAACCTGAGGTTGCGAATCAGAAGACGACTCGATCAGAGAGACTGAACAAACCAAACCCAATCTCAAACCAGATGGGTCGCATGCATTCAGAAGGCTGAAACAAAGAACTCAACGAGGCAGAGAAGCTTTGACAATGGCTGCTAGGGTTTCAAACCTAGCTCTGATACCATGTAAGATTCCTGAAAGTTTTTCTGTATATTCAATTGTGTCAAAGATTACAATCAGACCTCAGATTATATAGCCCTAAATCCTAAACCAAAAAGGAATACAAATACAATTATGTCTCTAACAGGACTCTAACACAATCATGTCTCTAATAGGACTCTAATTTGTACAAAACACACAATAATATATTCTATATTCTCACAGTCTGCTCTTGTACCCACTCTTTTCTCTTCGTATCTATATTTGGTTACTGCCCTTTCATGTCACTGCTCGCATTTTTCTCTAATTTTGTGAATGACCTTCAAATATAAAACATAGTAACCACTCCTGGATCATTGAGAACATGAGAAATAAGCTAATAGGCCTGCTAAAGGACTGCAACTTTACTTTGTTATGGCCGTAAGATTTATAATCGTCTCTTACTGCTCAATTGGGTTAACTATAAAGCTCATTGAATGGTTTACAAATTTCATATAGTCGGTGATTCTATTATTTAAAACCTTTATCTAGAAAGGAAGCAATTAGTTCAATCTGGCAGTCTTTGGCCTTGTGCACTTGTGCATGTTCTTGCTCTTTTTGGAGCTATGGTAAACTCAATCTGCATCATAACCTGTATTGTGCTAGATACTGATGGTATTTGTGCAGGCCGCCCT
The DNA here is from genome assembly GCA_036172215.1 of Camellia granthamiana. Classification (NCBI taxonomy): domain Eukaryota; kingdom Viridiplantae; phylum Streptophyta; class Magnoliopsida; order Ericales; family Theaceae; genus Camellia; species Camellia granthamiana. The sequence continues at coordinate 98,505,224 of CM069914.1, forward strand.
TTCAAATGCCTTTCGTCTGGTGACTTGTATTCTGACATCTGACTTTGTAAAATGTTGTATTTGGGACTTGTGTAGCTCACTTGATTTATTGGAGTGCGTTTGCTTGCTTGAAATGAGGTTAGAGTTGAAGATTTGCATGGAGTCAGGTTGACTTAATTAAGGGTTCTTTATAATTATCACACTTCAGAAGTAATTAGTCACTGTGGATGTATATTGTAGGATATGAATCACTTGGTTTAGGGAAAATTTGAAAAAGCTGTGTGGTTAATATTAGAGTTGATTGTGCGCTTATGACTGTTGGTACGAGTATATGTGATATTCATAGCTTTTTTCACCTAGTTATTTGGATTGTTGTGGGGCAGCAAGATGTTAATGCCAATTTAAATTGTTCTATTTCCAATCTATAATTTGTTAATTTTCACTATCATCATGGGGTTAATCATTGTAACAACCCTCACACTGTTTACCGATTAATGACTGATTGATTACCGATTACTGCTAAACTGATACTGAATATGAAAAGTAATTGAACTGACTGAATTACTGAACTAACTGACTAAATCTGAAACTGAATCGATTGCTCGTATCTATTTGAATTGCATTTTATCTGTTTGACTGTTTAATTATCTGTTTAGTTTTATGTTTAAATTATTAATTGAAGGCCTTATCGGCGGCCGAATCCAAAATTGATTGATGTTCCATGATCAGTAGAATTTATGTGATTTTATGGTAAACTTAATTGGAAGATGATTTAGTATGATTAAACCAGATTAAATTAGATTGAATTGTGCAAATTTCATGAATTAGGTTAATTACCTTTTTGCCACCACTAGTGGGCCATTATCTTGGACCATACTTGAACTTCCTTATACTCAAACAAACATTTCCTCAGCCTTATTTCATTGTTATTGCCGACCAAGAGAGCTAGTGAGAGAGAAATTGAGTGTCTTCTTGAGAATTGCTTGGAGACTTGGAGATTTGGTAGAGTAATTGCATATTTGAGCTCCTACACCTCTAATTCTAGACCTAAGGTAGAATAACTACCCTTTTGTTTGTAATTTTGTTAGACTCTTGCATGATTTAGAGCTAAGTTAAAGTCTAGAGCCAATTTATGGCTTGTAATGTTGAATTGTAGCTTGATTGTTGCATGCATGTTACCATTCTTGAGTTTTGAGGTTGTAAGTTCATAATTCCTCACATGCATGTCCATCTTTTGATCATACTCCATGAGTTCATCTTGTTTTTGAAGGTTTGAGCCCTTTCGAACCAGCATTAAAGCTTTGTATATGATTTAAGCTCATGCATGTGTATGTTCATCTTGTTCATGAAAAAGTGGTTTGAAATTGGATTTAATTGAAGCACCCTTGGGCTTTGATTTATCAAATTGATCTTTGAAACATGTAATATTAAGTGTTTACAATTGTTTTCCAAGTTTTCAGCCCAAGAGAATCGAAATTTTAGCATTTAAACTTGATTTTGAGCTTGGGACTCAAGTCTGGAATTTCCAGATTTTGGTAGTCTGCTCGAGCGGGGGAAGTGCCGCTCGAGCGGGGAAGTTGGCGCTCGAGCGGGGCTTTGTGTCTTACGCTCGAGCGGGAGTCGAGCGGAGAATTCACCCATCTAGTACTTTTACAGTTGCCGCTCGAGCGGGTACCTTTGTTGCATGTCCGGTCGAGCGGGGAAACCTGCGCTCGAGCGGGACCCTGTTTCACTGGAAATTTTGAAAATGTTTTCTGAATACATCTTTGCATCCTCATCCCATCCTAGGCATTCTTAGGCCTAGTTTAAGACATCTTAATGAGGATATAGATGTAGGACACACCGAGGCAATTAGGGATTAAGTTATTGTTATCTTTCCCAACTGTGAAACTTAGTGTGTGTTCAATCTGTTAACTGTTTAGGGTTGGCTTCCGGAGACGCACTCTAGCTACTGTAGCCCAGAACTCTGTGAGTAACAATTGTGTAAAGATATGTTCAAAATGATTATCTTTGAGTACTGAACTGTACTATTTTCTGAACTGTTACTGTTAACTGAATGAATGTATGTCCTATATTCTGAACTGTATTGTGGCATCCTTAGCAACTACTGTTACTGACTGTTACTGTTACAGAGATCTCTGTCGGTTCCCTCGTGGAACCACTACTGTTTACTGATTGATGGCCATCATTACTGTTCGGTCTTTCAGACCTACTGTTTACTGTTATGCTAATGGATGTACCGCATATGACTGTTTACTGTACTGAACAACTGAAATACTGATTGAAATGAACTGTTTTCACTACTGTAAGGACATTCATTCCAAACCCCTTGACGCATTGTGTTATTCACTGGGCTTTAGCTCACTGCTTATATATATATATGTAGGTGTACAGGCACCAGACCGCAGCTAGGAGCATCGGGGTAACTCCAGTTTTGTCAAGCCAACTACTGTGCCTCACCGCGAGGTTCCGAGCCTGCCAAGCTGTGGCTTAGGGGTGTTTTTATCTCCCCGTCTATCTTAGACTGTTTTTGTAATACTGTATAGACCGTACTGTACTGTTTAATAGGGATTTAGTCCATGTCCTGACTGGTTGTATATATTGTACATACTGTTTGCCTCTGACTGTATGAATGTATGAAAAAAAAATCTTTTTGGCATACAGACTGTCACAGCTCATTGGATATTGTTTATTTACTGTATTGGCTTCCGCCATGCCCCTATACTTTGTTATACTGTCTTACTGTTAAGTAGGCCTTCGGTAATCTCGGATTACTGGCCGGTTACGGTGCTAAACCCATAGGGGCGGGTTTGGGTCGTGACAGAGTGGTATCAGAGCGATACTTAACCACGAGTTATACTGCACACACGTGTCCAAATGAGTTATAGGGTGTCCTAGAAAGCAATAGGGCATTACATGAACATGATAAGTGTGTGGTTATGACATGACTGATTATATGCTAATGTGTTAACCTGTTTAAAGAAATGACTGTCTATGTTGATAACTGTTATAACTGCTTATAGTGAAATGGATAACGCAAGAATTTCAAATGAATCTGAATCCTCGTCAACCGAGGCCAGAATGGCAAGGATGGAAAGAATGATGGAACTGTTAACTGCAAGATTAGATCAGCAACAGAACCAACAGCCCCCACCTCCTCCTCTGGTACAGCCGGACCAGAATGAGAATGTTAATGATGGGGACATAATTGCTCTTACCCAGAAGTTTAGCAAACTGAAATCGCCATCCTTTCAGGGAGGCCTTGAACCGTTAAAGGCTGAAACATGGGTTTTGGAGACTGAAAAATTATTTGAGGTGTTTCCGTGCTCGGAGGCACATAAAGTACTGTTGGCCACTTTCACCTTACAAGAAGAGGCTAGAAGGTGGTGGATGCTTACTCGAGATGACAACACTGCTATGACTTGGGCTCAATTCAAAGTAGCCTTCTTTGAAAAGTACTTCCCTCAGTGTGTCAGGGACAGAAAGGTGACCGAATTTGAACAGCTAAGACAGGGTACAATGTCTGTTGCCGAATATGAAACAAAGTTCACCGGGCTTGCTAGATATGCACTACACATGGTGGACACCGATTATAAGAAGGCCAGAAGGTATGAAGGCGGCCTGAATGTTGCGATACTGGATATAATAAATGTACTAAATTACCGACTTATGTGAATGTCCTTGACCGAGCCTTGATGGTTGAAGCAAACATCGAGGCACTGAAAACTGAAACACCAGCGTCTGAATGGCGTGGTAAAAGGCAGAATTTTAAATTCAAGAAAGGCAGGCATAACCCATTAAGCAAGAAACAGAATACGGGGTCAACAACTAGCCCCAGCCAAGGGAGTGGTCCCGTACCGCCCTGTTCTGAATGTGGTAAGAATCATAAGGGAGTTTGTTATAAATTATCTGGTGCTTGTTACAGGTGTGGCAAAGTAGGCCACATGGTGAAAGATTGCCCTTCCACTGCTCGGGGGCGATAGTAAAGCTGCAGGCAGCGCCGCAGCATCAACTGTTGCACCAAAGCCTAACCCTAAAGCTACCGGGAAAGAGCCTATGAGGCAGGGCCGAGTGTTTGCCCTAGTACCGGGAGACGTGCAAAACACTGAAACCGTTGTGTCAGGTACCCTCTCTATTTGTGCTCAAAATGCATATGTACTGATTGATTCGGGGTCTACACACTCATATGTATCGCATGCTTTTTCACGGAAATTGAATAGACCCTTAAAACCCATGAACTATCTGTTAGCTGTATCATCACCTGTTGGGGGATCCATGACATGTGCATATATGTATCCTGCTTGTGAGATTATTGTTGGGGATATGCATTTGTTTATTGATTTACTGCCATTGAACATTGATCACTTTGATGTAATATTGGGGATGGACTGGTTACAAAAATATCATGCTACCATTGACTATGTGACAAAACAAGTTGTTTTCCGTCCACCTGGTTTACCCGAATTCGTGTTTAATGGGGTCGGAGTAGTACCTCCTCCGTATTTGATTTCTTCTGTGAAAGCTGTTAAATTGATTAGAAAAGGGTGTAAAGGATATCTGTGTTCTGTACTGACTGTACCTACTGATGATAATGTTAAAACTGATGTGAACTGTATTCCTATAGTCAGAAAATTCCCAGATATATTTCCAGATGATCTGCCAGGGGATTTGATTGACAAGGAGATTGAGTTCACCGTTGATGTAATTCCGGGTACACAGCCGATATCTAAAGCTCCCTACAGAATGGCTCCGACTGAACTGAAGGAATTGAAAGTGCAATTACAAGAACTGTTAGACAAGAAGTTTATCAGGCCCAGTACTTCACCGTGGGGCGCACCGGTTTTGTTTGTGAAAAAGAAAGACGGCTCACTGAGACTATGTATTGATTACCGTGAACTGAACAAGGTAACCGTGAAAAATAAATACCCATTGCCGTGTATTGACGATTTATTTTATCAGTTACAGGGTGCTCAAGTGTTTTCCAAGATTGATCTCAGATCGAGGTACCATCAACTGAAAGTTAAACCAGAAGACATTGATAAAACTGCTTTTAGAACAAGGTATGGACATTATGAATTTTTAGTCATGCCTTTCGGAGTTACCAATGCACCAGCAGCATTTATGGACCTCATGAATAGAATCTTTAAACCGTACCTTGATGACTTCATTGTTGTATTCATTGATGACATCCTGATTTATTCTAAGACTAGAGAAGAACATGAACATCATCTGAGACTTGCCCTACAAACCTTAAAAGAACAGAAACTTTATGCTAAGCTGTCTAAATGTGAATTTTGGCTTGACTATGTTATGTTTTTGGGACATGTTATTAGCAAAGATGGAATTTCGGTTGATCCACAGAAAATTGAAGCTGTAGTGAACTGGCCTAGACCAACAAATGTGACAGAAGTCTGAAGCTTTTTGGGATTGGCTGGCTATTACAAAAGGTTTGTCAAAGATTTCTCCAAAATTGCCTTACCGTTGACTCAACTGACACAGAAGGGGATATCATTTAACTGGACTGACCAAAGGGAATCAGCATTCCAAGGGTTGAAAACTCGACTTGTGACTGCACCGGTTCTTACCCTACCTTCAGGTACGGATGGTTATACTGTTTTTAGTGATGCTTCTCATAAGGGTTTGGGATGTGTTTTAATGCAGAATGGGAGAGTAATTGCCTATGCTTCCCGACAACTGAGACCACATGAAAAGAACTACCCAACCCATGATCTAGAACTTGCAGCAGTAGTGTTTGCACTGAAAATCTGGCGTCACTACCTGTATGGAGCAACATGTGAAGTATATACCGACCACAAGAGTCTGAAGTATTTCTTCACCCAGAAAGAACTGAACATGAGACAGCGGAGATGGCTAGAACTGATTAAAGATTATGACTTACAGATATTGTACCATCCGGGAAAAGCCAACACCGTTGCTGATGCACTAAGCCGGAAATCGGTTGGGAACTTAGCTTGTTTGCTCACCGGACAAAAAGAGTTGCTTTGTGACCTTGAAAAATCTGAAATCGAAGTTGTTTTGCGAGAACAAGGTGGAACCTTAGCAGCTATTTCTGCTCAACCGGCATTGATTGAAGAGATTAAAGAGAAACAGCAACAGGATGACTTCTTGAGGAAGATCATCGAAGAAAGAGAATCTAAACCAAGACCGGGATTCAAATTTGAAAATAATGTACTGAAATTTCAAGAAAGACTGTGCGTACCGAATGATACTGAACTGAAAAGAAGAGTTCTGCATGAGGGCCACAATTCAAAATTTTCTATTCACCCGGGAACACAAAGATGTATCAAGATTTGAAATTGAATTTCTGGTGGCCGGGAATGAAGAAAGAAATTGCCGAGTTTGTATCAAAATGTCTTTATTGCCAACAAGTTAAAACTGAACACCAGCGACCCGCAAGCTTACTGCAACCCTTACCCATACCGGAGTGGAAATGGGAGCATATCACGATGGATTTTATCGTTGGATTGCCTTGCTCTAGAAAAGGTATGGATTCAATCTGGGTTATTGTTGATAGACTGACTAAATCTGCACACTTCTTACCTGTCAAGACAATTTATAATGCGGACAAATTGGCTATACTCTATATTGATGAAATTGTTAGACTGCATGGAGTGCCTGTGTCTATTGTTTCAGACAGGGATTCGAAGTTTACATCGAGGTTTTGGCAAAGCCTACAGACTGCATTGGGAACTGAACTGAGACTAAGTAGTGCCTATCATCCTCAGACAGATGGTCAGTCAGAAAGGACCATCCAAACTCTGGAGGATTTATTGAGAATGTGTGTCCTTGATTTTCAGGGAAACTGGGAAAGCCATTTGCCCTTAGTTGAATTCGCCTACAACAACAGCTATCATTCAAGTATTGGTATGGCGCCTTTCAAGGCATTGTATAGCAGAAAATGTAGATCTCCGATTTGCTGGGCAGAAGTTGGAGATGGGCCTTTGCTTGGGCCCGAGATTGTTTATGAGACAACTGAAAAAGTGAAACTGATACAACAGAGACTGAAAACTGCACAGAGCCGACAGAAAAGTTATGTGGATGTCAGAAGGCGAGACAGAGAATATGAAGTGGGTGATCACGTCTTTGTCAAAGTGACACCAATGAAAGGCTAGACTCGTTTTGGAGTCAAAGGCAAGTTAGCGCCGAGATATGTCGGGCCGTATGAAATTATTGAGAAAATCAATCCGGTGGCGTATCAAGTTGCGCTCCCTCCTGAAATGGAGCATATGCATAACGTCTTCCACATTTCGATGTTGAGAGATTATCTCCAGGATCCTTTTCATGTGATAGAGCCTACTCGTATAGTGTTGAGTGATGACTACTCTTACGAGGAACGGCCTATACAGATTGTAAATATACGGATCAAGAAACTGAGAAACAAAGAGATCCTGTTAGTAAAAGTTGACTGGCAAAACCATGGTGGCGTGTATGCCACTTGGGAAAGGGAAGACGACATGGCTAAGAGATATCCTGATTTGTTTCCACTGAATCCTGTCTTCTTCCAGAATGAAGGTAACTCGAGTTTAGAGGACTAAACTCTTTATAAGAAGGGGAGACTGTAACAACTCTCACACTGTTTACCGATTAATGACTGATTGATTATCGATTGCTGCTAAACTGAGACTGAATATGAAAAGTAATTGAACTGACTGAATTACTGAACTGACTGACTAAATCTGAAACTGAATCGATTGCCCGTATCTGTTTGAATTGCATTTTATCTGTTTGACTGTTTAATTATCTGTTTAGTTTTATGTTTAAATTATTAATTGAAGGCCTTATCGGCGGCCGAATCTAAAATTGATTGATGTTCCATGATCAGTAGAATTTATGTGATTTTATGGTAAAATTAATTGGAAGATGATTTAGTATGATTAAGCTGGATTAAATTAGATTGAATTGTGCAAATTTCATGAATTAGGTTAATTACCTTTTTGCCACCACTAGTGGGCCATTATCTTGGACCATACTTGAACTTCCTTACACTCAAACAAACATTTCCTCAGCCTTATTTCATTGTTATTGCCGACCAAGAGAGCTAGTGAGAGAGAAATTGAGTGTCTTCTTGAGAATTGCTTGGAGACTTGGAGATTTGGTAGAGTAATTGCATATTTGAGCTCCTACACCTCTAATTCTAGACCTAAGGTAGAATAACTACCCTTTTGTTTGTAATTTTGTTAGACTCTTGCATGATTTAGAGCTAAGTTGAAGTCTAGAGCCAATTTATGGCTTGCAATGTTGAATTGTAGCTTGATTGTTGCATGCATGTTACCATTCTTGAGTTTTGAGGTTATAAGTTCATAATTCCTCACATGCATGTCCATCTTTTGATCATACTCCATGAGTTCATCTTGTTTTTGAAGGTTTGAGCCCTTTCAAACCAGCATTAAAGCTTTGTATATGATTTAAGCTCATGCATGTGTATGTTCATCTTGTTCATGAAAAAGTGGTTTGAAATTGGATTTAATTGAAGCACCCTTGGGCTTTGATTTATCAAATTGATCTTTGAAACATGTAATATTAAGTGTTTACAATTGTTTTCCAAGTTTTTAGCCCAAGAGGATCGAAATTTTAGCATTTAAACTTGATTTTGAGCTTAGGACTCAAGTCTGGAATTTCCAGATTTTGGTAGTCCGCTCGAGCGGGAGAAGTGCCGCTCGAGCGGGAAAATCGAGCTCCCAGCACTTTGGCCTTGTTTACAGTCCGCTCGAGCGGGGAAGTTGGCGCTCGAGCGGGGCTTTGTGTCTCACGCTCGAGCGGGAGTCGAGCGGAGAATTCACCCATCCAGTACTTTTACAGCCCGCTCGAGCGGGTACCTTTGTTGCATGTCCGCTCGAGCGGGGAAACCTGCGCTCGAGCGGGACCCTGTTTCACTGGAAATTTTGAAAATGTTTTCTGAATACATCTTTGCATCCCCATCCCATCCTAGGCATTCTTAGGCCTAGTTTAAGACATCTTAATGAGGATATAGATGTAGGACACACCGAGGCAATTAGGGATTAAGTTATTGTTATCTTTCCCAACTGTGAAACTTAGTGTGTGTTCAATCTGTTAACTGTTTAGGGTTGGCTTCCAGAGACGCGCTCTAGCTACTGTAGCCCAGAACTCTGTGAGTAACAATTGTGTAAAGATATGTTCAAAATGATTATCTTTGAGTACTGAACTGTACTATTTTCTGAACTGTTACTGTTAACTGAATGAATGTATGTCCTATATTCTGAACTGTATTGTGGCATCCTTAGCAACTACTGTTACTGACTATTACTGTTACAGAGATCTCTGTCGGTTCCCTCGTGGAACCACTACTGTTTACTGATTGATGGCCATCATTACTGTTCGGTCTTTCAGACCTACTGTTTACTGTTATGCTAATGGATGTACTACATATGACTGTTTACTGTACTGAACAACTGAAATACTGATTTAAATGAACTGTTTTCACTACTGTAAGGACATTCATTCTAAACCCCTTTACGCATTGTGTTATTCACTGGGTTTTAGCTCACTGCTTATATATATATGTAGGTGTACAGGCACCAGACCGCAGTTAGGAGCATCGGGGTAACTCCAGTTTTGTCAAGCCAACCACTGTGCCTCACCGCGAGATTCCGAGCCTGCCAAGCTGTGGCTTAAGGGTGTTTTTATCTCCCCGTCTGTCTTAGACTGTTTTTGTAATACTGTATAGACCGTACTGTACTGTTTAATAGGGATTTAGTTCCTGTCCTGACTGGTTGTATATATTGTACATACTGTTTGCCTCTGACTGTATGAATGTATGAAAAAAAATCTTTTTGGCATACAGACTGTCACAGCTCATTGGACATTGTTTATTTACTATATTGGCTTCCGCCATGCCCCTATACTCTGTTATACTGTCTTACTGTTAAGCAGGCCTTCGGTAATCTCGGATTACTGGCCGGTTACGGTGCTAAACCCATAGGGGCGGGTTTGGGTCGTGACAATCATGAACTTGAAATTAATTGATTACTTCATTGTGGTATTAAATGCTTATTCGGTTTGTTTATATTTGTAATTCTAAATGTATAGGTGAAGAATTTATTAACAATTCATCCAGAAGATGAAGTACCAGTAAAGAGCGTCACTATTCGCAGGATTCCTAGGTATCTTACATTGATTAGAAGATAGTCAGGTTGATGTAGGTTCAAGGAAATTACATATGCTATATAGTTATCTAAATGAAGTCTTAATCTTTGCTTGCAGTAATGATACAAATTAAAATACTTGAGATCTGTTTTTTGTTTGTTTGTTTTTTTGGTTTTTTCTCTGTATCATTGTTGTGCATTTACATGTTCTTTACGCATAAAATTATTAACCTTGTTTCTGCTTTGTGGCTTACTAGCTGACAGTGGCTGTTATCTTGGGTTCTTGTCAAACACTGTTGATCAGGTTCAACCCAGAACTGAACTGACCATGGTCGGTTATGAGTTTTTGAACCCAAGATCGAACCTATCATCCTTTATTCCTTTAGAACTGAACCGAACCAACCCGAATGTCTCGTTTTTTGTGCATATGCTACATTAATTGATGTTATTAGTAATGTCACAAAATCTAGAGAATCGGCCTGTTGCAAGGTCTAGAATACTTGCTTCTTGTAGGACTACTTGCCTAGATGCTGAGCACGAGGCAGAAAACACGACATGGATGCTCCAAATGTTAACATCATTGGGCATCAATACGACAAGGATGTAGTCACATGGCAATATAAAAAAAATATTTTATTTTGTTTTAGTTGTATGCGTATATTATGTAAAAGAAAGTTTAAATTTGATTATTTTATATACGACGAGGATGTAATCATTTGTTTTCATGTTCTAGGTTTCCGGAAACTATGCCCTAATATGACATCTTGAATGAGTTTCAAAAGGGTCACAGTCACATGGCTGTTGTTGTAAGACAGTGCAACAGGACAGAGGACCAGTCTTCTAGCAAGAGCCCTGCTCATAGTAAGCTCCATTTCATGCTTTGAATTTTGTATATGCTTGGACAAAATTTTTTTTTTTGATGCTCTCTCTCTCTCTCTCTCTCTCTCTCCGATTCAGTGATGGATGTGAAGGTAGACATTGATGGTGAAAAGACCCCCAATGAGAAGGCGTTAAAGGCCAAAAGATCATTCCAGAAAATGAAAAGTTTTCCCAATAGCAGAAACAATTCTTATAGGAGCGCCTCTAGGAGCAAGAAGTGGACAAAGGAAATGTACTCGGACATCCTGCAGATAGACAGAAGCCCGCTTCCGAAGCTTCCTGAAGTAGAGGAAGCTGTTGGCATAATAACGATGGAAGATGTCATCGAAGAGCTTTTACAGGTAAATTCGAGAACTTTCATTGGTACCTTAAATTCCGGGTTTTTTATATACTCCCACTAATTTTCATTGACGGTTCCATATATTGGCATATCATTGTAGGAGGAGATCTTTGATGAGACGGATCATCATTTTGAGGATTCATAACCATGGTTTTGTTTAGACTGGTGTATTTTCTAGATAGATGGGGATGAAAAAATTGTTGAATTTGTTTCAATACTTAGCTACACATGAGTTAGGAGTGTGTACTGAATTGGAAAATTTTAAGGCTGTGTAAAGAGAAAGAATGTGTTGTACTTCAGTTTCTTTCTTTAAAGTTTTTTTTTTTTTTTTTTGGGCTAATTACACTTTTCACCATTATAGTTTGGTTCAAATTTTACTTTAGTCCTTGCTATTTTAATTTGAACAATTTGGTCCCTACGTTTTTAAGTTTAATTTCAATTTGGTCCTTCTGTCTAAATTTCTATTAATGTTGTCTACGTGTACACCTTAGAAAATTGCTAGGTGTTTCAAAATTGTTATTTTTAACCTCCAATTTAGATGAAAGGATCAAATTAACACTACACTTAAAATGTAGGGATTAAATTATTCAACTTGAAATTATAGGGATTAAAGTGAAATCTTGATGAAAATATAAGGGTGAAAAGTATAATTAATCATTTGTTTTAATCAACTACCAGAGATGAAGGAATTGTCATATTTCTGGGAGAGTTGGGGTGTGGTATTTGTTATTTTATTATTATTATTTGCCCGTGTTTGATTTGGAGGGCAAACAGGTGAAGAATAGAGTAATATTGGAGCATTACATGTTGAACATCAATTTGTAGCCAAACTAAAATATCAATTAGTACTAGCAATTACAGCTCAAGAACTATTGAGCTTTAATACTTTCCAACCAAATTAAGTATGAATAACATAGCAACATATGGGAAGAAAAAAATACACAAAGACTGCACAATTGGTATTCATCGTAGTAATGAGACATACACTAAGACTGCAATCCAGTATACCACACAAGATCTCATAACATTAAAATAGTTGCTATATATATATTGAATAACCAGTTTGTAGAGCAACAGTTTTCTACCTCACAAACAATGGAGAGCCAAACAGAATGGTTTAACAATATATAACAATGCGAGAGATGAGTAGTAGCATATATAATAGGTAATACATAATTGTATGAATTGGTGACTATCAATGAAGCATACATCATCATCATAATCTTAGAAACGGTGGATTATTATGCTTGAGTTGAGGAGGAGGGGCAATCAGACTTGAGCATTCGCCTGAGTTCTTTTGCAACGTCTATCATTTCTGGTCTATCTTCTTTGTTTTCTTGGGTGCATCTCAAGGCAACTGCTAGTACAGCTTGTAATTGTTGTTCTTGCTCAATTCCTCCTCTTTCTTTCAGAATTCTTGGATCCACAAATTCATTGAACTGATCCTTTTCTACAAAGTCTTGTGCCCATTTTAGCAAAATTGGGTTGTCACGGGAACGGTCCAAGTTTCTTTTCCCGGTCAGAAGTTCAAGAAGAATTATGCCAAAACTATAAACATCGGACTTCTCAGTGGTAAAGCCCGTTGAAACCATTTCAGGATCCAAATATCCTACTGTCCCAGTTACGATGTCTTCCACCTGTGTTTCTCCAGGAGGAATTGCTATAGATAAGGAGAAATCCAATAATTTAGCAACACCAGATTGGTCTATGATAATATGCGTTGGTTTTAGGTCCCTATGGATGATGGGTGTTGAAAACGCAATGTGCATGTAAATAACAGCATAGGCAATGTCATTTGCGATCTTTAGCCTATTTTTCCACATGAATGATGATGACCCCCCATTCTCTGCCATGCTGCTGCCTTCACTTTCAAACAAACGTTTGGAAAGTAATTCGACACTCCCTCCTGCTGCTGGATATTCATACACTGAAGCAGGAAAGTCCAAGTCTAGACAACAACCTATTAGCTTTAAAACATTCTTGTGACTACTCATTAATGACGTAATGACCATGTCACGGATAGCCGTGGCCCTTGTATAAAATGACCCATCTAAATTATCATACTTCTTAATTAAAATTAGGCGTTTGTCAAAAGAACCCTTATAAATTTTAAAAAAGTAATGCTCCACCACAATTTGATGGGAGCAAAATCCATTAGTTGCCTGAGAGAGCTCTTGGATAGAGAATCTACGAATAGAAGTATTATATTTGCCATTTGAAAAAGCAATAAGATCCTCCAAAAACATGCTTCCGTTTTCCAAGAAATTCTTTTCTTGATCTGAATCATTCTTATTATCAAAGATGGACGATAAAATTCGTCTTCCAAACGCCATCAATTGAGTGAGAGAGAGCCTCCTAGTGTTGTTTGTCAGTAATCAGTCACCTGCGTCTGCCATACAAAATGATTCGCAAAATTACCCACACAGAAAGGGGGCAGCTATTGTGCTTTGGCAAATCACAAATATTAGAAGCTTACATAACAGATCTACCATTAATCATCAATCACAGAATGAAAGAGAATAGCAATAACTTGAAAGAAAAAACACAAATCAAACAAAAAAGAGACTAACAATTCTAATAACTGTTTTTCCTTTAACTAGACTGGAAGAAGAACAAGAACTAACCTATTATTTTGAGCTGTGCATGCACTGTCCGTCTGTGTGTAGAATAGAATCTGAGGGATGAAGAAGATCTCAAGTCCACGCCCCCCCTCTCTCTCATCTCTCTATTTTACATGCACAAATGCGCTCTCTCTATCTCTCTCTCAGGGAACTTCCAGTGACTTTCGCATCAAAACGAGTATGTTGAGAGTCGACAAGTCAACACAGACTTCATCTTTTTCCTCCCACACTTTATCATTTCGTGTGGTGATGATTAAATTGACAATAAAGTAGTGTTTTTTTTATTATTATTTTTTATTTTTTTAACTAAATTTGTTATAAAAAAAATTGTTAAAAAACATAAAATGTCATAATTATTTTATTTATTTTTTTCAAAAATAAAAATAAAAAAATTAACCCGAATCAACTTTTTAACCCCAAACCAAAAAAGCCAATTCCTTTCTCAAATGAAGCCAAAAAAAAGTTAGTGTCCTATAAATTTGGGATTCAGAATTACCCAAAAATAGGTGTGTGTTAGAAGTTGAATTGATGAAATATAAGATCTACATACAAAATAAATCTAATTTATTAATGTAAAATTTTGAATAATTTCTTAATTTTTATGTCTGAATTCGTAGTATTACTGAATTAATAAAGGGTGAAATTTATGAATAAAATAAAAAATAAATTTGAATCATTAATTACTATTTAGTAAAATTTGCTTAAAAAATTATGAGTTTGTAGTATGTATTCAAAATACAAAATAACAGATGTTTTATATAGTGCATTTTGCTCTATTTTTTCACATTTTTTTATTGTGTTCTGTTCACATATTAATATTACATTGATAATATGGACAAACATTTTCTCAAGTGTAAAAATCTGAACTTGACTATTATGTTAAAGTCTTTAGGATTCATTCTGCATTCTATTTCGATGATTCAAATTATTTATTATGTAAAAAATTTCATGTTTATTATTCTTGGAAAAAATTTAGGTCGTTATGCTAATCATAACATTTTTATTTCTTCTTATTGTATTTATAGTTATGAAATTATACATTTAGTGATGAATTATTATTTTTTTAGGATTAAATTTTTTATCTAAAAAAATAAACATTTTTGAGACCAAATTGTTTTATCTCTAAAATTACATTTATTAACAACATTTTTCAAATTTTCTCCCTAATTTTTTAGAATTTTTTCGGGACAACCTTTTAATGATTATCCCCACAACGACAAGAATTGGTCTCCAAATATTTTAATAATAAAATATTTACTTTTAAAGACAAAATTGGAGAAATACGTACGTCTAAACATTGGTATGAATTATTATGTTGAAATATTAAGAGTTGGGTATTAGAGTCTTATATATAACTTTGTAATTTGATCATTTGAAATATGAATGAAATACAATAGTTTGTGTTTTTTTCTCCAATTCCCTTCCAAGGATGTGTGAATAATTATTGTGTAGCTAAATTTATTTCTAACAAAAAAATCAAATCAAAAGTTGAGAGAGTTTACCAAATACAATTGTTTGGAAAGAGTTTACAAAATTTAAAAATTTGTTTGGTTGTATGTTTAGTTTTAAAGTTTTGGAATTTGAAATGATTTAATTTTTTTTCTAATTGAATAAATAAATGTGAGAGAAAAAATAAAGAATTAATTAATATGTAGTATGAAAAAAAAAAAAAAGAGACCGATTAATATACAATAATAAAATAATTTTAAAATTTTAACCAAACAAATTTAAATTTTTTTTTTTTTCAAAAATGGCCACCCCTCTCTCTATGAATAAACCATCTCTGGAAATTCTGTCTTCTAACTTTCTCACTCTCCAGATGCTTTTCCACCGTGTAAAGAAAAGTCGTGCAACATTTTTTGTTTTAAAATTTATTTATTTATATATTTAAATAAATAAATAAATTTTCGTACTTTTTGAAAGGAGGTAGCCCCTTTTGTACTTTTTGAAAGGAGTAGCTCCTTTCAGTTAATCTTATTTTGATAATTTAAATTATTTATTTTATTAAAAAATTCATATATTTTATCTAAAAAAAACTTAAGTTGATCTGATTATTATAACATATTTAATTTATTACGTTTGTCACCAAAAAAAAAATTAAAAACAAAATTATTTTTGATTTTTTGAGTGACAAGCGTGATAAATTGAATAAATTACAATTATTATATCAGTTTAATTTTTTGTATAAATAAAATATACAAATTATCTAACAAAATAAATTATTTAAATCATTAAAATGGAGTTCATGATGAGCCCCGGATTCAAATAGCCTCCTTCCGTCCATAATCCTCTTTCATTTTGAAATTATAAATGTATTGAGAGAGAGAGAGAAAAAATTGAAAACAAGAAAAATTTAAATAAAAGTTTTGCGAAAGAAAAAGTCTAAAAATTAGACATATACATCTAAAATTTTTTGGGTGAGTGATTGTATGGTAAAGATGAAATTTGTATAATATTAAATTTATATATAAAATAAATTTAAATTATAAGATAATAATTTTAAATAATTTCTAAAAAGAGTGGGTTAGAGATGATAGTATTAATGTTTGCGAAATGTGTCTCACGGTGTTGCTTTTGTGGTGGGACGCAAGATAGAAAAAGAACAAACAGCTATACAAGTTCGTGCAAACTTCTGACTTGTCTCATATAAAAATCAATTAACAGTCTTACGTGTAATCAACTGTTTAATCTGTATATTTTATTTTAATTGCTCCTACTTGACAAAAAGTTTCCTTAATCACGAAGATTATGATGGTGACCAACACGCTATGAAAAACTCTACCAAGAATTTTCTAGGAAGTGGGATGTATAATAAAGATTGAATTGTTAGAAACATAAGATCTATATGTAAATAAATTTAAATTATAAATTAATATTTTTAAATAAAATTTGAAGTAATATTTTTAAATTCGTAGTATTACTCACATGCTATTAGCAAGTACTCCTCTTTTAACTTTTATCGCCTACACTATTGGGTTGGTAACCACAAATCACTTTTTGATTTTTAGATCTAACTATGGTTTTGTTTAATAAAGTTTATTCTATATTAAAATTTAATAATTTAAAAATAGAAGTCAAAAACACTTCTCAGCCAGTTTTATAAAAATGAATTTTTTTTAAATTTATATAAATTATTTCTGCATAATAAATTATAAGTAGAAGTTGTACGAAACAGTTCGATACAGACTCATAGAATAAAAAAAAATATAAGCAACTCAGATTTGCAATACCAATGTACAAAACTAGTGTGCCAAATTGATTAATGTTATATATATTAAAAAAAAACTACATGCACAGAATGATATGACACTATTATGAGCATATTACCTTATAACAAAAATCCATCAAATTGATTATTAATTATATATATGTCAGTGGCATATTATTTTTGTAGCAGATTCTGTGTAAAATTTTTTTGTAAGAATATGCTTTCCCATAACGATATCAGATGAGGGTTACATCTCGTTCAAAAAAAAAAGAAGATGAGGGTAACATGACTTGTAATACAATGCATGAATTACATCCTCCTCTTATGTGCAACCGCTTGGCTAATGATTCAAAACTCCCTGCACATTCATACACGAGCTGAAAATTTAAAGTAACACATTGCATGAATTGGCGACTATGCATGAAGCACGGTTAGCATCTTATTAATGGATTATTGGGGGGGGGGGGCGCACGCCTGAGTTCTTTTGCGACCTCGATCATTTCTGGCCTATCTTCTTTTTTCATTTGGGTGCATCTCAAGGCAAGTGCTGCTACAGCTTGTAATTGTTGTTCTTGCTTAATTCCTCCTCTTTCTTTCAGAATTCTTGGATCAACAACTGCAATCAACTTATCCTTGTCTACATAGTCTTTCACACATGTATTTATTAACTGTGGATAATTTTCGCTACCTTTCATGTCTGAGGTTCTTTTCCTGATCAAAAGTTGAACAAGAATTATGCCAAAACTATGACATCAGACCTCTCAGTGAGGAAGCCCGTTATCAAGTGCTCAAGATCTATAAATTCAAATGTCCCAATTACCAGGGATTTTACCTGTGTTTCTCCAGAAGGAATTGATAAAGATAAGAAGAAATCCAATAATTTAGCAACACCACATTGGTCTATGATAATAATACTTGGTTTTAGGTCCCTATGGATGATGGGTGTTGAAAATGCAGTGTGCATGTAAATAATAGCATATGCAATGTCATTCGCGATCTTTAGCCTACTTTCCCACTTTAGTGATGACCCCTCATTCTCTGCCATGCCGTCTTCACTTTCATACAAATGTTTGGAAAGTAATTCGATACTTCCTCCTGCATATTCATACACTGAAGCAGGAATGTAATAGTCTAGACAACAACCTATTAGCTTTAAAACATTCTTGTGACTACTCATTAATGATGTAACCACCATGTCGCGAATAGCCTTAGACTTCAAATTTTCCCCACCTAAATCATTATGCTTCCTGATTAAAATTAGGCGTTTGTCAAAAGAACCCTTGTATATTTTATAATTGTTATCCACCACAATTTGGTCGGAGCAACATCCATTTGTTGCCTGAGAGAGCTCTTGGATAGAGAATCTACAAATAGAAGTATTATATTTGCCATTTGAAAAAGCAATAAGATCCCCCAATAACATGCTTCCGTTTTCCAGGAAATTCCTTTCTTGATCTGAACAGCAGGACTTGTAGTTACTGTCATCATCGTCGATGTTATTATTCTTATTAAAGATGGACAATAATATTCCTCTTTCAAACGCCATTAAGTGAGTGAGAGAGCGTAGTTTGTCGGTAGTCACCTGCAGTTGCCATACAAAATGATACTGTATATTACAGACTGAGAAAGGGGCTGCTATTTGCTTTCAGATATCAGAAATTAGAATCTTTACTTCAACAAATAACTAAGAAATTTACTGAAATAAGAAAAAAGAAAAATAACGAACAACTAATAGATCTCCTATTAAGCACAAATCGAATCAAAAGTTCAGAGACAATAATTCTAATAACTGTTTATTTCTTTATCCTGATTGAAGAACAAGATCTAAGCTGATACAGGAGAGAGAAAAAAAACCAGAGAACAATAATGAAAGTCTTACCTAGTGTTTAGCTCCTACTTGAAAAGAAGTTTCTAATTAGGAAGATTATGATGACCAGCAAGCTATTGAAGCTAAGGTAAGAATTGTCTTCCAATTCCATTTAAAAGGGACCATGATATATAATTTGCAAGCCGGCAGAGAACAAATAAATGCGAAATATATATATAGCATGAAGAGACTTCGATAGATGACTGCAAGCCAGCAGAGAACAAACAGAATGCCAAGAGAAAAATACAGCACAAAAGGGATTATGATCGATAATTACAAGACGACAAAGAACAAATGAATTATGCAAAGAGAAAAAAATATAAGTCCTGATATATGCATATTGCAACTGGGTAAATGATATACAAATAGATTTTTTTGTATAGAATTATAACAAAAAAAGCAACATATCTGTTTGGTAAAATTTTGGATTCAACTAACCCAAACAATGCAAAAACCATCATTTTGGTATGACCAGGTCCATTCATTCTATGGAGGAAAATTTCAACTAATATTAGAAGACCCATTACGAAAGGTAATTAATCCGAATGAAAAGAATGATTTCATTAGTCCTGGATAGAGGTGGCAAATGGGCAAGTTGAGCGAGTCAAAATGGTTTATGAATTAAAACATCTCAACTGTATGTTTGTTATGATTAGTGAATAATGAATTCCTCTTCCTCACGAAGTTCCTCGACAGAGAGCTCCTCCAATAATATGCTTCCATTTTTTTCCAGGAATGTCCTAATTTCTCTATCCAAACAGAGGTTGCTCTTATTCAAGATTGACAATAATGTTCCTCTTCCACAACCCATACAATGAGCGTACTTTGTCACACAAGATACCCTCCCTTGCTCACCTACCAAGCAAAATGCTTCACAAAACTGTAATATGAAAGAGAGGCTACTTGCTTTTGAATCAAAATCTGACTTGTGTGACCTATGCAAAATAAAAATTTGTTATTACAGCAGAATGGGAATTGAATTGTGTGTACAGATTAGTGATATATAAACAAAAGTTCCATAGCCATATATGCTTCAATGAAGTAGGCATTGTGTTCATTGAGTACAAGAATATTGTGAATGTGAGGGTAAAGTTAATACTCCGAAATTCTATAATGGGCTAAGACTGCAATTCAGTAATCGGAACAGAAGATTGCATAACATTAAAATTGAAGTCCTGAAACTTGGGCATTCTAGAAATTAAAGAACCTAGGAATGATATAGTTGCTACAACTAGTAAACAATCATGATGCAGAACACAAATTTTCCATCTCACAAGGGGTGGTGGGGACAAACAGAACAGTTTAACAATGTAAAACAACAAGAGATGAGTAACATAACTTGTAATACAATGCATAAATTGGCGACTATGAATAAAGCACGGTCACTATTTTATAAATGGACTATTATTGGTGAGGTAACGAGGTGCTAACAGACTTGAGTATTCGCCTGAGTTCTTTTGCCACATCAATCATTTCTGGCCTATCTTCTCTGTTTTCTTGAGTGCATCTCAAGGCAAGTGCTATTACAGCTTGAAATTGTTGCTCTTGCACGGTTCCTCCTCCTTCCAGAATTCTAGGATCGACATAGTCTTCCACACAATTATTTAGAAGTTCACGATTTTTACCACGTTTATTGTCATATGCTCTTTCCCCAGTCAAAAGCTCAAGAAGAATCATGCCAAAACCATAAACATCGGACTTCTCAGTAAGAACGCATGTGTGCACATACTCAGGATCTGCATATCCATATGTCCCCATTACCAGGTCTTCCACCTGCTTTTTACCAGGAGGAATTGGTATAGATAACGAGAAATCCATCAGTTTAGCAACGCCAAATTGGTCTATGATAATATGATTTGGTGTAAGGTCTCTATGAATGATGGGTGTTGAAAACGCAGTATGCATGTAAACAACAGCATAAGCAATGTCATATGCAATCTTTAGTCTACTTTTCCACATTAATAACCCATTATTCTCCATCATGTCTCCTTTTCTTTCATACAAGCGGTTGGCTAATGATTCAATACTCCCTGTGCATTCATACACCGAAGCTGGAAATTCGAAGTCTAGGCAACAACCTATTAGCTTTAAAACATTCTTGTGACTACTCATCAATGTTGTAACCACTAGGTCATGAATAGCAAAGGACTTGACTTCATTGGAATGCGGATGACCGTTAGGCTCATCGTACTTCTTAACAAAAATTAGGCGTTCCTCGAAAAGACCCTTATAAATACGAGAGCTACATAGTCGAGACACAATTTGATTGGAGAAGCAAAATCTATTTGTTGCTTGAGAAAGTTTGTGGACAGAGAATCTATGGATAGGAATATTATATCTGCCATTGGAAAAAGCAATAAGCTCCTCCAATAACATGCTTCCATTTTCTAGGAATTTTCTTTCTTGTTCCGAACAAAAGTTGTAGTGCTTGTCGTCGTCATTGATGTTCTTAGTGTTCTTATTCCATATCAACCGCAATATTCTGCTTCCACACCCCATAAATTGAGAGCACTTTGTCCTACAAAACACCCTTCCTTGCTGACCACCAGTTTTACAGAACAATTCACAAAACTATACTACAAAAGGCAACTATTTACTTTGAGAAATCGAAAATTAAAAGCATCAACAAATAATTAACAAACTTACCAAAAAAGATAAGGAAAAATAAAGGAGGTTAGAAAAGAAATAAGATTATGGTTTCTGATCAAAGTGAGAAAAGGAAAAAGTGACTAGTAATTTTTTACCCATCCGTTTTGATAAATAAGAAATAATAAAGATGCACGGATCTTTTTAATTTCAATATTTTGTATTTAGATGGATAATTTAGGTATTTTGAAAAAAAAGTTTATACAGTAACTTTCATTTTTCATCAAATCTCAATAATTTTAGCGAGAACCAAAATATGAGTTTTAAAAAAATTATTTTTCTTTCCGTTTCTGATCTACTCAATCATAAAAAACAGGTGATTGGAGTCATTTATTATTATGTTTCATCTCCATTTTTTTCTCACCAATTTTTTTTTTTTTTATTTTTTTTTTTCCATTAAACCAGTTTATTATAAGAGATGTATGATTAATCACATAATAAGAATAGCAATAACTAGACTAAAAATCAAATCAAAGTTGATCAGAGACAACTATTTTACTGTTTTTTATTTATTTCTTGTCCAGATTTAAGAACAAAACCAAGAATAATACAAAAAAACTTCTCCAACTAATTAAAGGGGGTCATTTTAATCTTCTTGTATTAAAAAAAGAAAACAAAATTTTACACAAGGAAAGAAAAAAAAAAGTCATCATGGAGCGAACATAGAAAAGAACAGTGAAATTTACCTAATTGTGAGCTACGCATGCACTGTGTAGAATCTGCGTGATGAAGATCTCAAACTCCCAGTGACAACACGGATTTAACTCTCTCTCTCTCTCTCTCTCTCTCTCTCTCCCCCTGCACGTAACGCTGTTTGATTGAGAGATTTGAGAAAGAATTTGGATCTTCCCTGCACATAAACGCTGTTTGGTTGAGAGATTTGAAAAAATTTTTGAAAAATGTTAGTCTCAATAAAATATACATACATTTTATATAATTTCACACAAATTTTTTTATTTCATTTTTCAATTTTTTTTTAAATTCTCAAATGAAATACAACAATTAAGAATTTGATGAGGAAAATTTAAAGAAAAAATAAATAGAAAAAAAAAAGAATAAATAAATTTTGAATTTGAAGTTATATTTGGTTGAATTGAAAAAAAAAAAAAAAAAAGACAAAAAGAAAAATTATATTTTCATTTCACTTTATTTTATTTTTTATTTTTTATTATAATATTTTTTATTTTTTATTATAATCAAATAAAAAATAAAATTATACTTTCTTATTTTTCGTGTTTTGTTTTAACTGAATTTTTTTTAATATTTTAAGTAATTTTTTTAATTTTTAGACATACCTAACATAAATATATCTAAAAAATAAAAAAATTGTGAAAAAAATCTTTTAAAAATTTACTAAATACCAAAAATATAAAAAAAAATACTAGAATTCAGTATAATTTTTATATTTTTATGTATTTATTAATTTTTTAAAATATTTTTTTATAAATTTTTTACTTTTTAAATACATCTAAGTACATCTAAAAAAATAAAAAATATATTTAAAATTTTAAAAATATTCACTAAAAAAAACAAAAACCAAAATACTTAATTTTTAAAAAATTTAATCCAAAAAACTTAAATCAAACATATTCATTATAATTATTTTTTCTTTTGATTTCTCTCATCAAATTTGCTAACCAATCATCCATTTTTTATGGTTAGAAAAAGGCCACCTGTGTAACCGGTTATACATTCATTGTCAATCATTCGTCTCTCTCGGGCTCGCGCTATCGCACATCTCTCCCGGCCTCCGATACCCGGCGGCACCACCCAGTCCCGGCGGTACTCTCTCTCACTCTGTTGAAAGATCCCAGCAAAATCCTCAAGGTACGCATCTCTGTTATTCACTTTAATTTTTATCCTATTTTGTCTCTCATTCTCTGTATTATCTCAGAATTTTGAACTAGGGTTAGTGAAGAAACTACGACTCACTTTTTGGTCTGGCACTAGGGGCCAAACTTGTCAATGATTTTATACTATTTACTGTAGTAATTAGGAACCATATTTTTACTTGTAGGGCTTACGTAATCTTGTTTTGTAAAATTTGTCATATTGTTTTATTGGCATTAATTATAGTGCTCTAATTATATTGTTCCAATTTTGATTGTAGATAAGGTGTTTGTAAAAATGATTTAGTTCGTTACCAATTTAAGCATCTACTTCTATTATCTATATACTATTACAAACACGAATAACAATAGAATTTTAATTTCTTTCACGTAATTAACATATTGCTAAATTCTAAAATAACTTTGAAATGATAAAAGTCCACAACAACACTGGAAAAGTGACCAGCTAATCAAAAGCATTAACAACAGATAATATTTAGCTTCACAAAACCTAATTTATGTGAATAACCATCTGATACCCCAAAACACAAATCTTCTAAAAATTTGAGCACCCCAATGGCAATCCTTAATTGTGATTGCAGTGGTGATATGGCGTGGGGAAAGAACGTGAAAAAGATGAGATTTGAGTTTGAAGTGCTTAAGGAGTTTTTGAACTAAAGAGAGGTGCATAGAGGGGAGATAATCTATATAACCATTGAGCCACCACCTCTAGAACCATTGAACCAATAATTTTGTAGTACAAAAGTTTTCTATCTCACAAATGGGTGGAGCCAAACAGAATGGTTTAACTATATATATATAACAATAAGAGAGATGAGTAGCATATATAACATATAATAATACATTGCATGAATTGGTGACTATGCATGAAGCATATAGTCGTCGTCGTCATCATCATCTTATAAATGGAGGATTATTATGGTTGAGTTGAGGAGGAGGGGCAATCAGACTTGAGTATTCGCCTGAGTTCTTTTGTGACATCGATCATTTCTGGCCTATCCTTTCTGTTTCTTTGGGTGCATCTCAAGGCAAGTACTAGTTCAGCTTGTAATTATTGTTCTTGCTCAATTCCTCCTCTTTCTTTCAGAATTGTTGGATCCACAACTTCATTGAACTTATCATTGTCTACATAGTCTTTCACACATGCTTTAATAACTGTTGATGACTTTCACTATATGCCTTTCTTTTCCCGGTCAAAAGTTCAAGAAGAATCATGCTAAAACCATAAACATCGGACTTCTCACTGAGAAAGCCCATTATCATGTATGTAGGATCTATAAATCCATATGTCCCAGCTACCTGCTCTTCCACCCGTGTTTCTCCAGGAGGAATTGATATAGATAACGAGAAATCCAATAATTTAGCAACACCATATTGGTCTATGATAATATTACTTGGTTTTAGGTCCCTATAGATGGTGGGTGTCGAAAACGCAGTGTGCATGTAAATAATAGCATAGGCAATGTCATTTGCGATCTTTAACCTACTTTTCCACGCTAATGATGACCCCCCATTCTCAGCCATGCCGCATTCACTTCCATACAAACGTTTGGAAATTAATTCGATACTTCCTCCTGCATATTCATACACTGAAGCAGGAATTTCAAAGTCTAAACAACAACCTATTAGCTTGAAAACATTCTTGTGACTACTCATTAATGCCATAATCACCATATCACGGATAGCCTGACTTCATATAAAACGAATTTAAACCATTAGCCTTCTTAATTAAAATTAGGCGTTTGTCAAAGGAACCCTTATAAATTTTATAATCAAAACCATCCACCACAATTTGATTGGAACAAAATCCATTTGTTGCTTGAGAAAGCTCCTTTATACAGAATCTATGGATAGGAATATTATATTTGCCATTTGAAAAAGTAATAAGATCTTTTAATAACATGCTTCCGTTTTCTAGGAAATTCCTTTCCCCTTCTTGATTCTTATTAAAGATGCACGATAATATTCATCTTCCAAACACCATGAAACAAGTGAGAGCATAGTTTCTCTGTAGTCACCTGTGGCTGCCATACAAAATGATTCACAAAACTTTATATTACAGACAGAGAGATCGGCCGCTATTTGCTTTGAGAAATCAGAAATTAGAATCTTACCTACAAATAGCTAAAAAATTTACCCAAATAAGGAAAAATAAAATTAACAAGTAACTAAGAAATCTATCATTAATCACTGAAAGAATGAGAGAATAGCAATAACTAGAAAGAAAAAGCACGAATCAGATAAAAGTTGAGAGACAACCATTGTGTTTGGTTTGTGTTTTGAGATAAATTTTCAAAAAAAAAATTGGAGAGTGTTTAAAATTTTTTTTGGTTTGTTTAGTTGTATATTTTAAAAATAGTTTTGGAATTTGGGATGCTTTGATATTTCATTATAGTTGAGTAGATGTGTGTGAAAAAAAAAAAGTAATTAAGAAGGAGAGAGGAGAGAGAAAAAAGTGATTGATTGATGTGTAATAGAGAAAGAAGTAATTGTGGAATTTTTTTGAGAAAATTTGTATTCCAAAAACATATTTCAAAACTTGGTTTGTGTTTTGAGATAAATTTTTCAAAAAAATTTGGGAAGAGAGTTAATTTTTTTTTTTTTTTTTTTTTTTTCATTTGTTTGGTTATATATTTTGAAAATAGTTTTAGAGTTTGGGAGTTTGGGATGATTTGATATTTTTGTAGTTAAGTAGATGTGTGTAAGAGAAAAAGTGAGTGAGAATGAGAGATGGGAGAGAAAAAGTGATTGATTGATGTGTAAAAGAGAGAAAATGATTTTGGAAATTTTTTTCAAAAAATTTGAACCAAACAAAAATTTAAAAAAAAATTTCAAAAATTGTATCTTGAGATATAAACCAAACAAGCCACACAATTCTAATAACTTTTTTTTTCTTTTCTTTATCCAGATTGAAGAACAAGATCTAAGCCGATATAGAAAAGGAAAAAGAAAAAAAAAAAAAAAAGAATGAAGTCTTACATATTGTTTTGCTGCGCACTGTGTAGAATCTGGCGATTGAAGATCTGAAGTTTATGCTCCCTCTCTCTCTCTCTCTCTCTCTCATGTAAATATCCCATTTCTGAAAACTCAAGTGACTTTGACAACATTGGCCGAATAATAACACCAATAGTAAGATTGGAGAGAAGTTCAAATATAGACTTTTCAACAACTTTGTTTTGGTTCGTCTTCCCTATTCAACTCAACACCTTTGGTTTGATTTTTCTGTGGCTATCATCATCATGATTGAAATTGTTTAATATATAAAGGAACTTGTGAAGAAGTTTCCCAAAACACTATAATACACCCTGTTTGATTCAGTTTCACGATCTATTTTATCTATATATATATATATTTTCAAAAAATTGCAGTTAAATTGACAAAAATAAACATCAAAAAAGATATTTTTGAATTTTTTAAATTTATGTGCACCTTGTGGGACCCGCTTTAGATGCTATTGTGATGATTTGAATCGTTCAATTTTTTAAGAATATCGAGCAAAACATACTTATAAAATTTAAGTTGATCGCATATCGATAGATCATTCATTAAATCACATTTATATTCAGTTTGATACTTAAATATTAATTTTTTTAATATAGCCAATGAACAGACCTCTAAATTTGCCCACATTCTTCTGCCACATTGATCATTTCCGCCTTACCTTCTCTCTTCTTACAGAAATTATCAAGCCCAATGATAGGATAATTACTCCTATATCTCAAGTCAGTTGCTGCATAAGCTCGAAATTGCTGCTCTTGCTTAACCAGTTGGTGGGAGGAAGTCAGCAGCGATGGTTATGGTGGAATCAAGTCTCTCTCTTTTCTATGTATTCTCCTCATCAGATGGAAAAAAAATATATATATATTTAGGGTTGGTTTGGTAAGAGTTTATTGGGCTTTTTTGGCTCAATGAGCCACAAAAGATAGAATAAGCTCATGAGCCACAACAGACAAAACATTCCATCCAACCTCATAATCATTACACTCTTCTCTCACAAAAAAGTCAAAAAAATCAAAAAGCCAAAAGTCCTTTCCAAACCAAGCTTTTGAGCCCAGGTTCATATAGCCAAAAAAACCAAAAAGTCAAAAAGCCAACTCACTTCCCAAACGGAGGCTTAGTGTGTTTGATTTTAGTTTTTTAAAAATTGAGTTTTTTTGTTTTTATATTTTTTTTGTTTTTAGTTAATATTTTTAAAATTTTAAACATTTTTTTTACTTTTTTAGATGGATCTTATTTAGATGTATCTAAAAAGTAAAAAATATTTTAAAAAATATATAAAAATACAAAAAATGTATTAAAATATCGTATTTTTTTTCTTTGTATTTTTTGTATTTAGTGAATTTTTAAAAGTTTTTTTCACAATTTTTTTACTTTTTATGTATATTTATGTTAGCTATGTCTAAAAAGTAAAAAAAAAAAATTGCTTAAAATATTTTTAAAAATTTAGTAAAAATAAAAAAACACGAAAAACAAAAAAGTAAAATTTTTTGAAAAATGTTTTTTAAAAAACCTAACCAAGGTATTTTCGGTATTTCACCATTGCACTAAATGGTGTTCAGTTAATGAGGGTTACTAGTGTGATTTCAAATAATAGAAGAGGTGCAGAGTTAATTCAGAGTCATGGATGGTTTTGGGTGGTGCTGGTAGCTAGAGTTTGGATTGACTAGTAGGGATGGCAATTTGAAACCGGCCCGACGGGGATCCCCGATCCCGACCCCGATTTAAGCGGGTTTTCCCCGAAAAATACCCCCGCGGGGACGGGGATGGTATTTAAAATTTAATCCCCGAACAGATTCGGGCCGGGGACGGGGATCAGTGTTCAAGCCCGGCCCGTCCCCGGCCCCGGCCCCGTTCCCCGGCCCGGTTTTTCCCCGGAATGAATTTACTAATTTACCCCCTATATATATATATACACAACACACACATACTACAAAATTCCCCGTTTTTTGTTCAGCCCCGTCTCTCCTTCTCTCTCTTCGCTCTACTCTCTCTCTCTCTCTCACTCTCCACCGTCGCGAGTCGCGACCCAGTCACGCCGATCGTCCTCTTCACCGTCAGCTCCTCCTCCCACCCAGTCACGCCGATCGTCCTCCTCCTCCCACCGAGTCGCGACCCAGTCACGCCGATCGTCCTCCTCCTCCCACCCACCACAGACGGACCGTGGTTTGATCGATCGATCGATCGATCTGAAGATGGACAGACCGTGGTTCGATCGATCTGAAGCTACCACCGCCGGCTTCTCTCGTCTCACCGTCAGCTCCCTCACCGCCGCCTTCTTCTCTCCACACGGTATCTCTCTCTCTCTCACAGATCTCCTCTCTCTCTCTCACAGATCTCTCTCTCTCTCTCAGATGTGTTCTTGATGTTGCTTTCAGATCTGTTCTTGATGGTGATATAATCTGTTCATGTTGTTGATTTTTTTTTGATGTTCTTGATGGTGATGAAATCTGATGTTGATTTTTTTTTTTTTTTTTGATGTTGATGTATTTTTGGCCGGGGATTTTCGGGGTCGGGGAAACCCGATCCCCGTTCGGGGGCGGGGGTGGGGGTGGGGGTTGGTTCCCCGTCGGGGACGGGGACGGGGACGGGGGGGAGTTCTGCCATCGGGGATCGGGGACGGGGAGGGTGATCCCCGGCCCCGCCCCGCCCCGTTGCCATTCCTATTGACTAGAGTGTTGCGTTGGGTGGGGGGAATCGCTTGGGGTGCAGAGGTGAGTGGGGGAGTGGGTGAGAAAGGTCTAAAAGTGTAGGGGGTGGAGGTTATCGGGGTTGGGCAGCAAAAGATGGGGAAGTGGAAGGAATGTCGAGGGAGGGCAGAGGAAGTTGCAGCAGAGGGCAAACAAGGGGGTTGCAGGGTTTTCAAAAGAAAATAAAGAGCTGAGCATTTTCATCCATTGCTATAAAATTTCCATGCTTATTTTGAAATGATTTACAAGTTTTTGCCCCACTTCCCACCTGCATCCCAGCCCTATGGGGCATGCACTGCACTTTCTCAATGCAAAGACAAGTGGGCTTTGTCATCAAAATTCAACAATGACCAACACAGTACGGACTGCATATCATATCAGGCATCCAAGATGATTCAGAATCTGGGGAATGGTATGTATGCCTAAACTAGTAAGTGCTGTTTTGGCAACTTCACCAAAACGCCACGTTTTGAGCAATTTTCTCAAAACGTCACCCTTGCAAAAACGCCACTTTACCCATTTGGGAAGACCCAAAAAAGCTACTTACAAGTTTACCAAACTACCCTCTGGAACATTATAATTAATTAATTCAAAAAAATGTTGACATGCAAAAAGTAAGGATATTTTGGTCATTTTAGAGTGATGTGACACTTTTAAAAAATATTAAACCAAAAAGTAGAAAAACTAGTTTTTTACCAACTTTTCAAATCACTTCCAAAAAAACCAAAAAGCTTGATAAAAAGTCAAAAGCCAGCTTTTTATCAACTTTCCAAAACACCCCTAAATAACCTACATACCTAATATATATATATATATATATACCCATAATTGAAATATATAGATAAGATTCATTTTGAGTATAGTCCACAGCACACTACCTCTTTCTGGGTAAAATTATGATTAAATTTATTTAACTAAAATTATTGATAACCAACATATGAGATGACAACTAGGTAACAAAGCAAGATGAGTGACACAGCTTGCACTACTAACATACAAATTGGTGCCTATGCATGACATGAATCAAAGCCATCCTTCTGTAATGAGTTTATGGTAGAGCTAATGATCAGTGTCAACAGACCTCTGAATTCGCTTAAGTTCTTCTACCACATCGATCATTTCTGGCCTATCTTCTCTCTTTTCTTCAGTACATTTCAAGGCAATTGCTACAAAAGCTCGAAATTGCTTCTCTTGCTCAATCCCTCCTCCCTCCGCCATGGTTCTAGGATCCACAACTTTGTTTAACTTACCTTTGTTTACATGGTCTTTCACAATGATAGTTTTATAGAGAAGAAAGAGAGACTGAATGAATGTTGTATGTAGTATTCAATAATCTGTTTTAGTTACAAGAGCTTCAGCTGATTTATAGCTGTGAGAACCGAAAGCAAACGACAACAATAATTACAAGGTGTGAGTGGTTTGTGACTTTACAGCTTACAAGCATACAATGAGGAAATATATAATAAGCTAGTGGAAGTGTGAGGATGTCTGGGAGTATTATATTCACCGAAAGGGTGAGTATAATATATAATACTATATAATAACAATAATATATAATAACAGCCCCCCGCAAACTCAAGGAGGGTAGGCATCCACCAAGTTGAGTTTGGAAACAAGATCACTGAAGCGGCCAAGAGGATGAGCTTTGGTGAAAATATCAGCAGGCTGATCGGCAGAAGCAATAGGGAGAAGATGAACAGTACCACGTGTAACATGCTGGCGAATGAAATGACAATCAATCTCAATATGCTTAGTGCGATCATGAAACACATCATTGTGAGCAATCTGAATAGCACTCTGATTGTCACAATAGAGAGAGGTAGCCCCATCAGAGGAAACACCCATATCAGTGAGGAGCCAGCGAAGCTAGAGAAGCTTCTGAGTAGTATCAGCAAGAGCTCGGTATTCAGCTTCGGTACTAGAGCGGGCAGTGAGGGATTGTTTCTTGCTGCGCCAAGTAAGAAGAGAATCCCCTAAGAAAAAGCAGAAGCCCGTGGTGGAGCGTCGGTCCGTAGGATCCCCAGCCCAATCAGCATCAAAAAAGGCACGCAGTTCAAGAGAGGAGGAAGCAGAGTAGTGAAGGCCATGGAACATAGTGCTTTTGAGATAGCGAAGGATGTGGAGGAGAGCGGTATAGTGAGGAGTGCGAGAAGCCGACATGTACTGACTAACAATGTGAACAGCATAGGCAATGTCAGGACGAGTGACTGTGAGGTAGACAAGACTACCGACGAGCTGGCGATAAAGAGTAGCATCCGCGAGGAGATCCCCATCGAGAGGAGTGAGACGAATCTGAGGATCAACCGGAGTAGAGGTAGTTTTGCAATCGGTAAGACCAGCACGAGCCAGAAGATCGGATGCATATTTGGCCTGTGACAAATAGGAACCAGTAGAATCATGAGAGACCTCAAGGCCGAGGAAGTAGTTAAGAGTACCAAGGTCCTTCATTTCAAATTGACGGTGAAGAAACCGTTTGAGGTGGAGAATACCAGCTGCATCATTACCAGTGATAATCATATCATCCACATACAGAAGGAGAAGAGTGGTACCATGAGGAGTGGTCCGGAGAAACAGAGCAGAGTCATAGGAGCTTGAAGTGAACCCGAAGTCATGAATGGTAGAACTGAACTTAGCAAACCAAGCGCGGGGCGCCTATTTGAGACCGTAAAGAGCACGCTGTAGTTTGCAAACCTTATGAGGTGGACAAGTGGACCCAGGGGGAGGTTGCATGTAAACCTCCTTAAGAAGATTACCATTGAGGAAGGCATTTTTAACATCCATCTGAAAAAGCTCCCAGTGACGAGCAGCAGCAACAACAAGTAAACTGCGAACAGAGGTAAGCCGAGCAACAGGGGAGAAGGTCTCCTCATAATCAATGCCATATTCCTGATTGAAGCCTTTGGCAACAAGACGAGCTTTGTAGCGTTCAATAGAGCCATCAGAATGAGTCTTGATTTTGTAAACCCATTTGCAGCCAATCGCGGTTTTGCCAGGAGGAAGATCAACAAGATCCCAAGTATGAGTTTTGTCCAAAGCCTGGAGTTCATCAGTCATAGCTTGCTGCCAAAGAGGATTAGTACAAGCCTCACGATAGGAGGTAGGTTCATAAGTAGAAAAGGCAGCAGACCCAACAATATAATCACGAAGATGGATAGGAGGTTGAGTTACCCGGCGTGGTCGACCCGTAGGAGGAGCGGTAGGAGGAAGAACCCGTGTAGAAGAAGGTGGTACAGTGAGAGGTGGACCTTCAGGTAGAGCAGTCTGGACGGGATCAGGAGTGAGCAAGGGCGTCTCGACGGAGGAGGAACCTGTATCAAAGTCATCAGAGAAGAGATCGATAGAAGGATTAGTAAACAGTATATTAGTGGAAAGTGTGGGTAAGTGAAAAGTGGATAAGGAGGAAAACATTGTGTGCTCCCAGAAAACGACATGGCGGGAGATACGAAGGCGTTTAGAGAGAGGGTCCCAGCAGCGAAAGCCTTTGTGTTCAATCCCATACCCAAGAAAGCAACAAAGACAAGAACGAGGTTCAAGTTTGGTGTGTTCATGGGGTTGAAGCAGAACAAAGCAGGCAGAGCCAAAAACTCGAAGAGTAGTGTAGGGAGGGGGAGTGCCATGTAGACGTTCAAAGGGAGTTTGATTATGGATGATAGGGGTAGGAGCACAATTGATAGTGTAGACAGCAATAAGGGCAGCTTCCCCCCAAAAATTTTCAGGGCAAGAAGAAGAGAGAAGGAGAGCGCGAGTAGTGTCAAGAATATGCCTATGTTTTCGTTCAACACGGCCATTTTGCTGAGACATGCCAGCACAGGAACGATGAGGCAGGGTACCATGACTCTGAAGAAAAGAAAGAAAATCTGAATCCCGATATTCCATAGCATTGTCAGAGCGAAAAAGTTTGATGGTTTTGGAAAATTGGGTGTGGACCATTTGAGCAAATTGATAATAAATGTGTTTAAGTTCAGACCGAGTTTTCATGAGAAAAATCCAAGTAAAGCGGGAAAAATCATCAATAAAAACAACAAAATAACGAGATCCCCCCATAGTAGTAGTAGGGGAAGGGCCCCAAATATCCGAATGTATAAGATCAAAAGGTGCATGGGAAACAGAAGTACTTTTATTGAATGATAAAGCAGGTTGTTTGGCCAGTTGACAGGGTATACAATCGAAAGTATCTGGAGGTACATGACCCAATTGTCCACTAGAAACCAAAGACTTTAAGCGATTAACAGAAATATGTCCTAAGCGACAATGCCAAAGATAAAAAGGAGAAATAGAGGAAGCAGAAGCAGGAGCAGCGATCTGAGGAGAGTCAGGAACATGAAGGTGAATGAGCTCATAGAGACGTCCGTGCTTACGGCCGATCCCAATAGTCTGCCCTGTCTGAGGGTCCTGCACCAAACAATGAGTAGAAGAAAATGTGAAAGTTAGACCAAGTTCACATAATTGACCAATAGAAATAAGGTTTAAGGTGAGAGCAGGGATATGATAAACTTGGGGTAAAGATAAAGAAGACGTGGAGACAGTACCGATGTGACGAACAGGCATGAGAGAACCATCAGCAGTTTGAATGGAGGGAATATGAGAAGATGAAGAGATAGAAGAAAATATAGTAGAACTGGAGGTCATATGATTACAACAGGCAGAATCAAAATACCAAGAAGAGTTACCTGGAGTCACAGACAAAGCAGTAGGAGGAGGTGTACCGGAGGGGGAGAGAAGGCGTTTGAGCATGGCCTCGACATCCGTTGAAGAAAAGAGAGGGGTAGATAGAGCAGGAGACTTAGAAAAACCCTCAGAGGCAGCAGGAGAAAAATCCTCAGAGGCAGCAGCAGCAGTGTGATGAGACTGATTCCCGGAATGAGATCGATTCCCGGAACGATGAAAGTTCCCCCGGGAAGAACCACCGCGAGAAGAGTGGCTGTTGGAGGAGGAGCGAGATGGTTTGCGAAAACAATCCTGCGGTAGATGACCAGGACTGAGTTTGTTGCAGTGTGGGCAGGTTCTGACAGAGCAATTGATCAGGAGATGTGTGGACGGGAGGCCCTGATTGTGACAATAGAGGCAGTCAGTGGGCCGCTGGGGTGGCCGGTACGGAGGAGTGGCAAGAACAGAGTCCACATGATGAGTTTTGAAAGTACCAAGACGAGTCTCTTCTGATAATAGCTCAGAAATAGCTTGTTCCAAAGTGGGCAAAGGATGGCGATGAAGAAGAGAGGCACGTACGGGCTCAAAAGATGAAGTGAGAGCCATGAGAAAGTGCACTAATCTCTGCTGATTACGATAGGCAGTAAATAAGACAGCATCTTCTTGGTGAGGCCAAGGCGGCTCGAAAAGAGCAAGCTGGTCCCAAACGGAGTACATTTGAGAAAGGAAGTCATTGATGGACTGATTAGACTCTTGGCGCATCCGATGAAGTTGGCTCTGAAGTTGATATTGATGAGCAAGACCAGTGGTCTGGTATCTTTCTTTCAAAAAATCCCAGATGTCCTTTGCAGGAGTAGTGACAGAGTCAAGCTGAAAGCGACCAAACTGAAGACTGATGGAGGTAATAGCGGTATTACTAAACCATGTAATGATTTGGTAATTCTTGCTGTCCCAGTCCTCAAGCCAGTTTTCATATGTAGCAGTAGTAGTAGAAGCAGTAGTTGTGACAGTGTCTTTTACTGGTTGGGTCACATCCCCGGTGATAATTCGCCAGAGCTTCTTTCCTTTGAGGAAGGAAGACATGGCTTGGGCCCATAGAACATAGTTGGAACCATCCAAAATAACGGAAATGGGACGAGAGGCATCATGACGATCCATTATAATAGTTGAGTAGAGCGTAATTTGATAGGAATAGACCTGTAGGAGCTTAATTTGATAAAACAGAGTGTACCAATGAGTCCGGAAGGTCGAAATTAGCTAGAAAAGGTGGGCTGTGCAGTGATGATGTCAGCAGGAGGAAAAATGATGTCAGTGGCGCACGTTAGCAGGAGGAGCGTGCGGCGCACGTTAGCAGAAAGGGCGTATGGTGCACAGTAGCAAAACAGTGCACGCGGGTGCACAATAGCGGAACGGCGCACGCGGGTGCACGGTAGCAGAAGTGGCGCACGCGGGTGCACGGTAGCAAAAGTGGCGCACGAACCAGCTGGGTGGAAGGCGCGTGAAGGCTCGTGGGAGCGTGGCAACGGAAGCAGTGACGCGCCGAGCAAAAAAGCGGCGCGTGGAGGCACGTGGAAGCGTTTCTGGTGACGGGTTTGGTGCCGTTGGAACCGAAAGGAGATTCCGAGCTGTTTGGTGTAGTTACGGGACTAAACACCAAAGTGAAGAATGTCAGAAGTGTAGTTCCACTGTGTACGGGACTAAACACCAAAATTGAAAAATGCCAGAATTGTAATACTGGGCTTTGATACCATGATAGTTTTATAGAGAAGAAAGAGAGACTGAATGAATGTTGTATGTAGTATTCAGTAATCTGTTTTAGTTACAAGAGCTTCAGCTGATTTATAGCTGTAAGAATCAAAAGCAAACGACAACAATAATTACAAGGTGTGAGTGGTTTGTGACTTTACAGCTTACAAGCATACAATGAGGAAATATATAATAAGCTAGTGGAAGTGTGAGGATGTCTGGGAGTATTATATTCACCGAAAGGGTGAGTATAATATATAATACTATATAATAACAATAATATATAATAACACACAAAATTACCTAAAAGACCATGATTTTTTCCCCCGTTAACGTCTACAAACATCTGTCCTGTCAAAATTTCAAGAAGGATTGCGCCGAAACCATAAACATCAGTCTTCGTAGTAAGAATGCCCGTGGCCATGTACTCAGGCTCTGCAAACCCACACGTCCCAACCACCATATCTTCCACTTGAGATTCTCCCAGAGGAATCGATATAGATAACGAGAAATCCAAGAGTTTAGCAACTCCACCTTGGTCAATGATAAAATTACTTGGTTTTAAATTCCTGTGGACAATGGGTGTAGAAAATGTAGTGTGGAGATACACAAGGGCACTAGCAATGTCATTTGCAATACTCAACCTACTTTTCCATGATAATGATCCATTATGCACCGAACCCGGGACCCTTTCATGCAAGCCATGAGAGAGAAATTGAATTTTTCCTTTGTATTCGTACACTAGAGCCGAAAACTGGAGTTCTAGGCAACAACCTATGAACTTCAGAACATGCTCGTGGCTGCACATCTGTGATGTTATCTCTATGTCACGAATAGCATAGGATTTGATCTTGTCCGAAGGCCAAAAGCAATCCTCTTTTCTATACTTCTTAACCAAAATTGATTGGTTTTCAAAAGAGCCTTTGTACACAGAATAAAAAGCATCTTCAATAACCATATTATGACGAGAAAAGTGGTTTGTTGCCTTAATGAGCTCCTTGGCAGAGAAAACACGGGCAGGAACATTACATTTGCAATTTGAAGAAGTGATGAGCTCCTCTAATATCTTGCTGTCATTGCCTGAGAGTGACGGCAAACTTTCTAGTTTCTTCGGTCTTGTGTTGTTGATGAACAATGATAACAGTCCTCTTCCACACCCCATAAGTTCTAGGCAGTGTTATGGCAACAAAGCCTGCTTTGGAATATGAGAGCAACTATGATTAGAACTATCACTTTGTGAAAAAAATAAAAATAAAAATAAATAAACAGACATCAGATGCTATAACTTACAAAGACAGGGAAGAGAAATCTTCGGCCTCCTGGGAATGAAGATATGAACCATATATGCCTTCAGTGACAATATATAACAATGATAAGATTCAACACACTGAAAACATACAAAGTCAAACAGACTTTGCAATACCTTATACAATACTTCTAGTCTGATTTTCCATGGATGTCATCATCAATTGAAGTATTCAAATATATAAAAGAAACTAGGAAGAAAGCTCATTCCCAAAGACTATTTCCAACTTCCTCCAAGACCATAATAGTGTAAGTGGTATTGTATGAAAAATAGTGAGATAAAATACCCACAAACAGCATATAGTAATATAAAGCCTCAACAACCTATACCATACCTGTCCAATAAAACTTGAATTCCATGCACTTGACTTTCTCACTTACTGGTTACAATTTCTCAGAGTCTTCTTTAGCTAAATGTAAGAACTTCCTCTTATGACAAAAAGTCAAGGATGCGTATAGACCCCGCAACTTTGACTAGTGACTTTACAAAACTAATAATAACAAGATTACAAATTTAGACTTATGAATCCAGAATTTACAGGTGTTTATTTAGTATTTCCTGAGTATGAACACATAGTGTTCCATAAGGTTTTGATTGGTGGAGAGGCGTAAGGGCTCACAATTTATGTTGGAGATGGAGGAATAACATGGGGCTAAATAATTAGTGATTGGTTTGGAATATGGACACGTGGTGCTCCGAAAGTATTGAATAATTTCCAAAATTTACTCAAGAAAAAAAAAAATCAATCGTTCAAATTGATTTACGCATGAAAATCAATTTAATCTCTACCACACAAACACATTTGAGATAAATTATGAGTTGATAATTCATAGCATTTTTGAACTAATAAACCTCATAAAGTTGTTATTTTATACCTTCCCTTTCATGCAAGCAATCATAGAGAAGTTCAATACTCCCTATAGTACCTTCATACACCAGACCGGAGTTCTAAATTCCAAGCAGCATCCTATGAGTTTAGAACATTCTTGTTGTGACTGCTCATCTGCAAATTAATCAGAATTTCACAGATAGCCTAGGCCGTGACATGGGTGTCGCTGAAGAAGCTACCATTACCATGCCACATACACTTCTAAACCATAAATGGGCGTTCTTCGAAAGAGCCTCTGCTGTACGATAAATGGAAAATCATCTAAAAAATGATGAAAGTCAAAAGTTGCTGATCGCCCTAATGAGCCATTCAGCAAAGATTACAGATAAGGACTGCTACATGGTCGATTCCCCAAACTGATGAAATCCTCTAGTAACTTGCTCCCACTTTCCGCAAATGACAATGATTTTTCTGATTTCTCTCAGTTGATGTTCAAGAATGACACTATATATTCCTCTTCCACATTCCATAATTACACAAATTAACCACTGAGCAAAAAAATATTACAAAATCAACTGTCATTAGGCAGACTTAGAACAAGCATTACACAAGCAACAAGAAGGGCTTTATTCTCATACAAGAAGACAATTTGTATCCACATGACTTAAAGAAGTTGTGAAAGAAGACCACAACAATCAAACTAAAAATGAACCCAAAAAAATCAACAATGTATGCAACTAGCAATACGTAGACCAACAATCATTTCAATTTTTGTTTGCTCTACGCTCTTGGGCAATTAAGAAATTAGAGATTAATGAAGATCTGAAACCATATATGCCTGCCTTCAGTGAAAATACAAACAATGATAAAATAGAAATCATAGACTTTCAACAACAGTCCGTCCTTATTTGATCTATTACTTGTCATAGTAGTCATCACCATTATTATTTATCTAAAGGAACCCGAGAAGAAAGCTCTTGCCAAACATCACGGAACAAGTGGATGAGTAAGCGTAAAAGTGAGATTTTGACACCCAAAAACCATGGATATGTATACAAGGAAAAAATATTCACAGACCCTCTTTTGGCCTCTCACATTCCCACTATGAGAAGCAAGATGACAAAAAAGAAATGCGAAAGGTTAAAAAGTGGGTGAAATATCATTTCCTACAACGCTGTGTAATTTACTATTTTTCTAATAAAATATTTGACGGGGCGTTTGACTTTTTTTAAAGGAAGAATTACAGTATAATGAGGCAGACAAAAAAATTTACAAAAATATGCGGAGTATAAGTGATTCGGTAATGGGGTGTGTAAGTGTGAGTTGTACCCCTCCATATTTATGTAAAAAAAAAAAATTTGCCTCATTGAGATGTAATTTCCCCTTTTTTAAATTGATGACAAATAGTTTAACGATTTTTTAAAATTTTTGATGGTTTTAATAGAAATTATTATTTTTTACTATGTTGCCAAGCACCACTAAGGCCTCGTTTGGGAACAGGCTAATTTAGTAACTTTTTGGCTATTTGGCTAAAATGTGATGTAAAAAAAACTAGTATGTTTGGGATGACTTTTTGGCTTTTTACGAAAAGATGTGCAAAAAGTAGAGAGAAAATGGAATCTTTGACTTTTTGGTATGGGTTGTTGGCTTTTTGGCTTTTTTAGTAACTTTTTGGCTTTTTGGCTAAAATAGCCTCTTGCCAAACGAGGCTTATTTGGAAAATATTGGGCAAATTACATATACTTCCCTCAAGATTTAACTAAATTACAGATATCCTCCTGAAATTTATATTTTCATAACAAATTGTCCCCTGAGGTTTATTTTTTCATAACAATTTGCGTCCTAATTTGTTATGCAAATAGTACCTTCGGGGGTATCTGTAATTTTTCAAACCTCAGGGGGTATCTGTAATTTTGCTAAAGCTCGAGGAGAGTATATGTAATTTGCCCGAAAATATTTTTTTTTGTTTTTTCACCAAAAAAAAAAATGAATGAAAAAGAATTACTTCTTCTTTTTATTTATTTATTTATTATTTATTTTATAACTTTTAAATTTTTTTAATATTTTTTTAAAACTTTTTAACTATTTTAACCCTTATTTATTTATTTTTTAACCCTTATTTGGAAATTATAGTTTTTAACTATTTTGTACGTATTTTCATAAAAAATAAAAAATAAAAACTAAAAAACAATTTCTAAACACTGCTTAAATTTTTTGGCTAAAATACTAGACACACTCTAAACCTATTTTTAAGTACAACCTTTTACAATTTTAAAAAAATGAAAAAGCATTTATTTATATTTTTTTTTGTAGAGTTGACAAATTAATGAACGAGTTTGAGCAAGTCAAAATAAGTTATGCATTTAAGTTATGCATTTAAGCCCATTTAAATAAATGAGCTTAAATGAGTTGGATTGAATTAGACATGGGTTGGACAATTGAGCTTAACTAATCCATTTACTTTGAATTTTTTTAATTTTTTAATTTAATTTTTATTTGTTTTTTAAAATTTTTAATTATTTTTGATTTTTTAGACGAATTTAAATGGATATCCATATTCAATCCATGTACAATCTAATTTTAATTAAATTGATAATTAACATCTCCTTGAAATTAATTTATTAATTTCGACGAGTTTATATAAATTTTAAATAAATATAAAAAAAAAAGATGATACACCATCGGATTAGTAATATTATAAATAAAATTAATATATTTTACTTTTTAATATTTTTTTAATATTATAATTACTTTTTGAATTTTAGAGCATTCTTTGGGAAAAGTCTGATGTAACAAGGGAAAGCTACAAATGACAAGAATTACCATAACATCACCTTATGAGGCGAACTACAAAGGGGGGCTTTTTGCAAACTAGTTAAGAGTTAGTTTTTAATTTTTAATTTATTTTGATTTACGTTATTTTTCATATTTTTTACTCATAAAAAAATTAAAAAAAATGAAAAAATTAATTTTTAACCAACTTTCTAAATCACTCCAAAATAAAGTTGTGGCTTACTTTCTCTATTAAGAGTTAATGCATTTGAGATTATTAATGAATTGGAGATTATTTTTTTTAAAGGGTGATTATATTGATTATAATCCACTCAACGTTTACAGACCCCAATTGCCCAACAAATTAGGATTGTAAATGAACTGAACTGTTCATAAATAAGTTCGGCTCAGCTCAGCTCAGCTCGGCTCGTTAAGGGTTTGGCTTGGCTCGGCTTGGTTCGGTTCGTTTCGTTTAGTAAATAAGCCGAACTCGAGCTCGAATATTAGGCTCGTTTAGTAAACGAGCCAAGCTCGAACTAAGCTCGACTCGTTTACCATTATTTAAATTATATAATAAATATATTATTTATATATTTATAATTTAAATAATATCAATAATATTAAAAAAATTATTGAGCCGAGCCAAACCAAACTTAAATTTCATTAATATTAACGAGTGAAGTCAAGTTCGAATCTAGTTTCTTACCGAGTTCCAGCTCATTAAACAAAATCAATAAATAAACAAGCTAAATTCAAACTCAACAAAATTGTACTCGACTTGATACGTTTACCACCCTAATCACATCTGTGCTTCAATCTACAACACTCCAATCAAGTGCCAAATTCATTTAATAAAATCAACTGCCTTCCACTGTTTCCCTTTCCTTTAGTACTCTCGGAGAAGTGTACATCTATTTCCATGTACATGCTGATGTAATTTTTTTAAAAATAGTTGTTTGGTTTGAGTTTTTTTAAGTAAGTTTTTTAAAAATTAAATTTTTTAGTTTTTATGTTTTTTTGTTTTTAGTAAATATTTTAAAAATTTTAAACATTTTTTTTACTTTTTTAGATGCACCCTACTTAGATGTATCTAAAAAGTAAAAAATTTGTGAAAAAATATTTTTAAAAATTAATAAATACATAAAAATATAAAAAATGTACTGAATTCTTTTTTTTTTTTTTTTGTATTTTTGGTATTTAGTGAATATTTAAAAGGTTTTTTTCAATTTTTTTTTATTTTTTAGGTATATTTATGTTAGGTATGTCTAAAAATTAAAAAAATTGCTCAAAATATTAAAAAAAATTTAGTAAAAATAAAAAAACACGAAAAATAAGAAAATAAAATTTTCTGAAAAGTGTTTTTGAAAAATGATAACCAAACATTATATAATTTTATTTGAGAAATATTTTTTATATATATATTTTATCATAAATTCAGATAATTCACAAATCCCATTTCACTTTTATGTTGTAAACATCGAAAATTTAAATATTTTACAATTAAACATTGTAAATCATATAAATTTTAATTTAATTAAGAATATTTATTTTACAATCCTATAATTTAATATATATTATATAAAATTATTATATGATAATCCAACTACAACATATTTATATTTAATTTTTTCAATAAATTTTATATAATTTCTATCTCTATACACATTTTTATTTTCTAAATGAATATAAAATTAAATTAAATAGTTAGACTTACTTTTAATTTTGTGTTAAAAATTTTTCTTATAATTTAACTATTATTTTTAATATCAATATGAACATTTATTTTATTATATTGTACAAAATTATTATATGATAATTATACTTTTATAATATGATAGAATTAAAATTATCAAAATACACAAATAATTTAACTAAAATTAATATATATATATATGTATGTATTAAAATAACACTTTCTATAAAATGATAGCGCTAATATTATCAAAATAAATAATTAAAATCATACTTTAATTTTAATTTTAAATTAAAATTTAAATATAAGAACTCT
Source organism: Camellia granthamiana (assembly GCA_036172215.1). Classification (NCBI taxonomy): domain Eukaryota; kingdom Viridiplantae; phylum Streptophyta; class Magnoliopsida; order Ericales; family Theaceae; genus Camellia; species Camellia granthamiana. The sequence goes on from CM069914.1 coordinate 98,547,733, forward strand.
ATTTGAGAAATATTTCTTTTTCATATATTACTAAGAATTTCAATTCTTTCTACAGGACAAAATTGGAGTAAAAACAAAAATAATTTCATTAACTCCTCTTTTTTTTTTTTTTGGAACAGATTCATTAACTCCTAAGGAACACCTCTATGTTTATTATTTGATTAAAAAAATAAAATAGGAGTGATATAGAGTAACGGTAAGTCTCAACATATTTAAAGATTTAATACCGTAAGACATTTGCTCTCCGATGTTAGTATTATTTGAGAACAATATAATAGATCTAACTACTCAATGATATAAAAAGGTAAAAGTCAAACAGAAAAATAATGGTAGCTAACCAAAGGTTGACCAAAAAACAAATGAAAGAAAGTTCATCGAGAAAAATGTGATTAAAGCCGAAACAAAAATATTAAAATCATCACAAACAAAAGTAATTTGACCAAATAAAATTGTTTAATTGAAAGTGGACATTTTGGGATAGGGCCTAAGCAATGACATGGATGACCTTTCAAACACCCAAACAATGAACTAGCTAAGCATTTCAAAAAATGTAAACAAAAAGTTCTTCAAGAGCCAAACCAAATACTATGCAATAAAAAATTACCTTTTTCTGCTCAGCAGCTTGGAGCTTTGCCTGAAGGTGCTGTCCTAGGTCTTCTTCATGGGATGAAGATTGTGAAGGACTTCAAGTTCTCGTAGAATTCCTGCAATAAATAAAAGAAAATTTAAAAAAAGATCAGTGAAACTCAAGTAGGTAGATGTTAAAAGTTAACACAAATAACAATAGAAGAATCCTCAATAACATAATTTTTTTTTTTTTTTTTTGGGATGGATTGCACAATGCAAAATGGATTCAAAGTTACAACGTTCGAGGAATATAATTAAAAAAAAATTGAAACCCTTTTTACAAACAAATTATTGCACCAAAAGACGTAAATTGCAAAAAATTCAAAATGAAATTTTTTCACACTATATCATACAGTAATACGGTAGTTTTTGTAAAAGTATGTCCTCCGAAAAATGACTTGGCTTTTATAAATATAGAAGTCTGGATTTGAAATGAATTAGAGTTTAAGAATCTACTTTGGCTTTAGAGAATTATTGTCTTTGAAAGCATTATTGAATTACTTTTGTCGGTGGAAAATCAACGTTATGAGTTGACTTGCATAATTGAATTACTTTGTTGAAGAATCTACTTTACGAGTTGGCTTGCTTTGTCGTCTTTTAAAATTATTGTACTATAAAATTGTTTTCATGTACAATCTAATTTTAATTAAATTGATAATTAACATCTCCTTTAAATTCATTTATTAATTTGAACGAGTTTATATAATTTTAAATACTAAATATAACTGTTTATAAATTTTAAATAAATAGAACTGTTTTCATGGATTTAGACTGAGTTTGCCACCACTATTTTTTCTCCACTCCAAGGTTTTAACCGTTTTATCTCTCACGCTGGATCCGGATCCGGATCCGGATCCGTCAACGTTAGGGTTTCGTAACAGTTTTCACCCGGCGGCTCTCGCAACGTAATCTGCACACTCTCACTCTAACTCTAGCCAAAAGGGGAGAATTAGGCATTTTGCCTATTGAAGTTGGATTTCGAAGCTCCAACGCGCTCTGCATCTGAGGAGGCATTTTGCCAATTCCCGTTTTGGCTCTCCACAAGTAGCCAGCTTCATTGCTAGGCAAAGCACTCTTCCCGCCATTGTGTTGGCCTCCATCGCTGCTTGTTCCATTTCTGTTCCAGTCCATTGATGATCACAGGTATGGCTCTCTTTCTCTTTCTCTTTCTCCACTTCCCTGTTCTTCCCCATCATCTATCTGCAAAGGAATACATGATTTAGGGCAATCCATTTGCAAAAATTGGGTTTGTGTACTGAAATTGGTGCCCTTGTTCATGGAAATTTAGTTTTTTTTTTTTATTTTAATTTTTATTGTTTTATGCTTCCTCAATCTTCGTTTGGTTAAAGTTACAGAGGTAGAAAAGATTGATCATAAATTGGGTTCTCAAAATATTATCATATTAGGACTTGTCTTTGTTCATGGAAACTTGATTTTATTCTTTTATAGGACTTTTTTTTTATGTGTTTTTTTGTTTTTCACTTCTATTGTCTTTCCTTGGCAAAATTTCTGTTTTATGCTTCCTTGATCTTCGTTTGGTTAGATGGATGAGGTAGATTTTCGAAATGCACTCAAGGTGTTCGAAGAAAAGACAGATTTCACAAACTCAGAATCTGTCATTAAAAAATTTCAGCACAACTTGCAAGTAGAAATATATACCTATTAATACAGACATTAAACCTCCAATAATCATCAATCAGTATTTCAAATACAAACTTTTAAATTACTTTCAAAGATGTTTATGTCCATTATGAATCAGATTTGTTCCAATTTTAAATTACTTTGTTCCAATTATGTCCACCATTCCCTAATTCATTATTTTTTGAATTGGGCCATGCCTTGACTTGGATTTAGAGTTGGGTTTGTTTCAAATTTTGCTGGTTGAAATATGAAATGGAGACAGTGCTTTGAATTTTGCTGGTTTGAATTCTTGTTAGATTTCAATTCAGTTTTCAAGGAGTTTATAGCAATTCAGCATTCTTGGTATAAATAAATTGCTAATTTGCCCAGAGGGGTTAGGTTGGGTTTAGTTGAATTGTGGCATTACCATACAATATTTTTATTTATCAAAGGAAAAAGGTATTATGTTGAGTCCATGCCTAGCAGATTGGTGAACCTGATCTTTTCATGTTGATTGCCTTTGGTGTTTGTTAATGGTTTGCTACTACTATGTCCATTACAGATCTGGAATACAAATGAAAATGAGGACTTGCAAGTTCTAGTTGTCATATCACGTCCTCCAGTCAAAGTGTAAGAAATAATCTTCCTCCATCATGTTGCATGTTTCAGATTTTTAGGTGTGTGCAGAAATAATCTGTGAAATAATCTTCCTCCATCATGTTGCATGCTTCATATCACGTCCTCCAGTCAAAGTGTAAGAAATTATCTGTTCTCTTGAAAATGTGATAGATTGGTTCTTCAGATTTTCATAATGGAACTTATTGAGGCTGCTAAGTGACTTGTGAAATTTTCCTTCTTGTGTAATTGTTCAACACGCAAAAAAGGCCTATCCTATGGTGATAATTATTATCTAGTTGTTGATGTTTTGGTATTTGTAGTTATAACTTATAAGCAATTTCTTGATGGCCTTAAGTTTGATTTCTAGTTTCAAATTTCAAAATGCGTTTAATATTTGAATTTTAGAGTAAGCAAGCTATTTTTATGTATATTCTATTTTCCTCGAATTCTAAAAAATGTTTATTGTCAGAAATACTTCTATTTTTTTTATGTTTGTGGTCAACAGAGCTCCTGAAGAACACTTTCTTTCATCATGACAGGTTGTAATCCTTTCTCCTGCTCGGACTGCCACCCAACAGGGTTCAGGAAAAGTTAGAAGCTGGAAGATCATTTTTTTGTCAACACAGAAGTATGTTTCCTCATGTTTTATAGTTTCAGTTTTTACTCTTTTAAGAAGTTTGGAGATTATCATCAGTAACTACTAACTTTTTTCCCCTCAATTGATTGGATGAATTCCTAGTATTCTTATGAGTCTGTTCACTTAAATTGAACTTTTTGTATAAGTGAACTCCAGAAGTTTCAGCTTGCCTAATTAAAAGTTTTGAAACTGTTTTTTATTTTTGGGTTTGCTGGCACATTTGTTTTTGATGTGCAGAATTTTAGTGCTTTGACTTGGATTTAGAGTTGGGTTTGTTTCAAATTTTGCTAGTTGAAATCTGAAATGGAGACAGACTTGTTGGGTTTGAATTCTTGTTGGAAATATGATTATTTGACCGTTGAGATAATATGATTATTTGAAAATATGATTATTGTTGAATTCTTGTTGAATTCTTGAATAATCTTTTTGAATTTTTGTTGAATTCTTATGACCGTTGAGATAATATGATTATTTGAAAATATTTTTTTTATAAATAATTTAATTATATATTTTAAATAAAAAAATATTTGCAAATGCCACGTCAATATATGCAGCATGTTATAAAAAGATTATTTATTTATTTATTAATGTTTATAATAGTTTTTTTTTAAAAATTAGTTAAGTTAGTTTGATTGGTTAGCTAAAATAAAGAGTATGGTTGGAGTGTACACTAGCTAAACTAGTTAGGCAAAATAAAGAAGGTAGTTTTTGGTGTACTTTGAAGAGGCATTTTAGAGAGCATGGTTGGAGATGCTCTAACTCTAACTCTCTCTCTGCTCTGCAAACTAACTCTCTCTCCCTCTCTGCTGATGATAGAAATTGAAGAATGTCGATGAACAATCGTTTGTCCACTTCGATTTCTTCATCATCCTCGGCTTTCTTAGGTCAAGACCGCCACTTCAAAATAAGGTATTACTCTCTCTGTTTGTTTGCTGAGAAAGTTAAAAGAGAAAATAAAATAATTTTGTTTATCTTGGAATTTTACCATTCTATCACTAATCAAAACTGGTGACTGGTAGTTTGTTTTGATCCATGAATAATTAATTTCTACTGCAGACCCCAGAATGTCTTTCTTCCACCGAAAAACCCTAGGATGTGTAAATGCGTTGCAACCACGCCTACTGAGAAAACTGGTAGGGATTGCTTTTTCTTGTAATTCACTGGTCAATCACACACACACACACAGAGGAAGTTCAAAATTTATTTTGTGTTATTGGAAACACCTCTGTCTTAGAAGTGTCCATACTAATGTTAGGTTAAAAGAATCAATTTACTTGAAAGTTGTTAAGAGAAAAGCTATCCTTTTTGACAGTCAACAATGCTAACAGTATTTGCTGCAATTTGTGAAGCTTACATGACTAAGGTCTCTCGCAATGCAAACATGGCCAAACTTCAAGCTGGATACCTGTTTCCAGAGGTTTGTCACATCTGCCTGCTGTTTCTGTGATTATGTAGCTTGTTACATTTGCCTTTCACACAGCTTGCTCTTGAGTATTGTGGGGGATAATTTATTCTTCATACCATATATGTATGTTACTTGCATGTTAACCCTATGGAGCTGTATAAATATGATCAGCTCAGGATGATACTGTAGTACATTTTTAAAAAGCATGATGAATTTGATAAGTAAGAAGGAAAATCTACTATCTACCTGAGATTAAAGGCTCAGACAATTTGCTTCACAAAATCAAATGTGTATTTTAAAAATTGATTTTTGGGGATCATTGTTTGAGAATTGCTGATCATTCATATCCGTTTGATTCCCCTCCGGGTACCCCGTACATGGATACATAGGCTATGAACTTTTCTTCTTTAATAAATTGCTATAAACTATGAATCTTAAGATACCCATTTGGGATTCTTACTTTTAGAGTAAATTAACAATCAAAAGGATATGATCAAAATTTTTAAAAAAAAAATTGAAGGAAATTGTAAAATTGATTTTTTTTTTTTTTTTTTTTTTTTTTGTGAATAAATAACACACAAAAGTCATGTATGAAAAAACAACCAAACAAACAAAAATTACACTGTTTATATATGTAACAGATACCTGTTGCCCATGACAACATGGATATGGGCAAGTGCATGGGGGGTGCCCAACATAATAATTTGGATCCATGCCCATACGAGTGCTAATAAAAGGAATGAAGGGACAAGTTCTTAGTTTGTTTCATAGAGTATTTTCTGATATTCATCCGTCATCACGTTGATATTTCAAGATGAATGTGGATGCCCATCTCTAAGAAGCAACTTTAACTGCAAGGTTATGTTATGTAGGTGACTGAAAAGTGATTACAGTCATAAATAATTTATTCTGTATATACTGAACTATAGGGATAAGATTGGTATGTTGCCTAGAAGCTTGCCGCTCCTGGCATATGTATTTGAGTCTGAGAATGTACAATTTAAACATATATAACGTAAAAATTGTTCCCAACTTGATTGATATAGGAGAAACATGGAAAATTTTATGAAGCATCTTTATCGAGATTGGTAAGTTCATATATGTAGTTCAGTTGTTGTAGCCATTGGTTTCTGTTCATGGTCCTTATTTTTTTGGCTATTAAAATGTCTGGATATATTAATTTTTTAGAGTTTGTCACCTCTGCTTGTATAGTGTAGTAAAATACCATTGATTTTCTCTGTGGGAGATTAGATTGCGAGAAGAAGGGCTGCACACATGTTGAAGTACCCTGATGCACAAGTGATAAGCCTTGGAATTGGTGACACTACTGAACCCATTCCTGAAGTTATAACTTCTGCCATGGCTAAGGTATGAAATTAGCAATTTGGCTATTTGACAAAAGCACTTTTTAGTTTCCCAGTGTTTGTAAATGACCCAAGATTTTCAGAAATTTTGTAGAGTTGTTTTTGTTTGGGGCTCACTTTGTTGAATCTGTTTTTGTAACTTCTGGTTGTTAGTAATTATATTTTTTATGCATGAGATGAGAACTATTGTGGTTTCCCATTCATTTCAGCAAAATTGTCATCAATACGATACGATCGTTGTTCTCCATCATTAATTTCAGATATTCATCCTTCGACTAAATAATTGATCCTAGCTTATTGAAAAAGTTGAAGTTTTTTAGTCTTCCAATACAGGTTTAGGTGAGTATGTTTTGGAGGCAATAAAATATTTCCACTATACAGGCTATGTGGCAAAGAAAGCTTGCACAGTGTGGTTCCCTTATCTACCCTCCCTTGCTTTAGATTGCTGTTTTCAGGATTTTGAGTGATTGCGGCCTCTTTGCGAAAGAAAACGAATTTCAAAGATTTATCCCCATTTTGTAGTCTATAAGCATAACTAATAAAAGATGATTGATCACTACTTTTTCCTGCCTTCACTTGTTGCCTTTTTTTTTTTTTTTGCCTCTTTCTTTTCTTTGGATTCCTTGGTGGGGTAGTAGGTGACCAATTGGTTATTTACAGGTCAAATCTAGTGGAATGTTGCTTTGTAACTGGCAATGTGAGGAAAAATGGAATAGTTTAATATTTGCAAATACACAAGGCATTGACTTTGCTTGGAAAATATTATGATCCTAGCCTCTGTGTAGGGTTATAGTTCTCTCATGTTTGGATGCTGGAAGGTCCAGGCTGCTTGCTACTTAGTAGCCTCATGATTTTGAGAAACATATGCAAGGACCATGCAAGCTTTAACTTCATGAGTGCGTGCGAGTGCTTGCTTGCATGCAACAGGCCAAGCCATTGTTGATGGCCTCTTGTGGTAGCTTCTATTTAGCAATTTGTTTCTGGTGGTTAACAATTCTCCATGTGTGTAACACACTATGTGGACATATTTTGTGTGAATGTTGGGATATTTCCAATCAAGAAGATGTTAAGAAAATCAATATCTGAAGTGCTTTGTCAATTGACTATTAATGCTCCACTAGTTTCTGACATGTTTGATTTTCATTATTTTTTTTTTTCTTTTCTTTTGGTTGACAGAGATCACATGGACTGTCGACAATAGAGGGTTACAGTGGTTATGGAGCTGAACAAGGTGAAAAAGTATGTGCCATTTTTTTTTGCTGCATCGACTATTTACATGTTTCACTTCACAAGCACTTTAGTTCTTTATGATGACATAGGGTTGCATGTGCAAGTTACGTGACATGCTGGTGCATAGTTATTGTCATTCCTCCTCTCTCTTTCATGTACTCATGGTTCTGAGTCGAGAGCTTGAAAGAAAACTAGCAGGGGACATTTATGTGACACAAACTTCAGTGCATGTATAATTACAAAATTAATACACTTAGGTCATGTTTGATTCACAAGACTAATAGTGAGGTGTTAATAATCCTATCAAATTAGTGTGGTATTCACTATCCCACCCCTACTCTATTATTAATAATCCTACAAATTTGTTGGATTAATTATCCATTGGATTAATAATCTTAAACCAAAATGTAAAACAAACATAGGATAATTAGGCCCACGGATTAATAATCCCAATCCCATACTTTAATCCTTCCAATCAAACATGCCCTTAATAAATTGCACGGTTAATACCTCCAATGATCAATAGAATTGTATTTTCAGAAGTATCTCTAAAAAATATAAAATCAGTATAAGCGTGGGAGAACCTATCTTAGAAATGTCATTTATGTTTGTGCTTAAGCAAAAATTGGCATGAGGCTATACATTTAAGCACTCTTGATGTAATATGTATTAGCAATTATTTCCGTCCTACTGGTTATAATGATGATGGTTTTGAGACTTTACCAACCTCATGACATCGAATCTGTTGACTGGTTGCAATTCTGTAGCAGACTTATGTTGCACTGGTGGGCTACACTTGAATATAGTTTTTTTTACAATATAATTGTATTAATATACAAGTTCTATAAAATTAGCGGATGGTATCTGTATGCTCATCATTGTATTGTCATTTATGTGCAGTTTTGCCTCATAGTTTTTCATTGTTGTCATCCAGCATATCTTACATTTGCATTTAAATATACATCACTATTGCCTGTTAGTTTTTCATTACTGTCTCATCCAACATATTGTACATTTACATTTAAATATACAGATTATTATTACTTATTATTGCTCTTCCTTCATATTTAGAAATCTTTGTATGCTGATCCACATTGATATATTCTTCTTGCATAGACGGTTTTATGTTATTCAATTTCTAAATCTCTGTGGTAAAAATTGAAATATTTGATGAATAATACAAAAATTTGATTTGCCAGTTATTGAGAGCTGCAATTGCTTCAACTTTTTATGCAAACCTTGGCATAGAGGAAGATGATATATTTGTTTCAGATGGTGCTAAAAGTGACATATCCCGCCTCCAGGTTTGATTTGGTTTCTCATATGTTTGTCCTGAACTTGTAATTTTGCTTTTCCTCTGGTCTTTTGTTTTTGTTTTACTCAGATCTAGTCAATGACGGCTGTTTCTTTTCTGTGAAATTTCAAAAAATAAAAAATAAAAAAATCATGGCTAGTGCCTTGGATTAATCAATGTTAACTTTGTCTTCCTTTGATTCTTCTTTGTGGCAGGTCCTTTTCGGCTCTGGTGTTACAATGGCAGTGCAGGATCCATCTTACCCAGTAGGTTTCCATGATTTATTAAACACAAATTTTCCCCCTCCAGTTGTACAACTTTTCATATCTTCTCTCTTCTACTTTTTGTTGTTTGCTTGACATGTGACCTTATAAAGCCAAGTTCGTCTCATTTTTATTAAGTTGGTCAGTTTTGTTTTATTTTTTAGCTTTCATTTCCAAATGATAGCTACATTTAAATTAGTGAGTTTACTATTTTTTTACTTGCTTACAACTCACAGCATGGCTCTTGCTTATTTGTAATTTCCGTAAACATTACAACATTTTTTCTATTTGGCATGCATTTGGGCAAGTTATTTAAGTGGTTTCATTTGCAAAGCTTAAGTTTACCTTTAATGATGTTTTCAAAAATATAATTCTGAACTATGAAAAGGCATCTAGATCTGATAGTGGGTTCATCTTAATGGACTCGCTTTGGGTACTGAAATCTTCTTGCTTCCTGGGTCCACAATCTCACCATCTAACATCATCTGATGTATTCTTTGGTTTGTAGATTTTTTGACACCATCTACTTGATCTGCTGCTGGGTTAAAGAAAATCTAGTTGGAAAAATTGATACTCTTCATGACTCTATATCTTTCAACTACTTATCTATACTTACTTACAGGAAATAATTTAAAAGGAAAATAGTGACTTCTTTTTAGGTTCACTTGTTAGATGGTGTCAAGCAATAGAATCCCTCTTGATCAACTACATATCTTGGATTGAAATAATAACAATAATAATAATAACGAGAGGAGAAAAAAATGAAGAATTAGACAATAAAAGCAGTAATCTGCACATATTGGATTTTTTTTTATTATCTCTAGTTTATCTCTCAATAATTGTTCGATTGTTCTCACCTATTGCAGGCTTATGTAGACTCGAGTGTTATTATGGGTCAGACTGGACAGTATCAAAAGGATTTCGGGTATGGAAAAATTGAATACATGAAGTGTACTCCTGAGAATGGTTTCTTTCCTGATTTATCTACTGTCTCTCGAACCGATGTCATATTTTTTTGTTCACCAAACAATCCAACTGGTTCTGCTGCAACGAGGGATCAACTGACTCAACTAGTACAGTTTGCTAAGGAAAATGGGTCAATCATAGTCTATGATTCTGCATATGCATTGTATATGTCGGATGACAACCCAAAATCCATCTTTGAAATTCCTGGTGGTCGAGAGGTAAATGTGGAACTTATAGTTGATAGTTTTATGCATATATAATTAGGTGTATGGGCAGGTTTCTATGTATAACAAGGTCTCTCTGTGGGTATTGTAGGTTTCAATTGAAACTTCTTCATTTTCCAAGTATGCTGGGTTCACCGGAGTTCGTTTAGGTTGGACAGTGGTTCCCAAAGAGCTTAAATTTTCAGATGGATTTCCAGTGGCCAAGGACTTCAATCGCATTGTTTGTACTTGCTTCAACGGTGCATCTAACATTGCTCAATCTGGTGGTCTTGCATGCCTTTCACCAGAAGGCCTTGAGGTACATTCCAGGTTTCATAACCCTCATTTACTATAAAGCACAGATACTTGTAAAAAGGAGTGGTATCCGTATCATATACTGATACTTCTTAGATAATCGTGGATACATGTATGATACTTTCTAAATATATCAAAAACTTTATGTTCATTTTGAGAAGTATTGGATACTTCTCGGACAATCTAGTTCACATCCAAACTATCATGAAATTGAAATTGTAATAGTTTTTGCATATTGTTAGCGTAAACACTTTTTTAAATATTTTCTTCTTTTTTTTTTTTTTCTTACCAAAGAAAAAATAGTGAGATTAAAGTAGTACTTTCCTTGTCAAATTTAATTAAATTAGCATATTCACTAAAAAAAAGTAAACTGACTATTGAGTCTTGAACTAATATCTATTTCTTAAATAATGATTTCTCATTATACTTAGCTCATGTATAAGATAATACTGACAAGCTTTAAAATAAAAATTCAATGTATTCTGGCCTAGGAAGTACAGACACTTCTAAAAAGATGGTGTGTCGGTGTCGTGTCCATGTCGGACATTTTCCTGACACATGTATGACACTCATCCAAACGTGTTCAATTTTTTAAAAAAGAAATTAGACTTGGACACTCTTTGAACACTTGGAGGACACACGTATCCGTTTCTTAAACACATGTTCATTGATTAGACACACACGAAACTAATTATAAGTTTGAACAAAATAACTTAGAATGCGGTGATAAAAGAAATACAATGTCAATTCATAAAAATTAGTATTATACTACATTTATTTATTGTCGTAGAAGTATATATTCATATATATGACATATAATAAACATATAAAATTATATATTTTGTGTGCGTGTCTCCCACGTGTCGTGTCTTGTATTTTTTAAAAATTTCCGCGCCGGTGTGTCCGTGTCGTATTTGTGTTGTGTCATGTGTCTCTGTCTGAGCTTTTTAGATTCTGGCTATACCCATATCTTTTTTTTTTAGTTTTTGTCGTATTTCTGTATCCCTATCCATATTTCGTAACTCATTTAGTTTCTATCACCAAATATGTTTTTGTCAAATCCCATTTTCATCTTTTCATCTTCTTGGCAACTATATTGAAGAATCCAACTTGAACTGATGTCATCAATTTCACCACTGTACAGGCTATGCAGGAGGTGATTGGTTTCTACAAAGAAAACACTGAGATTATAGTTGAAACGTTCACTTCGCTTGGTTTTAATGTGTACGGAGGGAAAAATGCACCATACGTGTGGGTTCACTTTCCTGGACAAAGCTCGTGGGAGGTGTTCAGTGAGATTCTTGAGAAGACCCATGTTGTTACAACGCCTGGCAGTGGTTTTGGACCTGGCGGTGAAGGTTTCGTTAGGGTTAGCGCCTTCGGTCATAGGGCCAATGTGTTAGAAGCATGTAGAAGATTCAGGGAGTTGTACAAGTGAAGGAAGGTTTCACCTACCTCCCTCATGTTCCATGTTTTCTGTGATTGTGGGATCTTAGCGGGTTGTTGAAAATACTTAAATCAGTGATTTCATTTGAGGATCAAGTTTACAAAAGTTGAATTTTGTTCTCTGATGTGAAAATTTGTTTAGCTTTGGAGAGCTAGATCTCTTTTATGTATGGTTGATAACAAACTGCCATACTTGTCTGGAATAATTGTGAAATATTTAGACTATTATGTAGTCCATGCTCTTAATCTAATTTGACTTGATATATGCATCCGCACAATCAGGGTTGGAGCCCTTTGGATCATCTCTATTGATCATTTTTCCAGGTACGCGCTAGCAATGTTACATAATACGAACAAAATAAACATCAAATACGGTTGGGAATTGTCTGAAGATTTCAAGCTATTATATGTTCATAAGATGTCTAGGGTAGGCAACAGATATTCCGATCTGTCCAAACAGATTAAACCGAACCAATCCATTGCATTTTGAACAGATGTGTAATGACGAGTGGATGGTTGTAGATTGATTTTTTTTCAATGCTCTTAGTTTTGGACGGATGGCAGATTTGAAATTTCTTTGATCGTAACCGAACGGTTAAAATGCAAGCATCTTCTAGTAATTTATAAGATTTTGTATTTTTAATTTGTTTAGATATTCTGTTTGTATTTTCAATTGAAAAAGAGTTTAAATATTTTGTTGCGTTTTCAATTTATTTTTAATTTGGAAATTCTTTTATCAAATAGTAAGGGTTGATATTTGATATTTTTATGCGAAAAATATAAGGGCTAACTTTCTCATTTATTTTAAAAATCAAATTAAATAGTTTTTTAATAAAAAAAAATAATGGAATAGTTTTGATAATTCATGGTTTTCTTATATATATTTATTATTGGTATTTGACAATTTATTTGATAATCCCTTTTGGTTATGTTGAGTTGAATTGTTATTCAAAAAAAAATGTTGACAAGTTGTATTATGTTTAAAATTTTTAAAAGTTTAAACCGCCAAATCAATTCGGATTCATCTGTCAATACGCATCCATCAATTTGGCGGACGGATGTGGATTGATTTTTTTTAATCCACAATGATGGATTAGAAATTTTTTGATCACAACCAAACTGCAAATACCCCTAGTCCAAATAATGAAATTTAATAATTAGATGTCGTTTAATAACATTAATCAGTTAATTATTTTTGGTTAAAAAAAAACTTGTTTGGTATACATGTTTCAAAATAAGTGAGTGGGTGTGACTAGAAATAATGGCTAAAAGTGAATGTCGGCGAGTGCGACGGGTTCACTAGCGGCAGTGGTTAGAGGGGATTGCCTGCGGAGGAGGGCAGTGGCGAGAAGGCGTGGCCAGGTGTAGTAGTGATGGGTGGTGCCAAAGGGATAGATAAAGGAAGGAAAAAAAAATTTATTTTCAATATGAGTGAAATTTAATTCGAAGAAATTAATAAATTTAATAATTTGTTTATAATTTTTTGTGAGTGAAAATAGATCGCAAACAAACTTTCATTTATAATTTTGAAAATTTATTATAAATATAAATAAACTAAAAATCGTAAACATAAACAATACAGAACGGAAAAATCATATTTTTTGTATTTTTTATTTATTTATTTTTTTTTCCAGTCACCAAGAAGGCAACAGTGAAATTTCACTGAAGGTAGGACGAGCTGTTGTGAAATCTCCTACCATAAAGCCAAAAGACCTTTTTCTCCATCTTGTTTAAACATTACTCTGAACACTTCAAAATCCTACTGTTTCTAGATTCAAATTACATATTCATTATAAAAAATTTAACATCCTATGTCACAACACCCTCAACAACTAGTAACCCTACAACAGATCAAACACTACACTAGGCTCTACTCAACATCATATGAATTCATGTAATCTTACAAACACAAAAAACTAAAAAATCTACTCAACATTGTTCTATACTCTTCATTATCTCTGCTTTGCAAGTAGTCTTATAGTGTCCTGTTTGGTTGCACCGGCTACAATGCACTGTATGCTTCTCCCGATTGAAGTCCTCTACACAAATTCGCTTCTTTTCCGGCCGTCCTGGCGGTCGCCGGAACTTCGGAGGCCGCACAACTCGCACGTCCTCATCCATAGGAACCTCACCTTCCTTCTTCCATTCTATTTTACCAGGGATTGGGTGTATATCTTCCGAGTACGTCTCGCAATAACTAGCTACAGTAAAAACACCTCTCAATAAACGCATACACATCTTTTCTAGCTGAGATAAGTGCTGCAACGGCATGAGAGCATGGTATTCCATACAGCTGCCAATCGCGGCAAGAACAACAGTGGGTCCCAATATTCACAATTTCCGATCGCTCTGCTGATAGAACCTCAAATTCTACCTCATCTGATCGAAGGACTTGATAGGTGGACGCACGATTGATCGCCTCCGCTATACGCTTCTCAGCACTAGGGGTGAGCATGGATAACCATGAGTTACTCTTTGCACGCCGATCTGCAAACTCAGCCGCCAATTTACTATGAATCCGCTCAATCACCTGAATTATGGGAAGCTCCAGTGTTTCCAGAATCCATCGATTGAAGTCCTCGATATTTGAGGAGAGGTGACCATACCGTGTTCCCTCAAAATACACCAGTGCCCAGCGGGAAGGTGGAAACTGTTGAAGCCACTTTGCAGCTTCGGAAGAAACCTCCTCGATTTCTGCCAATCTCTCTTTGAAACCAATGGTAGTGGTTGAATATGCAGCTTTCCACAGAAGATGGACAAGCCTCGAATTCTTGAACTCTTTGCCAATGCTTTCACTCAAGTGCTTCATGCAAAATGCATGAGAAGAACCGGGAAATTTCCTTTTCACAGCATCTACTATGCCCTTTTGTCCATCCGACAAAAATGTAAGGTCCAGGATCTTCTCTGTGTTCGCCTCTAGAGCCTTGTGTAACTCCGACAAAAACCACATCCAGTTCTCATCATTTTCAACATCAACTACGCCAAAAGCAAGGGGAAACAACCCGCCATCAGCATCGAAAGAAGTAGCTGAAAGTAAGGTCCCAAGATATTTGTTCTTGAGTTGGATTCCACCAAGGCCAACAATGGGCAAACAACCATTTAAGAACCCATATATAGAAGCATAAAAGGAAACAAAAAGGCGTTGAAACCGATTATCTGCACTTGCAGTGAAAACCTCAGCAGCACTTCCTGGGTTGGTTTTCTTTATTTGCTCACAGTATGAAGGGAGGAGGCAATAGCCTTCTTCAGAAGAGCCGTAAATTGCCGCAAGCCCTCGTTCCTTGGCACGCCAAGCTTGCTTATACGGTATCATAATCCCGTACTGTTTGTGGACGTCGTGCAAAATATCTTTTGGTTTGTAGTTTACGTTGTCTCGGAGTCTTTCCTCTATGAAGTTCACTATCCAATCAACAGAAGCCTGGTGATGCCCATTTTGGGCATTTTTCCCACAAGTATGTGTCGGTTCAATGCTTCTGATTGTGAAGGTTGGAGCATTAGAAAGCTTAACAGCACGGATGCGCCATGGACAACCTTCTGTGGCACACTTTGCAAAGTAACGAATGAGGTCGCTTTTTATAATACGAAGCTCAAAGTGTTGTGCGATTGCTGCTTCTTTAATTGCCTTGCGAAAGGCCTTGACATCAGGGAACTCTTGACCAACAATGAAATTGTGATCCTCCATAAGCTAACACATCGATTCAAAGCTCCAGTTTTCAAAATCAGTTCAGATTTTGATGCACAGGACGGTGGGAGAGCAAAGATGCTTTAAAGACAAACTTGCTTAACAATGGATTTAGTGAAACATTCTAGACGAACACAATGAGCGATCAGCTGGAAGGAAACTGAAACAAGAACAAAGGAAACAGATTTACATTCAGGCACGACAAAAATCACTCTCATCCAAACAAAAACCTTACACTATCTCACTAATCAGCGTGAAAACAATAAGCTTGAAACACTAAGCAAAAGATAAATTTGCATTTTCTACACACCCCACCCCACAGTAGTAAGTAAAAATTAAGAACTAATTTATTCACTCCTTTCCACATAAAGATTAAAAATAAATAAAGCATAAAAATTCTCAAAACACAAACATACATGTACATGTATGTATAATCAATAGTATTATGTGCATAGAAAAGTAGAAAGAAAAATCAATATGTGGTCTAGATTATTGTGATTTTCTTTTTTATGCTACCATGTTAAAACTAACAATCAACGGTCTGAATTGAAACCAGAAGACCCATAATTTAAAAAAAAAAAAAAAAAAAACCACTTCACCATGTGAAATCAAGTTTTAATATTAAAAATAAAAAAACATAAAAGAAAAGGAAAGAAAATAATTTGCAATTAATAGCTAAAAAAAACTATCATTGACTTATCAGAAATTAATTAGATATTGCTAATGGAAAGCGAATTAGAAATGAAGGATCACAGATGAACAAATCATCATAAAAGATCTAATGAAAAATAGAAGAAGCAGTATGACTTAGAATCACACACAAGAAAAAATTTAAAAAAAAAAAAAAAAAACATATATATATACACACACTTGTATAGTGAGAGAAGTCGATCTGGATCGTGAACTGACCTGGAATGAAACCATGAGAACGTGCCGCTGCGATTGTAGAGAGAGGAGTTTACAGAGAGAGATTCGGGAGGGGAGAGAGAGAGAGGGGGGGGGGGGTGATTGGGGATTCTGACGAAAGATTAGGGTTGATTGGGTCAGAATGTGGGTTGGGATTGTCATTTTGCTGTGAATGTTGGGGTGTTTCTGTCATTTTGAAAAATTATCTCTCTCTCTACCTTCAGTCAACGGGAGCTTCTATTTGCACACACACCTTCCCCTCTTTACACATCTTTTATTGGTTCGGAAGTTGATTTCCGAAAATAAACAATTGGTTCGGAAGTTGGTTTCCGAAACTAAATAACTTGTTCGGAAGTTGAGTTCCGAATGTTTTTCAATTTTTCGACAATCAACTTCCGAATGTGTTTATTTTATGTCCAAAATAGTAATTTCACTTAAAAATAAAATTAAAATAAAAATAATTTTTATTTGGTGTGTGTAAAAAGAGGATAAGGGATGTGCAAATAGAAGCTCCCTCAGTCAACGACCCTGATCCCAGGGTAAACGTAGAGCGTAGCACACGTGTATCATTTCAATTGTACGGACACACAAATTATTCGTACCTTCAATTAATTTCTTATTTCATTTTCATATTAATTTTTAATTATCCCTCAATTATAATTGTCTAGGTAAATAAGGGAAAAAAAAAAAAAACTTACATATAGATCTTAGGGTGATGCACCAATAAGTCCCAAATTAATAACTTATACACTATTTAGTCCTAAAAGTTTTCTTATAGACTGAAAGGTCCCATTATAGGGAAATTGACTATAAAGGGCATATACATCAAACAAAAACATCAAGAACATCAAACATTAACAAAACATCATTAAACATCAAACATCACCAACATTAATCATCAACGTATGAACATCAAATATTAACAAAACATCAAACATTAACAAAAACATCAAGAACATCAAAGATTAACAAAACATCACCAAACATCAAATAACATCAAACATCATCATCAAAACAATATTATCATCAAACATCATCATCAAAACATCAACTACATCACCCACATCATTAAAAAAAAAACATTATCAAAATTTAGCAACATCATAAAAACACCATCAAACATCGTCAACTACATCACCATCACTAAAAAAAAAAAAAAATCATCAAACATCAACAAAAACCAAATACATCAACGCAACAACATCAAAAACATCAACAACCACAACATCAATCTTTTTCTTTTTTTTTTCTTTTGTGGGTTTAGGTTAAATCCCAAAAAGAAGAACCCAGAATAAAAAATTGTTGTTCTAAAAGGGAACATCATCGTGGATCTTGATTGCTGTTCATCAAACATAAAAAAAAAAACCCATCTCCACTGATGTTGCCCATTCATGAACAGCAACCATGAATTTGCGAATAAACCCATCTCCAAAAACCATGATGTTTTTATGTTCATGGTTACCCATCTCCATGATGTTGCCCATTCATGATGTTGCTGAATGCGATTAAATTCAAATCGAAGTTGATTTCGTGAAATGCGACTGTTGTGCATTAACAGAGGAGTGTACGCTCGAGTATACCGATCGAATTCGCGAGCGATATCAGGGGAAATCGGTCTAGGGTTTCGGCGGTATCTCTCCGGCCACTCCGACCGCCATACCGAAATCGAACCTGGAGTTAGGAAGATCCGATGGGGGAATCGGAGCCGCTTGAGGACCCGATCTTGGCGTCTCGATTCGGTGGGTTCGAAAGAGAAATGGGCGTGATTGACATCGTAGGCGAAGTCGGGGCCAACCTTGGAGACGTAGGCGGAGGGAATAGAGAGGCCGTCAAGGACGGTGGAGATGAAGGAGGCAGCGCCGCCGAGGCTATCGGCGATTACGACGTCGTCTTCGATGAGAACATCGTGGCAGTAATTCCCGACGAAGGTGTTCTTGTTCTTGATTTTCTCTGACCATTGCTGATGATGTTCGAATGTTGATGATTGTTAATGTTTGAGAGTAATGTATCCTGATTGTTAATGTTTGAGACAAGTTTGAGAATAAACTTATGTTTGAGACTAATGTTCGAATCTGATCAATCTCTTTGTTAATGTTTGAGACTAATGTATCTGATTGTTCCTGTGTTATTTTAGATGATAACTTATGTTTGAGACTAGTAGTATATGTTGATGTTTGATGTATATTTTTTTAGTGATGTTTGATGTATATGTTTTTATGATGTTGTAGATTTTTAAGAAATAAACATTCCACAAATTGATGGATGTTCACAACGTTGAATGTTGTGATGTAAAAAAATTGATTAGTTTTTATGATGTTGCAGATTTTTAGGAAATAAATATTTTATAAAAGGGGTATTATTGTAACTTGTAAAATAATGAAAATTTAATAAATAGCATTTCAAAATAAAATGGGACTAAATGGAGCATAAGAAAACTTTTAGGACTAAATGGTTCAACTTTTCAGAAAATAGGATTTATGAGTAAATTTTCCTAGATCTTAATAGATAGATTTATTATCTAATAAATTTTATAATACTTAATGATATTTTTCATCAAATACTATTAAAAAAAGTCGTTAATTGTTAATTTACAGCGATAATTTAAAAATTGTCACAAAAAATATCACTAATTATAAGTTTTAATGACAGTTTAAAAAAATATTCATAAAAAAAGTCACTAACTTTCAACTTTTAGAGACAGTTTGAAAATTTTGTCATAGAAAAATGTCACTAGTTATAAGTTTTAGCGATAATTTATAAAAATCATAATAAAAAAGTTACTAATTATCAATTTTTAACAACATATACAAAAAATTAGTTTAAAATTTTATTTTTAATAACGATTTTAATAAGACTTATTTTCAATAAGATTTGATGAAAATTAAGTTCAATTTTTAAGATTTATTGATAGTTTATCCCAAAAAAAATCTTCATCACTCTTTTGAATTATCATAGATCAACTAAAATGATACTATACATTTGCATCAATTTTGAGAATTTTTTTGGGCAAACTCCTTACTAACATCACGAGAATGAAAAGAGGTCATTTAGATAATTCTGGTTGCCCCTTTTGTAATGAAACTGAAGATCTCAATCATCTGTGTAGAGTTTGCTTCAAAGTTAAGGAAGTTTGGATTGCTATCCGCAACCAACACTAGTATCTGCAGATGATTGATGAGAACTGGACGCATTGGCTGCTATATAACTCCAAAACAAATGACAAATTTGGGACCAAGTTTTCGTGGAGCACTGTTTTCTTAATCACCTTATGGAAAATTTGGAAAAATAGGAACCTGAAAGTGTTTGAAAACAAACTGCCTAATCAATTTGCTAGCGTGAAATTTATATTTGATTATTCCACTGAAATTGATTATGTTTTCAGTACTTCTATTATTAAGCCTAGACCTCCATTTAGACTAATTAATTGGCATTGCCCTTTTATAGGTACCCTGAAACTGAACACGGATGGAAGCAAATGGAGCAAGGGGACCAAATGGCTTTTGTGGTCTCATTCACGATGAGACGGGAGCTTGGATTTGTGGATATTATGGGAGGATGGATAGCTGCACCAATCTTGAAGCTGAATTATGGGCAGTGTATAAAGGACTAACAATTATTCTCCAAAAAGGCTTTCAATAAAGTGATTGTAGAAATGGATGTTCAGGAAGTAGTCAAGCTGCTTGTTGAAGGCCCTGGAGACAAACATCCTTATAAAGGTCTGGTGGAAGATGCGAGGATCATATTCAATGGCTGCTAATGCACTGCTCAACATGTCTATCGTGAAAGAAATTTATGTGCTAACCAAGTTGGGAGCTGCACAACCTGAAAACATATTAGTTGTTAGTGGCTGTTATGTTGGGGATGGGTAGGGAGAGAGCTTAGTCCCATATCTTTTGTTTCATTTCTGCTATATTGAAAAAAGTTAGTTCAATGTATACTTTTTAAGGGAGGTTGACTTATTATTTTTTTTTAGTAAAAAAATAAAAAGAATAATAAAATAATTTATAATGTTTTTTTTTTAAAAACTTTTAACTAAAATAGTCGATCGTTAAACGAAGTCTTGGATTTGATTTCAAAGTTGGTATATCTTATAGTGAGAGTTCGTATGTATCATATAGAGATATATGAAAGATAAAGACAAAAAATAATATGTCACGACAAAATAATTTATTTTATTATTTGAGTAGCAATTGGTAATTTGGGATGTCAAACTATTCCACTCTCAAAAGGAAAAAAAATAAAATAATAAAAACTCACAAATTTCTTATAATTGACTTAAGAAAATGCCTTAAGACATTGATTGTATATATATGAAAGATCTTTCTTCAAGTTGTACATACAACTTTTATTGAATACAACTTTGTACATATTCCTATTAGGATTAGAAATCCTATATTTTACAAAAAAAAATTCCAAAATAATATAAAAAAGTGTTACAAATCATTGTTATTTGATTTGGACCTAAGAAAAATTTACGGAAACCTAGAATCATTTCAATATTAGAATTGAATCTCTTTAGAAAGAAAATCTGTCCCATGACAATATGCTCCAGTCCCCTTATAAAAGGAATGAGATTGGCTTATTTCATCATAGGCTTTGGATTTTAACTAACATTATTTATTTCACTAAGCATTTTTAAGAGGTCCAAAGTGATTTAAAAAAAAAATTATACACCTACTTGCATTATGTTGTATTTCCATTTCGAAGGGAAAAATGTATGTATATATATCATCTTGCAAGCATGTATAATACATGTGTGTATGAACACATCAGATGCATTTACAGAACTCAGTAGCTTCATCACTTTTTTTGTTCTCCATTTTTTTTCTCCATTAAAAGGAGGAGATTTGAGGTCTTGTGGATGAAAATGACTAGTGAGGAAAAACCATTCTTTAATTCCATCTACTATAATTGGAAAAAGCATGCCTGATGTAACCTGCAGAAAAAGATTGGAAGAAATTTTATTTCTTCCATTTACTAGTCATTTTTTTATAATATAAATTCAAGATCGAAACATGATATTAAAACCAATTGAAATTTTAAGGACCAAAATAACACAATAATAAAAAATAAATAAAAAACATATTTAGCCAATTGCAACAATTGAAACTTGAAAACTGCAACTAGAGTGACCCCTCTGCCTGGTGAATGATCAAGAATGTAAATGCAGCATTGTGTAAGAACATATTCATTGATGAAAGTAAAGAATCTTGTTGTCGGTTTCTTATTCTATCCAAAGGTATTATATTACTGGATGGTGATACTGCATGTCGGTGATGAGGTGATATCAATGTTGAAACAATAATACCGTATTTGGTTGAGGGATTTGGAAAAGAAAAAGGTGTGTGAAACTAAGTGAAGTGTAAAAGGTTATTGACTTATCAGGATGGGAAGGAATGAAATGTCATCCATTAGGGAAATAGGATTTGACTAATTCAAGAACATTGTGGATATTTTTATGAATTGGTTCTTTGTAAAAAAGGTTGAATGATTGTTTAAGAACATAATATGTTCTTGGGGTAGACTTGTTAGGAGGTATTGGTGTAATTGACTAGCAGACAAAAGGGTCTGAAGCTAGAGCTGAAGTATAACTAGGTTTAAGAATATTACCAAGAAATTGGTATCGGTTAACTAGATCAATTGGAGGTACAACAATGGGTTGACTGGTTGGCATAATGGCAAAAGGTTTTGTAGTAGGTTTGTGGCTTGACATCTGAAAGAAAAATAACATAAGTAGATTAGCATCCACTAAGGACATCTAATCTATTCATATGAAAGTTAACTAGATTAGTGTAATGAGCAATGAAATTGCAATAACCTCTAATCTGATTGAACTGAAAGTAAGGGTCTTGATGAAGGTAAGGGTCATTTTGTAATGACTTAAATAGGATATTTTAAACTTATAATAGCCAATAGTTTTGTGGTATCTTGTGACTTGTAATCTATTTGTAGCACAATAAAGAGTAAGCATGATGCACTATCCTTCCTGTAAAAATTCTCGGGTAAAGAAATCAAAGATAGAATTCTGACTATCAGGAATATATTCAATATCAAAATAAAAAATACTTAAAATGGATTGCCATCGAGCAAAAATATGTTTAGTACCAATATTTTGAACATTTTTTTCCAAAACATATTTAGCACTTTTGCAATCAACACGTAATAAGAATTTTTGATTTAAAATGTCATCTTGAAATTTACTAATACATAAAACAATAGATAAGATTTCTTTTTTAATAGTACTATAATTTTTCTGTGCCTTGGTTACTCTATTTTCATTGAAGAGAAGGAAACTGACTTTTATGCTGGCTAAGCTTGTAAATTGAAGAGAAGTAATTGACTTGTTCTGTTAACTCAGAATGGATGATTTCTGGGATGGCACCATGCTGTGACCACCATCTCAGGAACCAAGAAGGGAATTCTAATTTGAATTTGTGGTCAAATGAGAAAAACCAAGAATGACTATATGACTCATTTTGATATAGAAGGATTTTGAACCAAGCATCAATGTAATCATAGTAACTATATTGTATATCATGGTAGGGAATGTCTCGTAGTAGAAAAGTGAGACCCCATTCTTCCATGAAAATAATATTATGAATGTACAAGGAATAATAAATGATTTTACTGATCTGAACACGATCATAGATAGGTTTAATGACTATTGACTTATGGTGGAAAAGAATATCCTTATAAAAGTTGTTATTTCTGATTCTCTCTAATCTATCTTCGTAATTGATTCCAGTCATCTTTATTCTGTTTAACCTTATCATCTCTTTTCCACTTTATCAGTAGCCACCCACCTTTCGTCCCGCATCCTGTATGAGTCCTTAGGTTTAGGCAGTTAACGGAAATAGGGGTTTTCGAAAAGGGTATGAGTGAACACATTGTATGTGAAAATATGATAAGTTAACCCAAAATTTAGATTTCTGACAATCTTTTATAAATTTAGAAATATGAGTCAATTATTGAAAAGCAACTCTTCAATTAACTTTAGGTCTACAACATTAGCTCCTATACTTGATAACGATTTACTTATTAACGAAAAAGAACATCAATTTCAAGATGTTAAATTTGATTTAAGTTGCAATATCCGTAAAGTAAGGATTAAAGAAATCTACAAAACCAGTTTTTTACAATCAGCCTTTAATGTAGATTTACAGGTCAAAATTGTTGAACAAGTTTATGCTTTAACTAAAATTAGAGAAACTTGCCAGTTATTATCCAAAGAGTCAATTAAAAAAATATCAAAGATGGTCATAACTTATTCATCTAGGATTAATTCAAGTTGGAATCAAACCATTAACTCAACAAGGTAAAAATACTTTTGTTCTTTTATGCTTAAGAGATGCACGATTTATTAATTATCATGATAGACTAATGGGTATGATGGAATCAAGCCTTCATAAAGGACTTGTTCACTTTAATTGTTTTCCTGATTTTACTTTAAGTCTTAGAGATCCTCATATATTAAAAGCTGAAAAATCTAGAAATCCCCTAGATATTGATTTGTGATTATGTATCAATTTTAAGCAGTAAACAATAATCCCAATCAAACAATCAAGACAAATCGACACAACAATTTTACGTGGAAAAAGCACAATTGGACACCTCCAATTGTGATAAAAAAACCACGGGCAACAGCCATAAAACAATCCACTAAGAAGATATAAATGAATTACACAGGTATACTCTTAATTACCTAGCAAATCTACGCCCGAATTGAACCAACCCCTATGTGCCTCTTCCAACCCCGTCTTCACTTCGGAATTGTCTTGACGATGAGCCACGCCAGAATCCACCAAAGCTTCAGGCTTGAATTCTTCAGAATCCACCGAAGAACAACTCTCTCTTTTGTGTAGAACAAATAAATAATTCTTTGATGTATACTCTTTAAACCATGAGTTGAATACTCAATCAAAACATCAAAGAAAACTAGCAAAATATCCCCAGATATAAACTCTAGAACCCAAGAAGAAGATCTGGAGTAGTAATCCTAGTTTTGGACTAAAACAAATACTTACAGAAATCTGGGATTGCGAAGCTCGCTCGAGCGAAGACTCTCTCGCTCGAGCGAGGAACCAAAAATGCGTGTTTTCCATAAGTGGCTTCGCTCGAGCCACGCACCCTTCGCTCGAGCGTACATTCATCTCTTTTAGGTTTTTGCCAGACGCAGTTTTCGCTCGAACGAGAACTCCTTTGCTAGAGCGAGCAAGGACGGACATGCACCTTCGAATGCAATTTTGCATTTTGCTTCGGGGGCGCTGCCCCTCGACCCCGCCGTGGCGCTGCCCCGGACCCGCTAAGGGGCGCTGCCCCCTCGAGCCCCGCGAGCTGACCGGGCAGCTCGATCCCCGTCATAATCAGCGAAGTGGCAATCTTGAAAGTATTAACATCACAAACTTCTCTGCAAGGCACAATTCGGGTTGGATTCGCATCTAAACACTCATAGCCTCACTGAAATAAAAAGTGCAAAAATAAGTACAACTGAAAGGAGTTTTGTCAAACGGGATTGCGAAGAATAAAAACCTAACAAAAGCATTAACATTAAATATTCAATTGTCTGGCGCATTCACTAATATGTTAGCTAATGTTCATAATATTGCTTTGATTTATTGCATTTATTATAAATGTATTAAAACTAATCTCAATGTTCAAGCTTTAAATAAAAGTCCAAAAGATAAAACATTACTTATTCAAGATAGTACATATGAAACTAATATTTCAGTCCCCAAAATGATTTGTTGGAACGATATTACTCTTCATGAAGACTGGGTTACAGTTAATGAAAATTATTCCCAAAATCAACAATCTTCTACTAGTCAAGATATTCAAACTATTCAACAATTTAATGATGGTTCAGTTTATATACGCTTTAATTGCCTTCCTAGTCACTCATCCCGTCATAATACTTCTAGTATCCCCACCGACTTAGAAGATGATGAAATATTTAATACACCTCTATTTACTCGCAAAGATAGGAAAGTTCATCTTTGTGAACATTCAGATAGTAAATTAAAAGGAATAGATAATTCCTTTACTTCCCAAATTAGTAAACCAATTTATTCAACTCACACACATCTCCATGAAGATGAAACCACATCTCAGGATTCACCTACTCAGATTGATTTTGAAGTCCTTCCCCCGATTAACCCACAATTATTAGCTCTTAGTAAACCTTTTACTCCAGAGTTTAATAAACTCTTGTAAACACCCCATTTTGACCAGCCTTAAGACTTTGGCGCTTTTTTTTTATTATCCAATGATGATAATTAGAATGTGTTTCTCACAAAATCCTCAGTAAGAGAGATGTAATTTGAACTTTAATCCAAACCTTCACCATTATGGCCAAATTGTTTTAAACTACTAAATATTTCATTAGTTTAGTATTTTGTAATTTTGCATAATTTTATGTAGTTGTTCATATTTTTGGTATTTTTATATAAATTGGTATAAATTATATATTTTATATATTATATTATATATATATATTATATAATAAAAACATTTGTGATGTCGGTCAGCTCGGCTGCTGCCATCAAACATATATATTATATATTATATTATATGTATATAGATATATATTATATAATAAAAATAATAAAAAAACATTTGTGATGTCAGTCAGCTCGGTTGCCAACATCAAACATATATATATATATATATTATATTATATTATATTATATTATATTATGTTGCTTATATAACGTAAGGGAGATGTTAAAAAAAGGAGGGGGAATGATTCAAGAGAGTTAGAGAAAAAGGAGAGTAATTTTGTCTACATTTCAACCTTGAGCCAAAATACTTCCAAACTTCCATAACTGTTGAAATTCCTCATTTCCATACACCAAAAACACTCCATAATTTCGGATTGAGGATTTGAGAACACATTTCCTACACTTGAGGGTGATCAAGAGGGAGTTTGTGAACTAAGGAGTTCATCTTTTCCTTGAGAGACGAATTTCACAAACCTTTCTTTTTCTTGCATTTCTTACTTATTTAGCTCATTTCCTTTGATTTATTGTTATATTGTATATTGTTGTAATCTAATTGAAAGTGATGAATTGATGTCCCATATATGTTATTTTTAGCATGAGAAAGAGACCTTCCATGCTAAATAGTTTAATCTCTTTTGAGGTTTATTATCAGGGCATTACATCTCTCTCATGCCAAGAACAACTCCTTGTTTGACGCTTCTTTCCATTTAGAGGACTTAAACTCACCATTGGACTTAATGAATTAAAGAACGGATGGTAATTTAAAATTGAGTAACTAAAATTAAGGTTAAAATGGTGCAAGATAATAATTTGGTTGTGCTTAATCGGACGTTAATTGAACACATGGAAACTTAAGGCAGTTTATACTCATTAGTGATGAAATGATTCAAGTTTCCAAGGTCACCACTTCCCTTGATCAATTCCATGAAAGAGAAGAGGTTAGAGTCATATTTTGTTGCATTTATTGAATTTGCACATTTTGATTCACA
This sequence comes from Camellia granthamiana, assembly GCA_036172215.1. Classification (NCBI taxonomy): domain Eukaryota; kingdom Viridiplantae; phylum Streptophyta; class Magnoliopsida; order Ericales; family Theaceae; genus Camellia; species Camellia granthamiana. Next base: position 98,574,795 of record CM069914.1, read on the forward strand.
AGCCATCATGCAATGAAATTGTTTGAGTTAGTGGTTTGTGACTTAAGTTCACTTCTCCTTTGATTCGTTCATGAAAAGAAGGGGTGAGTTGTGTAGACAACCCTAGAGAATACCCTGTGCATGCTCTATTTGTCCTCTGTTGCAACAAGGTGAACTGGGCAGCAGTGGCCGGCAAGCCACTTTCCATGGCCAACAGTGGTCGGCAGACCACCCTTGATGGCCAGCATCCCTCACCAGTGGCCGGCCGGCCACTAATGCAAAATTCAGTATTGTGTTCCTTTGGCGGAGTAGAGCTATTCTGGAAGTGGGCAACAGTGTATGTATTCTATTGTGCAACAGAGGCTCTCTAGAAGCAAAACAATGGCTTTTCGGATGGAAATCGAGCATGCGCATGAACATTCCTCGCTCCCCGAGGCGGAGTAATTAGTTGTTTAGCTTACTTACTTCTTTTAATTATACTTGTGTTTTAATTATTTAATTAGCTAAAGTAGTTAATTAGTTGTGAGTTAATTTATTTCATTTGGTTTGTAATATTTAATTAATTAATTAGCTTAGCTTAAATAGTTAGCTAGTTAGTTTATTCATTCGGACTCTCCTTCGTGAGAGCATAATGTTGTAATAATGGGTATGTCTTCCAACCCCAAGTCTTTCTCCTTTTTATTTAACTGCTTATGATAGTTAGTATAGGGACATCACTTTTAAATTAGCATTCTTCATGTTTGCATCTACTTGTATTGTATGCACCGAGGCTCGGTTCATCATTCCAACTGCATTATTAGTTTAATACTTATTTGAATACGTGCTTAAACCACATGCTATTAATTGATTCATATGCCATGTTAAGTAGTCGAGCCTATTTTAGATTGCATATCGCATGTGTTGCATTAGTCATATTGCATAGTTAGGAATCATGTATTTTTTCTAACTCTCTTATGTCTTTTTGGCTTGGAATACGAGGTGAGCTTTTACTTGATTTAGCATATTGCATGAGTGTGATTGTTGCCATGTCTAGCATGCTTACCATGAGACTAAGTGCTTAATTGATATACTTACTTGTATGCCTGTGGATGAAGGCTAATTGCTTGAATTGGAATAATTTGAGCCATACACATTTAAGCCCATTTTTCAAGTGGCAAATTCAAACTCTTTTCAGAAAACAAACATGACTCAAGTGTTCCAATTTTTGCAAGTTAGTCTATACTTGTATGTGCACATCACATAGTAATGCTAGATTAATAACCGAAACAAGAACATATAATGCAAAGTAAGATTCATATCATGATTAGTAAAAGCCGATCTTTGATCGGGCGAGCGGGGGTGCTCAATTCATGACATTCCCCTCTCGTACCTAAGTTCCTGAGCCGAGACAATCTTGGTGATGACGGACACGTGGCCTTTGGCACGAGTCATGGGTTTCCTAAATTTTCCTAAAATAAAACATTTAAGTGGCAACTCTATATCTGGCAAACCAGTCTATTTTTTGCAATTTGATTCAAAATCGATTTTTCAAAAGATTCGCCGAATTTGGACTCTTTGGTGTTTATCTATTTCACATTACACTTGTTGAATCAGATTCAGAACTGTGGGAGTCCGATACTGTAGGGTTTATTTCGACTTCTGAAAGGTGGCGCGAAAAAGTCGAGTTACAACTCCATGCTGAATTTAAATCTAAAGCAAATAAGTCTAAACGACAAACCTATAGAAATAATTATAATGAACACCAACAATCCAAGATTACCAAGAAATGGTATAAATTTATGAACGAAGTAAATACTGAAATTCATTTCTTTGATTATCTTGAAAATTATTATCAAAAGATAAATACTATTACAAAAACTAAATGGAAAACTTCTCCTAATATTTTTGTTTCTTCCAGTCATCCCCCTCTAGCAACTATTCTCATTGAACATAAATGTGCTATTGTACATGCTTCTCCCTTTAAACTTCCTAGTGATGAATCTGAATTAAAAAAAGTAATTGAACAAAATAATTATACCAATCAATATTTAAAAACTATTGGTAAACAAATAGATAAAATAAAAACTTCTTTTGAGGATTACTCCACTAGTTATACATTCATTAATAAACCTTTAGACAAACCTCTTGTTAATCTTCCTAGCACTAGAAAACGGTTAAGCCTAGTTACCCAGGACAGTAATATTGTTGAAGCTATTGAACAATTGTGTACTAAGATATCTACTACATCTAACGAAAAAGGAATTATTGTCGTAACACAACAACCACCTGTTGAATTTAGTAGTGACTCCGACACATCCACAAATGAAATTGGTCAATTAACCCAACAATTCCAGACTACTAATCTTAACCGAATCACACATCCCAAAGTTAATCTTACTACTCGTACTAAAAATTGGTATCTTACACCTACACCTCCCGATCTTCAATTCGAAGAAGACAATATTAATAATCAATTTTTTGTTTCGGCTAAAAAATTATATGAATGGAATATAGATGGTCTTAGTGAAAATCAAATTCTTCAAAAATTAAAACACATATCTATGGTTGCAAATAGTTACCTTAGCAATTATCCTGATTACACTCAACCTGAAATAGTCTCTTTACTTACCTTTGGTTTTACTAGTATGCTCAAATCTTGGTGGGATATATATCTCACTTCAGATCTACGTGAATCTATACAATATGCAGTCTAATTAGATGAAAATGATGTCCCAATCTTTGATGAAGATATAGGATCAAGTAAACCTGATGGTATTAATACTTTAATATTTACTATAGTCAAACATTTTATTGGCACACCTTCTAATGTCCATTCTCGTATCCATGATCAACTTAGTAATTTAACTTATCCTACTTTAAGCGATTTTCGATGGTATAAAGATATTTTTACCTTTAGAGTCATGCTTAGAGATGATTGTACTAAGTCATTTTGAAAAGAAAAATTCATTAATGGATTACCTAATCTTTTTGCCCATAAAATTCGAGATGTTCTTAGTCAACTTATTGGTATTATAAAATATGATAATTTAACTTATGGTGATATAATTAGTACCATTCAAAAAGAAGGATTAAAAATGTTCATAGACATGAAACTTAGTCAAAAAGCTGCTAAGGATAAACACAAAGCTAAATACGAATTAGGAAATTTCTACGAACAATATGGTCTACCTCCTGTTACACCATCACGACGCAAACATAATAATAAGAGATCTTCACACAAATACCCTGCTAAATATAAGAAGAAATATTCACCTACCAAATCACCTGATAAGTATTATGATAAACCAAAAAGGAAATATCACAAGCAAGCTAATCACTTTAAGAAGAAGTCAAAATCTACCAAAGATGTTACTTGTTACAATTGTGGAAAAAAGGTTCATTATTCTAATAAATGTAAACTTAAAGAAAAACTTAAGAATAAGCTTAATCAACTACAAATTACTGAAGAAAATCAAAGTCAAATATTCGACATATTTAAACTGACTAATAACCCAAATCAATCTCCTGTTCAGTCTAGTCCATCATCCAGTGACACCACTCCTTTGAGTGATACTTCTACTTATTATTCTTCCAGTGAGAATACTGACGGAGAGATTGAATTAGGATGTAATGATATTTGCTGTAAACAAATTAATGTTCTTAGTAAATCACAACAAGAAAAAGATTCTTTAATAGAATTAATTAGTAAATTAAAAAATCCTGAATTAAAAAGAAAATACACTAATAAGTTAAAATCTTTACTAATAAATAAAGACAAAAAACCCCATCAAGATAAACCAATTATTAGTCTCACAAATACTTTAGAAAGATTCTAAAAAAATAAACATAAAGAAATCATTTTACAAGATTTACAAAATGAAATTAACCAAATTAAACTAACCATTCAAGAATTAAGAGCTAAAGACAAAACATTAGACGAAAAAATTGCAATATTAAAAATCAATAAAAATCTTAATGATTTCCAAAATAATAATGATAGATGAATATAGCTCTAGTCCTGATCCTAGCCATGTCATCTTTGATAATCCATCAACTAAATCTAATAGTGATAATCACAATGATAGTCATCGTTTAAATATTATTAATAGAATTCATATTCAAAAATGATATTTAAAAGTCAAACTAGTTATTAATGATTTTAAAATAGAAATCATAGCCCTCATTGATACCGGCAATGATTTAAATTGTATTCAAGAATGTTTAATCCCCACAAAATATTATCATAAAATTAGTGAGCAATTAAGTTCTGCTAATGGAAATCAAATGCATATTAAATATAAATTACCCAAAGTACATATTTGTCAAAATAATATTTGTTTTAAAACATCCTTTGTTCTAATCAGAAATATGACCGACAAAGTCATCTTAGGAACTTCGTTTATCTTTTTACTATATCCATTTACCACTACTAACCATGGAATAACCACACAAGCTTTTGGTCAAACAGTGACTTTTAAATTCTCATCTCCTCATGAAATCAAAGAATTAAATCAATTAAAAAAATATTCTACATCCCAATCTATTAATCGATTAATCAAACAACTCAAATTTATCAAAGAAGAAGTAAAATACAAAACAATTAAAACTCAATTGACTAATCCAATTCTTATATCTAAAATTGATGAATTTAAAAACCATTTAGAAAATACCGTTTGTTCCACTTTACCTAGTGCTTTCTGGCATAGGAAAAACATGTAGTTACAATCCCTTATATTAAAAATTTTAGTAAAAGACAATTCCTACTAAGTCTCAGCCTATTCAAATGAATCATGAATTAGTGAAAATGTGCAAAAAAGAAATTAATGAATTATTAAAAAAATAATATCATTAGTAATAATAAGTCGCATTGGTCTTACCTTGCTTTTTATGTTAATAAAAATGCTAAACTTGAACGTGGTGTTCCAAGATTAGTCATTAATTATAAACCGTTAAACAAAGTTTTAGAATGGATACGCTATCCAATCCCTAATAAAAAGATCTCATCAAAAGACTTAGTCAAGTTGTCATCTTTAGTAAATTTGATCTTAAAAGTGGATTTTGGCAAATACAAATTCATCATGACGATCGCTATAAAATTGCTTTTACTACACCTTTTCGCCATTACGAATGGAATGTCATGCTCTTTGGATTAAAAAATGCTCTTAGTGAATTTTAAAACATAATGAATGAAATTTTTAATCCCTTTAGTCATTTTTCTATTGTTTACATAGATGATATCCTCATTTTCTCTAAGTCAATCAATGAACATTGGAAATATCTTAATTCATTTCTTCATATTATCAAATATAATGGTCTAGTCATTTCTGCTCCTAAGATTAAGCTATTTCAAACTAAAGTTAGATTCTTAGGTTATGATGTCCACCAATGTACTATTCTTCTTATCAGTCGATCTATTGAGTTTGTTTCTTAGTTTCCTGATGAAATCTTAGACAAAACCCAATTACAACGGTTTTTAGGTTCCTTAAATTACATTGTTGAATTTTATAAAGACTTTAGGAATACTTGTCAACCCTTTTTTGATAGGTTGAAATATAATCCACCTCCTTAGTCTTCTACTCATACTACTATTGTTCAACAAGTCAAAATATATCAAGACCTTACCTTGTCTTAGCATTCCTACTGAAAATTCATTCAAAATTATTCAGACTGATGCTTCTGATGTTGGTTATGGTGGCATTCTCCTTCAGAAAATCACTCCCCAGTCATCTGAACAAATTGTTCGTTTTCATTTTGGTATTTAGAACAAAGCATAGAAAAATTATAGTACTATGAAAAAAGAAATTTTATCTATTGTTTTGTGTATTAGTAAATTTCAAGATGACATTTTAAGTCAAAAATTCCTATTATGTGTTAATTGCAAAAGTGCTAAATATGTTTTGGAAAAAGATGTTCAAAATATTGGTACTAAACATATTTTTGCTCGATGGCAATCCATTTTAAGTATTTTTGATTTTGATATTAAATATATTCCTAGTAGTCAAAATTTCATCCCTGATTTCCTTACATGAGAATTTTTACAGGGAGGATAGTGTATCATGCCTACTCCTTATTGTTCTACAAATAGATTACAAGTTACAAGATACGACAAAACTATTTGCTATTATAAGTTTATAATATCCTATTTAAAGTCACTACAAAATGACTCTTACCTTCAATTCAATCAGATTATTAGTTATTGCAATTTCATTGCTCATTACACTAATCTAGTTAACTTTCATATGGATAGATTAGATGTCCTTAGTAGATGCTAATCTAATTCTATCATTTTTCTTTCAGATGTCAAGCCACAAACCTACTACAAAACCTCTTGCCATTATGCCAACCAGTCAACCCATTGTTGCACCTCCAATTGATTTAGTCAACCGATACCAAATTCTTGGTAATATTCATAAACCTAGTTACACTTCGGCTTTGGCTTCAGACTCTTTTGCCTGCCAATCAATTATACCTATGCCTCCTAACATATCTACCTCAAGAACAGATTATATTCTTAAACAGTCATTCAACCTTTTTTTACAAAGAACCAGTCCATAAAAATATCCACAATGTTCTTGAATTAGTCAAATCCTATTTCCCTAATGGATGGCATTTCATTCATTCCCATCTCGATAAGTCAATAACCTTTTATAAGGATATTCTTTTCCACCATAAGTTAATAGTCATTAAACTTATCTATGATCGCGTCCAGACCAGTAAAAGCATTTATCATTCCTTATACATTCATAATATTGTTTCCATGAAAGAATAGGGTCTCCCTTTTCTACTACGAGACCTTCCTAACCATGATATACAATATAGTTACTATGATTACATTGATGCTTAGTTCAAAATCCTCCTACATCAAAATGAGTCATAGTCATTCTTGGTTTTTCTCATTTGACCACAAATTCAAATCAAAATTCCCTTCTTGATTCCTGAGATGGTGGTCACAGCATGATGTAATCCCAGAAATCATCCCTTCTGAGTTAATAAAACAAGTCAATTACTTCTCTTCAATTTACAAGCTCAGCCAACATAAAAGTCAGTTTCCTTGGTTACTCCATTTTATGTCCAAATATAAAGTCCCTTGGATTTTTAAATGGCAATACAGTCTATCCAATAACATAGTTAGTTGTCAACATTTTGTTAAATGGTGGGATGCATTCAAAGCCCATCGTATTATTGAACAAGTCCACAGTTAACATTCATGTCCCAACTCCTGCAATGGTCAAGTCTTAGCAAAACCCAAATGCTTCAATCACACAAGGAAGACCACTTCCTCTCACTACAGTCAGATTTGGAAACCCATCAACCAGCATTGAACCTTCCAAATCCAAGTCCTCCAAGGTCAAAGCCCAAAGCAAAGCCTAAGTCAATCTCTAGTGATGAATTGATCCAAATGGCCAAATTATTAATGGCCCAAGCAAAGTCACAAATTAAAGATTCAACCTCAGATGATTCAGGCTCCTTTAAAGCCTTAACCAGTCATGATCGAGATATGGTCGACACTTCCAAAATGCTCAGGACCCATAAGTCTAAAAAAGTCATTGGATTCCATATATATACATCAGCTTCAGATACATTTCACCTAACTTTTCTCTTTCCCTTTCCAAATCTGTTCTCAAATCCTCCAACAAAACACAGCATAAGTAATTTAGTTACCAGTAAATGTCACCGTCACACAATGGGTTCAATTACCATATGATGAGCTATGTAAACAGAGATTCATAATGCTTTCCAAAAAAAAACAAATTCAGCAATGCCATGTATTGAAAATTGCATATGCCTACAAGAAGAAAAGAAAAGAAAAGAAAATCTGTATATGCCCACCTAGATAAGAAACTCTGTAACTTCCATCTTTTCTATAGTTATCCAATTTTCTTGATCTACCTCAACTGCAATGCTTATCGATCTCCATTGATTAATGGCTATAATTTTCCATAAAACAATAATAAATCAAATCGAATGTGTAACACATATGAAGAGAGCATAAGATGGAGTACTTTTATTTACATTTTCTTCAAAAATCATACAATTCGAGTTCAGAGGGAAAACTTATTCACAGTTCAAGAAAACAACCAATTATTCTGAAGTACAAAAAATTCCCTACAGTATTATGCTCTCTCCTTAGCATGGCTAGGCTAGATAACCCCCTTCATTTTTAATTTTATTTTTTTCATAAGGGGAAAATATTCTGAACTCGACTCTCTCTTGAGTACTAAAAGAACTATGATTCCTTCTTTTAATTGACTCAGTTACCAGGGGGAGCTCTATAATATGCGGGAACCATTACAGGGAAGAACATTTGTCTGACTCCTTCTGCCTTTATAATTGGAAAAATGATACCCGATGCACCCTGAAATGAATCAAATTAAAAAGACACATTACTAAACAAAGAAAGCAAATTTAAGGAAGAAAAAGAAATGAAAAAAATCAATCAATTCTGTTTATTTATTGCAAAATGATGGACATACTGACCGAAATCAATCTGGCTCCAAGCCACACTCGTTTGGGTGAAGGAAATGGAAGCAACAAGCGGCCAACGCCATAGACAGCAACGGCAAAGAAATGGAGAACGAGGCTCAACGGGCGAGGGTTTAGGCCGGACAGTAGAGAGACAGGTCCATTTGAGAAAATTCCACCAAGGCTCAGATAATCAAAACAAGCTCTGCGCATTTCTTGCCTTGCTTTGTCAGGGGATGCACAGAAAACCTTGTACAGTGCGCCTGCCAACGTGTTTATTGTGGATGCCACCGGCTGCAGAAGTGGATCAATGGAAACAAGATCAAACCATTTTGTAAATAACAACTCCAAATTCTTGCTCATACTAATGAGTTTAAGTTTATTCTTCCTCAATTCAATAACTCTTTAACATAAAAAAATGGACAAAGCATGATACAATCGACAATGTTGATGAATAGAATGTCTATGCTACGACTCACCTTACGCAACGTGTAGAACGATTCAAGATACTTGCACAAGGCAGTGGCATCATTGAGATCACGTAGTGGTCGGAGAAGATCCCTTAGCACAACAATGTCCGATAGAGCCACAGTCATCCCTCCTCCGGTTAACGGATGTCGCATATTAAATGCATCACCCATCAGAAGCGCACCGGGAGTGGGATGGGGAGCAGCAGGCATGCTTCTATTTGGCATTGTTCTTATGTTTCCTTTGTCAATTGCTGCTAAGAAGGACTTATACAATTCAGGAGGAATCTGAAACACAAAAATCACTTCATGAATCAAAATTTAGTGCTAAAAACAAAATGAGAAGTGTTTTCTGTTGAGTGTGTTTTGGAGACCTGAGGAGCAACCACTGTCTTCAAATATTGTTCCATTTCACCATTTGAAATGGAAGGTACCTTCTGCCCTGGTACATCAACAAGGCAGCGAATCTCGGTGCTGCTGATGGGATAGAACAGGATTGGAGAAGGGTCAGCAAGAATAACGTGCCCGTGATTCGCATGTGGGAGCTGACAGTTTTCCAGGACCAAGCCAACAAAACAGGAAGGCACATCTACCTGTAGAGAGTGAAATTTGATTATGTTTGTGTCAAGTTCAACAGAATGTGGATAACTAAACTTGCTGATGAGTTCCAAATCCTAAACACATGAGCAGGGTATCTTGAATCCAAGTTTCTACTAGGAAAAGAACTAGAGACCTAAACACTACATTTGTTTCAGCAGAAAATGTTTTCCACATTTTCTAGTTTGTACAATAAAAAATGAAAGTCAACAAAAAAAATAAACTTATTGAGCAGAAAATATTTTCTATTTTTGAAAAGTAGAAAACATTTACCAAACAAAACTGTTTCCAATGCCAATAAGCTACTACCACCATCACCACCAACATCCCCTACCACTACCACTATGACCACCCTACCAACATCACTTCCACCACCCTACCACTATTGCTGTTGCCGCCGCTACCACCACACCAATTTCACCACTACCATAACCACTAACATATTAGTTTCACGGTTGCAACTAAATATAAAAAAATATATAAATAAATATTGTTAAAAAAAATATTTTTTGCCAAAATAATCAAAATCTAAGTAGAAAACATTAGATGGAGTTATGAATAACAGAACAAGATTGTGGAATTGTAACATGATTAGGGGCACCATATTAACCTTGGAAGTGCAGAGAGAGCGTCGCAAATTCGAAAAACAACCATCACAGACAATTGTGAGTGGAGCAAATGCTGCGGATTCCTGACCATTCTTGGTCTTGTATTGCACTCCTTGGATTGTCCCCTTTTCTTCAAGTAGAGATGTGACTGTTCCTTGTTCTAATGTTACGCTATCAAGTTTAAAAGTGGAAATTGATTAGAAATTGAGAATGGCTTATTGGTCAAATAAGTCTGCTTTGCACTAACTAGCATTCGTTGATTAAGTAATTAAATAGCACAAAGAATTTTGCATTCTACATTACATCAAGTTCTACTTTAATTCTTTATATTTTCATAATCGTAAAATGTGACACTTCCATTAATTTGATATTAAATTGCCTAACGAAAATTGTCATGTGACCTTCATTTAAGAATTTTTTAGGATAAAAATGCAGTTTTCTTATGAAAGCAAAACCAAACATTTTAGGAAGGGAAGAGGAAACAAAAACAATACTTGGGAAGAGATGCAGCTTTCTCCCTCATTCGCTGTATGAAACGCCCGTTGTGAAAGCTTCTTCCGGCCACATCAGAACCAAAATTTTCCAAAGGGTAAGGCAGTTTAGCATCTCTACCATCCTTATACAGAGCATATCCAATTATTCGCTGGGCATCAATCTCATTCAGAGCATCTGCACAATGCACATATATACATGTATTAATATACTGTCACTACTATTTACATAATACCCACACCCTAATTCTAAGACAAGAACAAGCATAAATAAAAGAATCAAAACAAAAAAATTACAACAAATTTTATTGCGAAGCAGAGAATTGTTCTCATGGAACAGATTCTATTCTAGTACTGTTGTGAGATACCTTCATGTACTTTTATTTGTAAGGTGGTTTTTAAAGAAACGGAGGGCAGAGTATGTTAGCTTGAGGCCCAGAGCCGAAGTAAAAGTTACTCAATTATACGCTGTCCAGGCCCATGTTAGGTCTAATGGCAACACCCCAGACCAAAATTGTTAGTGCGATAGCTAGTGATAAAACTAGGAATTTAGCCGAGGAGGCAATACTACGTCAAATCGATTTAGGAGACAAAGTAGTGTGGTTTGATTTAATAAACAAATCAATTATCAATATTTCAAAATTATTCTAAAAACAATCGTGCCATTAAAATTTATAGAACTCTCATGCAATACAAATAAAAATTATTATAATAAAAATGAAAATATCAATAAAATACACATAATAAAAGGAAAGGCTTTCTTAAATTTATTTATGAAGCAAATAAGGAGTTAATCTATGTTCCTATTTTAGACAATGGTGTATTGTGTTTATTGAAAAATTGAAAAAAGAATAAAAAAAATTAGAGGCATGATATAAATATACAGTGTGATTTTAAAAAAATAGAGGGAGTGTCAGTGTAATTTACCTAAAGGAAAATTGTAAGTAGTTGAGATACTTACAATAATATAAGGCGGTTGAATTAAGAAATTTCAAGTTTTGTAGTTCTTATTATGCATAGTAAATTTGATTTACTCCTCTTGGTGGAGGTAGACATACTCCTGAACTACATATATTTTTTATCTTGATATGTAATTGGAATATTAAGATCTGTTTGGCAATGATATGTATTCTATAGCTTTACCTTGAAGACCCAACTCAATTAGTTTCAAATAGCCTCCTGGTTGAAGAAGTTCACCAACAATTCTATCCGGCTCACTTAAGTCTCTCTCGATTACGTGTACTCGCCGACCATCCTGCAATGATTATAGATGATTAGACTCAAACCCAACAGAACTAAAAAAAACACATGTACAGAAACCATCTAATAACCAAACAAATCTTGTCATGATGCTTTTCTTTTTTGTTGGTTCGCCCACATCTTGTGCCTTTTATACATGGGAGAGGATTCACTCCGGTTGGATTTTCCATTTTGAGAGTGTTGTTGGATCTCCCGTGGGTCTACCATGGAATCCGCATCGATGATCCGAACAGTTTAATATGTAAAACTTATTGAATACTTTATTCTTATAAAAAAAATCACGTTGATTGAATATCGATAGTCATTTGATCAGATCAAATTTGTATCAATAGTTTATTTTAAAAATTATACTTGCTGTTGATACAAATGAGATATGATCAAGTGATTATTGATATCTGATCAATGTAATTTATTACAGAGATGAAATACTCGACGAACCCTATATATTAAACGGTTCGAATCATTGTTGCAGACTCTACACGGTGAGCCTACGAAGGCCCAACAACACTCTCCAATCTGATTTAGATTGAAGAGAAGTCTTTCCTTTATACATCGTCTTCAATAGCTGGACACTATGTGATTAGTTTCTTGCACAATATAACCTGTCGTTTAAAATAATTTGATATTTTGCCCAAGTTTCGACAAAAATTCCCCTATTTCCCTAATAAAATTCAGATAGAAAGGTATTGGAATTTATTTAAATACAAATTGAATAAATTAATGACTAAATTAACATAATTAAAATATCATTAAGACTTAAAATGACACAATTAAATACAGAGAACCAAAATGATAGAATTGTCATTTTGGTATCCGCTCGGGAACTCATTTTCTTGTCAAAACTTATTTTAGCCACTTTAAAAAATAGAATGCAAGTCAAGAAGTTAAGAATGTGTCAAATAAATTATTATTATTACAATTATTTTATAAAAATGATGAGTGTGTGTAAATTATTATGTAAAAAAATTGGGAATAATGTTTTAGAGCACTAAATTGGGAACTCTAGAGCATCACTAATGATGTGGCACAGTGGCCCCCACCAAAGTGATGTGATGTTTTGGCTTGAGTTTGGAGGGTTTTTTTTTTTTTTTAGCTCATTAGAGCTATTAGTGGTCCAAAAATTAATGGGATGAATCACCACTCAAAAATTGGTATCTCTAAATTATTTTTTTCTTTTTATAAACTTATTTTAAATCAATAACCTAACCTAACTTTTTAGCCCAACTCATTTTTGAAAGCCGACAGAGACCCAAAAGGACGTGAAGTGCAGGGCTTTAAAGCTGAAAGTAGCCGTTAAAAAAAGGTTGTTAATTTGTCCACTCCAAGAAAAAAACTTCCTCCTCTGTAACACATCAACTAATGCTAATGCTCATATCCAACAACACTGCTATGATTGATCAAGGATTTAATTATACAAGTGCCTCCTTATTATAAATTAATCAAGACAAAAAAAATAGAATAAAATGAATTAACATTATTATTGTTATATTTGAATTATAAATTTAAAGAGAAAGAAATAATAAAAGACATGGAATAAAAATAAAAAATAAAAAGTTACTTTCCCCACTTTTTGGTTTATGGTTGAGAAAATTAAAATAAAAACAAATTAGTCAAAAAAAAATAATTTGGTTTATTTCTCTTTATTTTTTACACTTTTTTTTAGGAAAAAATTAATGAAACATTCCTCTGTAACTTTAGATGGTAGGAGAGATCCAATATATATATATATATATTTGTTAGTAAAGTCTTTTGATGAAAAACTTCTAAAATCATATTAGAGAAATTTCAAAATTTTTCTATGAAATCAAATAAATTTCTCTACGTCAAGGCGAAAAATTTATGTGTCGAATTTTCTCTGTGAAAATATTGAGATATCCTAACTATTATGAAATATTATATATTTTTTATTTTATAAAATCTTGATATCAGAAATCTTTAAAAAAAAAATCTCATTTTTTTAATATAAAAAGTCAATTATTTCCAAATATTATTTTTTCACTGCTTATTTCAACAATAAATTAAAAAATTACTTCCCAAACCAACCCGCACTGGGTGAATTGATCAACTACTGCATCTAAACAGATGAATCAATTGACTCCTTAAAACAGAGTCGTGTATACGAAGTTGACGAATAAAGTCCGATATATATGTGTGAATCCAAAATTCTTAAGGCGTGTTTAGATTTATAGATTAAGAATTAAGAATTTTGTGAAAGGAATAATAATAATAATAAATGAAATAGAAAATTAAAAAGAAAGAAAAATGCCTTTTTTGGTCAATAGACAAAAATTTACAATATTAAAAGAATTATATCGGTACAAGTCTAATGACAAAAAATGATAATGCGAAAGAAAATAAACAATACAACAAAAATATTTAAAAAAATAATTCACTAATAAATAATTTCACATAAAAAATTTTGGTTTAAAAATAATTCACTAATAAAAATTTCATATAAAACAATTTATTCAGAATAAAACGGTAGTGATATCTTTAAAATTATAAATTAAAATAATAAAGGTTATGATTTGAAATGAAAAAACACAACAAATTATATCATTCTATTTAAAAATTTTGTACAAACATTCTATATATCAAAAAATTCATACAAGTTGTTTATGGATTTTTATTTTTATTTTTTTTCCATTTTCCTTTCTATCTAAAATTCAAACACAAGGTAAAAAAAAAAATTTTAAATTGTTCAAAAATTTGAAAAATGGATCCATAATGTCTGAAAAATTAGGAAACACTAGCTTCAGTTATAGATATAAATGATAAATGATATACACACAAAGAATATGCATATATATACATCAATATGATTCATGTGTGCATGAGAGCGAGAGAGAGACAGAGAGAGAGAGAGAGAGAATTATTACTTTGCCAAGAGTGTAAGCGAGTGCAGAACCAGCAACACCAGCACCGACAATAATGACGTCGGAAATTCCATCAATCTCGGCCCGGTGAGATCCATTGACAGAGGTCTTGACGCTCTCGTGACTCTGAATCGCCATTGAATAAGTTCTGTTCTTCTTCTTCATCGTTTTCATTCTGGAATTATACAATAGAACGAAACCTAACAGAGAAGCAATTACTCCGCCAAGAAGGTACTGGCAATCCATCATCATCATCATCTTCACCTCCATAAATGAATGAGAAATTGCGTATGGGACTGTGAATTTCAATTTCTCTCTCTCTCTCTCTCTCTCTCTCTCTCTAAAAAGATTTCTCTCTCTAGAATGCTGCTTTTTCCGCGTGGAGAGCGTTGGGGATGGAGTGAAACGTTGAGAGTTGTAACCGAAATGGCGCCTTTTGTAGACCAGAAAACAAAAGGAGGACTCCCTCCGGTTCACAGATGTTGTTCAGCCTGTGGAGTTTATTCCGGATTTTATTTTGATAATTTAAATTGCTAATTTTATCAAATATTTTGTATATTTTATTTTTAAAAAATTAGATTAATTTGATAATTGTAATTAGTTTATTTTGGAGTGTTTTAGAAAGATGGTTAAAAATTATTTTTTAACTTTTTTTAGCTTTGTTTGTGAGGGGGAAGTGGGTTAAAAGTTGAGAAGTGACTTTTAACTAATTTTCCAAAATAGGCCTTTGTATTTATCATAAAAAAATATATATAATCTATTTTTTTTATCTTTCATTTTTTTTTTTTTTTGTAAAAAATATAATAAATTGAATTAATTTCAATTATCAGGGTTGGTGGCCTGGTGGAGGATGCGGCACATTTCCTAATCGAGAGCCAGGGTCGATTCCTGGGAGGGGTGTTTGAAATCTCTTTGAGAACACGCTCATACTCTCCTCGAACCCTGTCCCCTGCTGCGGCGTGTGGATGCCCTCCATTGATACCCTGGTGGTGGGTCCCTCACTTGATGGGGATTAATTCCTAGCTAGCAACCGGTTACTCCGAGGCTAGGGCCCAACGGGACCATGATGACACCACAGAGCCCTTTTTTCATGTTAAAATATAATAATAATAATAATATAATTTTTTTTATAAATAAAATACATAAAATATATAACAAAATAAATTATTTGAATTATGAAACTCACGGACAACGCGTTCGGTCCATTTGGAGGGGATCCTCCTCCTACCAAAAAAATAATATATATATATATATAAAGCGAAATCGAATCCCGAAGCTTAAGCTGCTTGTATGAAAAGAAAAAAAAAAAAAATCCGTGTGGGCGCCTACCACTATTTACTTTCTTACTCTTTTTTTTTTTAATAATAATTTTTTTAATAGTATAATTATTATTCTTTAAAAATATTAATTTTTTAAAATTATTTTTTGATAGTATATTTTTTTGATAATATCAATTGTTATAATTGTATTTTTTGTATTAATGAATTTAAAGAAAAGAATAAAATAGAAAATTCATATTATTTTAGTCCTTAATTTTTTAAAATGAATTAATATTTTGGAATAATGAAAAATAAAATAAGGGACTAATAGTTTGGGACAGAGAGAGTATTATTATGCTTTTTTAAAAAATTATTTTAAGAGTTTTTTCAACTAAAAAGAAATTGTAAGTGTGCCTCCGTTTGGAAGTGGGTTGGCTTTTTGGCTTTTTTTTGCTATTTTAGCCTGGGTTTAAAAGTTTGGTTTGGAAGGGCTTTTTGACTTTTTGGATTTTTGACTTTTTTTGTGAGAGAGGAGTGTAATGATTATGGGTTGGATGTGATATTTTGTTTTTTGTGGCTAAAAAAGCCTATTTTGTCTTTTGTGGCTAAAATAGCCAAAAAAACCCAAAAAAATTCTTGCCAAACACCACCTGTATTGGTTAATCAAATTTAAAATAAATATATATTTCAAGTAAATATAAATGCATAAATAATTTTTATAAAATAAGATATAAACATGAGATAAATTATAAGTTTTTGTAAAAATCTTATGGCTTCGTTTGGGAAGTGGTTGGTTTTTTTACTTTTTGATTTTTTTGACTATTTTAGCCTAGGATTAAAAAGCCTGATTTGGGAAGGACTTTTAGCTTTTTTTGACTTTTTAACTTTTTTGTGAGAGAAAGAATATAACAATTATGGGTTGGATGTAATATTTTGTCTTATTGAATTAAAAAATTATTTTGTTTTTTGTGACTATTTTAACCAAAAAAGTCCAAAAGTTGGCTTCCCAAACGAAGCCTACATGTTCATAACACAATTGATACATTTTTAATGATATATATATATATGCTCTTATATAAAAATATATAATTATTTCAAATTTATTAAAAATTGTTGTTAAAGGCACTGCAAAACGAAATTTTAATACCATAACTTTTTCTCTTTTTTTTTTTTTGGAACGATTAATACGATAGCTACTTAAAAACGCCATACATTATGAGGAGTTCTACGCAAAATGATACTGTGGAACCAATCGCTATTATGAGTAAAGAATAAAAAATGAAGAAGTGTTTTAAATGGTTACTCATGATTAGACTCTTTGAAATAAGGGTAAAATACTAAAACACAAGTTGAGATTTGATAAATTTGCCACAAAAGAAAAAATTAGGGTAAATTATATACATGGGCCTTATAATTTATATGATGTGTTAAAAAGGTCTCTATTATTTTAATTTGTTTGATTTTATCCCTTAATTTAACGAATTGTGTCAATTTAATTCAATAAATAACGGCTGTTAAGTTTGGTAGACGAAAAGTCAAGCTATGTATCAATTTAGTCAATGTAATTTATACAATGTGTCAATTTGGTTCCTATCAAAATCGAGTAAATTAAAACAACAGGGACCAAAATGATACATTGTTTAAATTACAGGAATCAAATTGACACATTGTGTAGATTTTTCGTCTACCAAACTTAATAACCATTATTTATTGGACTAAAATGACACAATCTATTAAATTAAGGGATAAATAAAGTAAATTGAAATAACATGAACTAAATTAATACATCATGTAAACTACATAGACTATTTGTATAATTTATCCAAAAAATTAATAATAAATTCGTAGTTTAATTTATTTATTTTTAAATCTTGAAATTTGAATTGAAATTATGATCAATCATAAAACATCATGGTTAAGGATGAAAATTGTTTGATGTTAATATTTTCTAACGTTAGATTCCAAACATGCTATTATACATGGCTAAAATATTGAGGCTTCTTTTGGGAAGTGGGTTATAATTCACTTCTCGGATTATAACCCGTTTTTTTCCTCACAAAAAAGCTGTTTATAAGTAGCTTATAAGTAACTTTTAATCAAAAATTTAATTATAACCATCTTCCCAAAATAGCCCTAAATGAACCTTGAAAACCAAGACAAAAAAGATTAAAAGTAAGGCCAATTTTGGCATCTCCCTACAAAAGACAAAAAGTCAAAAAATTACTTAAAAAGTTAAAAAGTTATTACCATTCACCAAAAAAAATATTAAAAAATTAATTTTCCACACAAAAGTACAACTCAGCAATCATGTGTGTTTAGCTCTGTGCTGCGTTTATTAAGAAAAATTGCACAGTTTGGGTGCAATTTTCACACACTGCAGTTCAGCCCGTGAGGGCCCATCACAGGTCCCGTTTTGATAATCTGAACCGTTCAATGTGTAGAACTCGTCGAGTACTATAAGTCTATAAAAAATCACATTGATTGGATATCGATAACTACATGATCAAATCAATTTTGTACAAAAATAAGATAGTGTTATAATTAACGATTGAAAAAAAACAAATCTGATCAGATAGCTATCGATATCTAATCAACGTGATTTTTTATAGGCATATAGTACTCGACGAGTTCTACACATTGAGGGTTCAGATTATCAAAATGGGACCCGTGATGGCCCCCACGGGCCGAACAAAACCATCCAGTGCAATACCCAAAAAGTAGCTAATAATTTCTTACCATCAATTCGGCTGTATAGATTGTACAGTTGTACAACACACATCTCTAATCTTCTCCTACATACTTCTTTATACAATTTTTTAAGACACATTTTTTCATAAAAAATCAAAAAGTTAATTTAAACATTCATATTTTTTTCCTTAATTTTTTAGTTCAAAAAGACAAAAAGTGCACTCATTTAGAACACCCCAAACAACCCCTAAATTATGTAGTATTAAGAACTTAGCATTTGTTTTAATTGTGTATTTATAAAAGTATTCGTGAAACTTAAGCCCGGTTTGACAAGAATTTTTTTTTGACTAAAATAATCAATAAATATAAAAAAAAATATGAAAATAATTAATAAGATAAAATGTCACATCTTACACATTAATCAATTACTTTTTCTCTCATTATCATCTATTCAACTGCACACACAAAAAAAAAAAAATCCACATATTATCTCAAATATAACTTTTTTTCTTCTTATAAAACAGCTAAAAAATAAAAAAAAACCAAATAAAATAATTAAGTTTCCAAACGAGGGCTTAGGGCTGGTTTGGCTTATCCTAAATAAGCCAAAAGCCCAAAAAGTTACTTCAAAATCCAAAAAGATATCACTATTCACAACAAAAAAAAATTTAAAAATTAATTTTTCTACAAAAAGTACAATTTGAATTGATGCTTGTGCAGCGGCTGTGCAGCGGCTGTTGGCAAAAATAAAATGATTCGGTGTGATTTTCACACACACTGTTGTTCAGCCTGTGGAGGCCATCACGGGTCCCATTTTGATAATCTAAACCGTTCAATATATAGAACTCGTTAAATATTATATGTCTGTAAAAAATCACATTGATCAGATATCGATAACTATATGATCAAATCAGTTATGTACAACAAATGGATGGTGTTATAATTAATGATTGAAAAAAACAAATCCGATCAAATAGCTATCGATATCTGATCAACGTAATTTTTTATAGACTTATAGTACTCGACGATTTATACATATTGACAGTTCAGATTATCAAAATGGGACCCGTGATTACCCCCACAGGCCGAACAAAACCATCCAGTATAATGCCCAAGAAGTAGTCAATAATCTCCTACCCACCCTCTCTGCCGTGCTGCTCCCCACCGTAGGCCTATACCATTACTTTATTCCCCTATACAATTTTTTAATACATATTTTTTCATAAAAGTCAAAAAGTTAATCTAAACCTTCATATTTTTTTCTTAACTTTTTTAGTCCAAAAAGATAAAAAAATGTACTTTTTTAGGACATCCCAAACCAACCCTTAGTATTGAAAAATACTAATGTGAGGTCATTATTTTCTTTAGTCTTGATGGTAACTTATAATTGATTGTAATTTGACCTTAAATTTCGAGAGTTTATTTATTTATTATATTTTCATTATTAAACTTAAAGCGAGGGTGATTTTGTATTTTGCTTTAAAACATGGGTTATGATAGGGTGTATTGTTATATAAAGTAAGAGCACTACTGGAGAGTTCTAATCCAGCAATTCTAATGCCAGCTCTAATGAGCTGGGATGGAGGAAATAAAAAAAGAAAAAAGAAAACAAGACACAGTTCATCACTGGACCCCACTGCCAACACACTAGTGATGCATTTAGAGTTCATTTTTTAGAGCTCTAAATTATTTTTGATAAAGTAATGGAGTGAATGTTCACCAATGATTGCCTGGTTGTAAGGCAAACTACAAGAAAAAGCAGAGACGTGGCAATAGCTGAGTGACTCAAATCATCATCAATGCAATGCAGGCGGCCTGGCAGTGATGGTAATGTCGAACCTACACTAATTAAAATCTTCTCCTTCTTCTTTTTGTATGCTTCTAGGGATCTTTTAGAAGTGGGTAAAAAGTTAGTTTTTAATTTTTTATTTATTTTAAGTTATATTATTTTTCATATTTTTTACTTATAAAAAAATAAAATAGATTAAAAAAATAAAAAAATTAACTTTTTACTAACTTCTCAAAACACTCCTAAATAAACATTCAATTAATTTTTCCTACACTCATTTTTGTTTTTTTTAAATAGGCACAAAATTTATTATGTATATCACAGGATGAAAAATGGAGAAAGAAACTTGAATTGTGTATTTTATGCTCCCACTTTTCATTTTTCACTCTCTTTAAGATAATGTTAAATCGTCCCCTTTTGTTCAAATGTGATATAAGCTGGATTTACTAAATAATTATTATTATAGTAAATTATGGAGGTTTGAGGAGTATGCAGTTAATTTCACAAGTTTGATATAGTTATACTAGTTTTTTTAGTAAAATTAAAGTGGTCAAAATTAATATAAATAATTGGTAAATATTAAAATAAATAAAGTTAAACATATATTTTAGTAGAAAAGTGATAATAACAATTTTTTTTTTATTCATACGATTAAAGAATAATTAATAAAATATAACTCAAGTATTATGTGAATTAAAATCTTGAGAGAGACCAGTGTGATTATGTTGAAAGTGCAAAATTGACTGTATTTTTTTTTCAAATTTCAAAAGAGATAAGTATAATTTTCCTTTAATATTATTATTATTATTTCATAAATATTTATGAACGCAAAATAGAATAAATGACATAAACAAGAAAATCTCAAAAAAAATTCTCGGAATAACTTGAGTTAATTGTATGGGGCCTAGTCCATTTAAAATTGCATGGAGGAAAAAAAGCAATATTGAGGTCGATATTTGTTGTAGCTTCACTATGAGTCTCCTATGTTTAGCTTGCAAATTAAAACATGCATGTCATCATCTAATTATAGTACTACATAATGGTTCTCTATTTAGATTTTTGGACAAATATCAAATCATGATAAATTTTATAAATAGTAATAATTAAACTTTTAATTTTTTTTTATAAATTTGTAATTATTTTTTAAAAGTTCCACTTAATTGTAATTTTTTTTTAAATTTTCGTTAAAATTCTCCAAATCAAACAACAATATAGTATTATCCAAAAAAAAATTATTTAGAACAACATTCATAATTTAAAATTTAAGGTGAAGATTCATTATGATGATGGACTAACAAATTTAAATCTGTTAGGTGAACTTCAAATTCAAGATAATTTTCAATAGATAAACAAATCAAAATGTGACCCCATGACAACAACCATGAGGTCACTCTCATGCGAATCCCCCTCTTTTTTCTCTCTTTCTTGTTTTTCTATCAACATGTTGTTATCATCCATTTATATATATTGACAAAATAGGTTTTCATCCAATGCTTTTTTGTGTTTAACCCCATAATTTTCACATACAAAATTAGAAATTTTATGGGTAAATTACAAATACACTCCTGTGGATTTAATTAAAATACAAATTGTCCCTTATAGTTTTGGAAATTACATTCCACCCCTGAGATTTCTAACTTCATAACAAATCATCCATTTTAATAATAAATCATCAAGTTAATTAACAGTTTTCAATGATGTTAGAAATATGTTTTATTTAATAATTTAGATAATTTTATTATTGTATAGAAAATCAATTATAAATTTTATTTTTTTAGTTAATTTTGTTAAATAAAAAATACTAATAAGGAGATATTTGTAATTTTTCAAACTACAGTGGCAATTTGTACTTTAAGCAAATCTCAGGAGGTGTATTTGTAATTTATCCAAATTTTATTTAAGAAGAGTCAAGGTAAGCATAGAAAAAATAAATAACATTCGATTCTTAAGAATAATAATTTATTGTATGAACTTCATGAAAAAAAGTAGCAATTGAATACAATTATATAAGCAATTTCTTAATATTTATATCAATTATTTCATATAATTTTTTAGTTATATAATGTGAATAGTCATTTTAAAACATTTTATTGGTTAAAATAATTCACATAAATAAAAAAAATTTACTTCTATGATTTTTATAGTAAAAAATAACAAAATGCTGACATATTAAATTGATAAAATTGATGGTATTAGGTAATATGTGAAACCAAAATAATTAGGACAAATTACCAGCACCCCCTCAAGATTTGACTAAAATATAGATTTTTCTCTGAGGTTTGAGAAATTACAAATTGTCCTCGAGATTTATATTTACATAACAAATGAGGGGGTAATTTGTTATGCAAATATAAACCTCAAGGGGCGAGATGTAATTTCTCAAACCTTAGAGGAGAATTCGTATTTTAGTCAAATCTCGAGGGGGTGTTAGTAATTTGCCCAAATAATAACTAGGGACCATATAATAAAATATTATGAGACTATTCATAAAATAAAGGGCAAAGTACCAAAACCTTCTCGAGATTTGACTAAAATACAGATTTCTCCTGAGATTTGAGAAATTACATCTCACCCCTTGAGATTTATATTTGCATAATAAATTGTCGTTTGAGATTTATATTTGCATAACAAATTGTCCCCTCATTTTTTATGCAAATATAAACCTCAAGGAGACAATTTGTAATTTTCCAAACTTCAAAGAGAAGTTCATATTTTAATCAAATCTCGAGAGATGTTGGTAATTTGTCCAAAAATAAATGATCAATAAAATAAATCTAAAAACTTTTGTTCTTAGGGATGGGGAGAGCATGGCCCCCACCACCTTCGTCTATACTCTGCAAATAAAATTAAGGATAAATTAGACTCGCACCTTAATATTTATGTTTATTATAGTTTCTTTCTTACCTTTTTGAAAATTGTATCTCCCTCCGTCAAGTTTAAAATTTCATTATAGATTTTCTCCTTAATAATTTAATTTTTTTAAATACCAATTTTGCTCTCACTAATGTTTAAAATAGTATTACCAATTGTCCTCTCAGTTAGTATTAGTTAGAAAAAAAAAAATTCATTAAAAAAAATTAATTGAGAAAAAAATTATTAGAAAAAAAAATTAATTAAAAAAAAATTTTGTTAATAAAATTTTTAAATTTCTGTTTAAAAACCAACATAAACTCATTTTTTGAATTTACGTTTTTTCCTCAAATTTACAACCTAAGACAACAATTTATAAACTAAAAAAATTATCAAACAAGTTTTTATGAC
Organism: Camellia granthamiana; assembly: GCA_036172215.1. Taxonomy (NCBI): domain Eukaryota; kingdom Viridiplantae; phylum Streptophyta; class Magnoliopsida; order Ericales; family Theaceae; genus Camellia; species Camellia granthamiana. The sequence goes on from CM069914.1 coordinate 98,598,512, forward strand.
AGTTTTTTTAAATTTTTGTAAATATAAATTGAAAACTGAAAACGAAATAGTTATCAAACATGCCTTAGATGATAAAAATGTCGTAAAATTAACGAATAATTAAATAAGTTATCAATATAAGAAATAACTTATCAAAAGATTCTTAAATTATGTATGGTTTGATTTTTAGAATTTTTTTTTAAAAATTAAAAATTAATTTGGTTAAGAAATAAAAAAATAGAAAATAATTATCATTTAAGGGTAAAAAATAATTATCATTTTAACTTTTGGGCAAGTTGTATACATACGTATAGCTGTTTCAATTTAATTTGTAAAAAATTATTTCTAACCACTCGGAAGATAAAAATTATATAAAAATAAAAATTATTTTTTAATTTTTATTTCTTAACCAAATTTATTTTTAATTTTTTAATTTTTTTTTCTAAAAATCAAATCATACATAGCCTAAGAATATTTTGATAAGTCATTTATTAAGTTAGTAACTTATTTAATTATTTATTAATTTTACGACATTTTACCATCTGAAGTTTGTTTTGTAACTATTTCGTTTTCAGTTTTCAATTTATATTTTCAAAATTTTAAAAAATTGTCATAAAAACTTGTTTGATAATTTTTTTAGTTTATACATGGTTGTCTCGGTTTGTAAATTTGAGAAAAAAAAACGTAAATTCAAAAAATGAGTTACGTTGGTTTTTAAACAGAAATTTAAAAAATTTTACTAACAAATTTTTTTTTCAATTAATTTTTTTCCAAATAATTTTTTTTTTCAATAAATTTTTTTTTCAACTAAAACTAACCGAGGGGGCAATTGGTAATATTATATTAAACCTTAGGGAGAAGATTGTAATTTTCAAAATGTGAGGGGTGTCAATGTAATTTACCCAGTGAGAGTAAAATTGGTATTTAAAAAAATTAAATTACTGAGGGAGAATCTATAATGAAACTTTAAATTTCCGGGAAGAAGATATAATTTTCAAAAGATAAAGAAAAAAATTATAATAAATATAAATCTCAGAAGATGTAAGTGTAATTTCCCCTAAAATTAACTTGAAGCGTGTTCAGATAGAATCGAATGTAGAGTGTGTGAGTTTATAATGGTCAAGTGTTTTTCCTTTTTATTCCATTACTTATTTTATTTTATTTTTTTGAAAGTCTCACATTTGTAAGACTCATGTGAGAACAGGCTAAAATAATTCCTAAAAACAAAATAGATTAAAATATTTAATAAGACAATAGTTTCGTTTGGCGTTGGCTAATATAGTTAATTTTTTTGTGTTGAGATTTTTTTGGCCTCGTCTGATTTGGATTTTTTTGATTTTTTTGATTTGGGCGAATTAAATTAATAGTCCCTATAGTGTAGGGCTTGTGTTACTTTGGTCCTTAACTTTTCAATAGTGACACATTTGATCCTGAATTTTGAATCTTGTTCCAAATAAGAACAATTGAAGATACTATTACTTTATTTCAAGGACCAAATCGTCAATTTGATAAAATGTAAATTAATTTGAGAAAAATAAATTTCAAAAAAAATATTTTTGAATTTTTAAAAATTATTTCTACCCACTAAAGATAAAATTATATAAAATTGATAAATCTCTTAGATATTCATTTATTTATTTATTTTACCAAATTAATTTTTATTATGTGTTTGGATGATGATCATGTAAGTGTGGTTATTTTGATTTTCATTAAATTAATTTCTATTTTTCCAAAAGTCAAATATAACAACAACTTTGATATCATTATTAAACCAATCTATTAAATCAAAAAATCCAAAACTAAATATATTTCATGTATTAAATATATCGATTACACATTAAAATCTTAACAATCACTCATTACATGATCATCATACAAACACATAATAAAAATTAATTTGGTAAAAAAAAAAATAAATAAATAAATGTCTAAAGGATTTATCAATTTTATATAATTTTATCTTAGTTGGTAGAATAATTTTTAAAAATTTAAAAATATTTTTTTGACATTTATTTTTGTCAAATTAGTTTATATTTTATCAAATTGATAATTTTATCCTTAAATGAAGCAGTGATATCTTTAATTGTTCTTATTTGGAACAAGATTCAAAATTAAGAGTCAAATGTGTCACAATTGAAAAGTCATGGATCAAAATAACACGAGTCCCAAATTATAGAGATTACGAGTGTAATTCGCTATTTTGATTTTTATGAGAGAAAAAGTGTAATGATTATGGATTAGATGTGATATTTTGTCTTATTAGCTTATTTAGTCTATTTTGTCATTTTGTACTTTTTTAGCCCCAAAATGATAGCCAAACCAGGGCAAAATGTTATATCCAAATCATAATAATTTCAATTTTTCTTTCACGACCATCAAATCAAGTACAAAAAAAAAAAGTCCACTGATATCCCTAACACAACTTTTTTAATCAAGTTAAAACAATCAAAAAATTAAAAAATTAACTAAAAATAATCAAATTTCTAAACGAGGCCACTGTTGGAGGGTGAAAATATTGTAATTTACCCACAAGCAAATTTATCCTTTTTCTTTTCATTTATTATTGTTATTATTATTTTTTCTATCTTTTTTCTTATGCTTTCTTTTTCTCCACAAATATAAGAAACACCGAATTGTTAAACCAGCAATCGAATGTAATAATGTATGCATTATGCATTAAACTCACTGTTTATATTGCTAAAATATTGATCCTAGAGCACTTCAATGTCGTGTAACATCTCAACTAAGAAAAAGTCCATGCAACAGCTAATAAACATTATGCCAAGGCAATATAAATTTTATTGCATTCTGGCAACAGTAATACTTAATAAATATATATTATGGTTTAGATATTATCTCGAGTGTGGTGAATGTCAAAGAAAAATGATTTGTGGCACTAAAATTGTTGGCACTAATGGCACTAATTTCCTGTGTTTGGTAACTTTGTTTTGTTTTTTTTTTTCTTTACCTGATATAGAAATTAGTGCCATTAGTGTCACAAATCAAAGCCCAATGTCAAATTGTCAATCATACAATGCATTTTACATGTTTCATTTGTGTTCTAATTTTGTACACTCAGGTGTCGTTTGGGAAGTGGGTTGACTTTTTGATTTTTTGGCTTTTTTAACTATTTTAACATGGGCTAAAAAGTTTGGTATGGGAAGGGTTTTTTGACTTTTTGGTTCTTTTGACTTTTTTTGTAAGAGAAGAGTGTAATGATTATGGATTGAATGTGAAGTTTTGTTTGTTGTGACTAAAATAGCCTGTTTTGTCTTTTGTGGCTAAAATAACCAAAAAAGCTTCCAACCCACATTCCCAAACGGTAAATGATGATAATATCAACTCAAATTGATTTTTTTTTTTTAATAAATAAATTTATAGAAACCAAATTTGAAAGTCATAGAGTCACCATTTGAATTATAGATATAATGATAATGATATAATAATATGTGGCATAACAATTTTCTTGCTCACAAGTGTTTCTTCTAATTCTACTCTTTTGACTCTACCAACCAACCTTGTGATTAGGTCAATCTGGTTGTTCTCCACGAGGCATAAGATAGTTTTTTTTTTAATTTTTGAGTGTTAATAGCTAACATGGACTATAAAAAAAACATTCCATGTAATGCAAGCAAAGACTTGATCCAAGAAAAATGAACTCTCATTGGAGTAACCATCTCTAACTTCAAATTTTCCAAAGTAGAACAAGCACGATTAATTTGACAAGAAATCTCTAACATTATTATATTTTACAAGAAATCTCTAACATTATTATCAATAGATTTTGTCAATATTACGTGAGTTTGACACATTCATTGCAGTTGTAGTTGTGGTAAAAATATATTTGGCAGTAAATATAAAATAAATAAAAAAAAAGGATGGTCAGCGCATAACAATCTTCTTTGAGCCTCCGTTTGGGAAGTAGGTTGGTTTTTTGGCTTTTTAGTTTTTTTGGCTATTTTAACCTGGGGCTAAAAAGCTTGGTTTGGGAAGGGCTTTTTAACTTTTTCGACTTTTTGGTGAGGTGTCTTCCTGTTCATTTACCAAAGTGCCCTTCTTGTTGTTGTTGTTTTTTTTTTTTTTTTTTTCTTATTTTCGGTTTGGATTTGGCTTTTTTTGCTAACTTTTTTTTTTTTTTTTTTTTTTTGATTTTGGGTTTAGATTTGGCTTATTTTGCTTAAATTTTTTTATTTTTTATTTTGGGTTTTATTTTGGCATATTTTGGTAAAATATTTATTTTTTTATTTTGGGTTTGGATTTGCCGTATTTTGCTTTATTTTTTTATTTTTTTTTAAATTTATGTTTTTTTCATTTTTATTTTTTTATACATTAATTAGTTCTTGTTTTTTAATTTACGTTTTTTGCCTTATTTATTTTTATTCGTATACAATAACATTTTTTTTATTTATGTGTTTCATTTATTTGTAAATTACGTGGCGAATGGTAATTTATGTTTTTATGTTTTTTTTTTAATATATTTTTGATGTGTTTTATTTCAAAAATGGGTTTTCATGTGTTTTATTTATTTATAAATTACATGGCAAATGGTAATTTCTATTTTTTTTCTTTTTGGATGAGGCTTATTTTTGTCGTTCTTTTTTTTTTTTTTGAATTTACGTTTTTGTAATTTTTTAAATATTTTTAAATATTTTTGAATGAGGCATATTTTTTTAAAATAATTTATGTATTTTAAGTTTTTTTTTTTTTTTTTTTTTTTTTTTTTTTTTTTTTTTTTTTTGCAAATGGTTTTTTCATGTGTTTTTTATGTTATTGTTATTTTAATTTTTTTTTCATTTTCTGTGAAATGATAAAAAGTGAGGTTTTTTTTACGTTTTTGTCATTTTTTTTATTTGTCATTTTTTTTTATTTGTATACATTAAATTTTTTTTTCATTTTATGTAAAATGATAAAAAAAGTGAGGTTTTATATTATTGTCCTGTGTATTTTAAGTATTTTAATTTTAATTTTATTTTAAATATTTAATTTTATTTTTATTTTAATTTGTGTTTTAATTTTTATTTTACTTTTAATTTTATTTTAAATATTTAAATAATGTAAATAATCTAAAAAATTAAATAAGTAAAAAATTAAAATAAATATTCAAAAAATTTAAATCGTAAAAATTTAAATAATTTAAATATTCAAAAAATTATTTTAACAAAAAAATTTAAATAATTTAAATATTCAATTAATTTAAATTATTAAAAATGTTAATATTTTAAATTTAAAAACAACTCTACACTCAAATCGTAACCAAACACATAAAATAAAACGCAAGTAATAATTTATTTTTAAAACTCATAACCAACCAAATTTAAATATATATATATATTTTTTTTACTTTTTGTGTGAAAGGACGCATGCCCCTCTTTCATGGGGGTAGTTTCGTAAATTTTGCTTGTCCAGTGTTGTTGCCTCTTTCTTGTGCATCTTTTGTCCATTTTTGACTAAAAAAGCCATTTTTGACCTTATGTGGCTAATTTAGCCCCCACATTGCTTCCCAAACACCACCTGAATATAACTATAAAAATTATTACTTGTTGAGAATTAGACAAGAGAGGACTAGACGGTTCAAGCAACGCAAAGAGATTTGTAGGTACTCTATCAAGATAGGCTTGTGCTATAGTCTGATCTCAACTCTAGTAAAAACATAATGGTAAGGAGCTGGTGGCCTAAGATTATTCGACATAAAGAGCCTCGTCTCTAAGTGTTGCCCAAAAATGTTTAAGTTGTGAATTTGTATAGAAATTTAATACAAATAAAGTAAAAATCATAGAGTAGTACTTTTTACTCAAAAAATATGTAACAAAAATTACCTTAAAAATGAAACGTATTGATCAAATTTATTTAGATTGTGAGGCACACCACATTACATTTAAACATAGCCCTAAGCGCCTGTTGAAATACGTTTTGGAGGTACATAATTTTTTTTGGAAAATCATAACTAATAAACACCTGACAGCAAGAAAACTATATATATTTTCATTTTTTTCCCTCTCAATTTTGTTATATACCTAGAAATATTATTCAAAATTTTTCCCAGAAATTCATTTTGAATATGACCCATAATATACTTGGTTTAAATCTTCACCCACCCTTTACTTTCTGAATAAATTTCTTGTTAATTTTTATGGGTAACTAGAATTACGTGTTTGGTTTCAATTTTTTGGATTTAATTTTTTGAAAATTGAATTTTTTTGTTTTTCTTTTTTTTTTTTGTTTTTAGTGAATATTTTTAAAAATTTTTTACATTTTTAGATGTACTTTACTTAGATGTATTTAAAAAGTAAAATATTTGTAAAATAATATTTTAAAAAATCAATAAATACACAAGAATGCGAAAATGTACTAAATTCTCATATTTTTTTTTGAATATTTTTGGTATTTAGTGAATTTTTTAAAGATTTTTTTTCACAAGTATTATACTTTTTAAGTGTATTTATGTTAGGTGTATTTAAAAATTTAAAAAAATTAGATAAAATATTAAAAAAATTCAGTGAAAACAAAAAAATACTAAAAAAAAAAAATTTAATTTTGTAAAAAGTGAATCTTGAATCTTGAAACCAAAATATGACTCTGCTACTAAATAAATGCCAACCAAATTTGAAAAAGAAGTGCTACCCTGTCATGAGGATAGTGATTTTCCTTCAAACTGTCCGTCCCATTCTACTACATCGCTATTATATTACTAAGAAAATTATATATATTTTTTCTTTTATTTGTTGAAAGTGTAACCAAAAATGAATAAATAAAAATCTTATAGATGAAATTGATCATATGTGGTGGAAATATGAAACATGTGTGCATTTCATGTACTGAATTTTGAGTGTGGATGTATACCCACCTAAACAGTGGGACTATAACCCAAGTCTTCATTTCCCACCATTTATACGCCCACTTGATCCCAATAAGCCTTTAAGGCCATGTTTGATTCCACAAGACTAGTAGTGAGGTATTAATAATCCTATTAAATTAATGTGGTATTCATAATCCCACCTCTACCCCATTACTAATAATCCTACAAATTTGTTGGGTTAATTATCCATTAGATCAATAATCCTAAAACAAAATGTCAAAACAAACATGGGATAATTGGGCCCACGAATTAATAATCTCAATCTCATACTCTAATCCTTCCAATCAAACATACCCTAAAAGTAAGTTCGGTTATGAATATAGAAATTAAATATAATAAGATTTTATATATATTTTTTTTTGGTGGGGTTCGCTTTTTATTTTTTAAAAAATATCTTTATATATTTTGTGTGTGATTTTGTGATCCGTCTCTATATTCTTAAACTTGTAGAAAAGTTCAAGAAAATATAAGCTAAAAAAAATTAATATGTTTGGAATGACTTTTTGACTTTTTAAGAAAAGATGTGCAAAAAATAGAGAGAAAAGAAAAGAAAATTTTTGATTTTTTTGATATGGGTTGTTGGTTAGTTTTTTGATTTTTTTAGTGAGTCTTTAACTTTTTGACTAAAAAAGCCACTTGCCAAACGAAAGTACATCAAAAAAAACCTTATTGAAATCATACTAGAGGCTATAGCCAACCAATGAGAAATTGGTAAAGTTTCAGAATAATTCTGGAATAATAACAATCTTACTAAAAATACAAGAGGCTATATATGATTGATTGTCAAAAAGAAAATGATATTTGACATCTAATGATATTTGAACATCTATGTTTATTTAGATTTGGACTAAAGATTTTGTTTGAAGTTTCAATAAAGTGTTGAAATTATAGTGTATTTGTTTTTATTTTTCCTTCTTTTCTTCAAATGTATTCGAAAATATTTTTTCTTTTTTCTTCAATTGTGTAGTTTTTTTTTTCTTCAGTTGTATGTGAAGAGATTGTTGAGGTTTAGTTATTTAAAAAATAAATCGTCAATTATATTTGCGTAAAAAAATAATATTTCAATTGTTTATTTATTTATTTTTTATTTTTTCTGTAATTGTATTTAAAAAATTATAGAGGTCAAGACGTGAAGTGATAAAAAATGTTATTTGTCAAAAGAAAAAAAAAACTATTTACCTATCATCTCTTTCAAATCCCATTGTGAGCCTCTATATGAGAATGGTAGCTAGGTTCAATTATAATTTTTTTTAGGAAATATTTATATGAGAGTGGTTTGCAATTAATTAAAATCATCGAAGGGACTCTTCACAAATATATTGCTTTGGTCATTCAAGTTCCAACCACTTTAATAAGTTTATTTTATTATTTAAATTCTTGTTTTAGTAAAGGGAGAAGAGGTAAATTTAACCCAAGGGTAGGTGGCATTGTGGTTAAGGTTTGGGGTTTAAGTCTCAAGGTCATGAGTTCAATTCCTTTCCTTTTGGGCCAATCTCTTGGGCAAAGCACAGTTGGTTAGGAGGTTAGACTTCAAGTTGTCTAATTAGTACTTGGTGTGGGTTTAATGCTAGACTTCAAGTTGTCTAATCAGTACTTGGTGTGGGTTTAATGCTGTTAGGAGGTTGGACCTCAAGTTGTCTAATCAGTACTTGGTGTGAGTTTAATCAGTACTTGGTTGGACCTCAAGTGGAGCTTATCTTGGGAGGGCGGGGTAAGTTCTCAGGTTATAGTCTCCTCGCTCGGAACGGCTAACAGGACACCTTGGTGATCTCTGCAAGGGGCGCTGCTTTGGACCTGTGGGAGAGTAGGAAGGATTTTCCTGTAACAAAAAAGAAAGAAAGAAGGTAAACTCGACATAAAAGAGTGTGTATTATGAGACATGGTCTACTTCTAATGCAAATTTATATTTTTTTTCTTTCACTTTAATATTTTTATCCTTTTTTTATTATCATTTTTTTTTTAAATTTTTAGTCTATGTTCTTTCAATTTACCTTCAACTTGTGTTACTTTTACTATTTCATGAATATATATTCACTGAGGCATCCCTCTAGTCTATCATTTTGGATTTACTTTGATGATTCATACAAAAAAATAGGTTAAATGGATATCAAATGAATCTAATTTTTTACATAAATGGTATATTTAAAAGCACTAAAATTTAAATGATTTGAATTATCAAAACACACTCAAAATTGGCTCAAAAAATACTAAACTAAACTGGGCCCTCTAATCTAGGTCCGGATTGGAGGAAAGCCTCTCATATTTATGTTTATTTTTATGGTGTTACCACATGGACATAAATACCCTCCACTTATCCTTAACATTGTCATTGGCAAATTTGCCTAAGAAAATTGTGTTTACCCATAATCCCAACTCTTAATAATTAAATTTAGGGTAAATTACAAACACACCTCTTGAGATTTATTTAAATTACAAATTACTCTACGTGGTTCTAGAAATTACATTATGCCTCCTAAGGTTTCTAATTTCATAATAAATAAGTCTTTTTATTAATAAGTCATCAAGTTAATTAATAGTTTTTAATAATGTTAAAATTTTATTTCAATTAATAATTCAGATAATTTTATTATTGTATAAATGAACAGTTAGAAATTTCACTTTTTCAATTAATTCTGTTAAATAAAAATTTCTGATATGGAGATATTTATAATTTTTTAAATCACAAAAAATAATTTATATTTTAAACAAATCTTAGAAGGTATATTTCTAATTTACCCTTGAATTTAAGACGAGTGTTTTTGAGGATACGTTGTTTAAACATGTAAAAACTTTGGTCATGCCATACTATTTTGACTATATTAAATAATACTATTTTGACCTTTTAATTCAACAATAGTTTAAATAAATATATCATTCAACATAATATTCTTCTAAATAATCAAATATATATACATATGTATCTTTGCAACTAAATAATTACTAACATCTTGACTATATCTCCTTAATACTTTCATTTTAATGTATTATTAGTCGTTCAACCTTTTTTTCTATTAATATATAATATATGATATTATAGTAAAATACAATAAATTACAATTATAATGGCAATTAAATACAACACAAAATTAATACAAAGAAACTTTCAGCATGAGATAGAAAAATCTCAAATGGATATACAAAAAAATAAGACCCAAACACAGATAAAAAGATTCAAATCACTAACATCTTAATAACGTGCAAGAATTTTGACCAACAAACTAGTCTCGAAGTAGCTGAAATTTGAAAGCTAAAACTTGCAAAATTATATATTACAGAAAGTCTATTGACCCAAAAACAGAGACTAGAAATTGAGCCAGAAAAGTGATATGTGGCTGAGATCAATTATTGTACAGTGAGTTCCACACACGAAATTAATCTCAATCATTCAATATATTTATTTAGACATTTTACAGTTTTTTTTTTTTTTTTTCCTTGAAACGGTAGAACTGCTCTATATAAATGTGTGCAATTAGGTTGATGATTAGAATATATGCATGCAGTGATATAACCAAACTCTTCAAACAGGCTTCACAATCTTTTTTTTGGTCAAGAGTCTTTAACTTCTAAGCCAACCAGTGTAGAAAATAAGGCCATTGTGATTGCAATATGATGTTGACTTCTGTATTACTTACTAATTTGATCAAATGTGGCGGCCAAAAAATCAATCAAAATATTCTTAAAATTGTGATAGACTTTGCATGGATTCAGCTAATGGCGTGACTTTAGTGTTGGAAATATAGGAATGTAACCATTAAAATTATATTGAGTAAATCACCTTTATAGTCCTTATATAATATGTATTCTATCTTATTTTGGTTTCAATTTTGTCAAGTTCTCTAAAAAATTTTAGTTGACTCAAATTATTTTAAATCGTTTAAAAAATAAATATGGGATTTGACAAATGCTTTTTAGTAAATCTTTTATTTTTTACTTTTTGAGAAGGAAAAAAAAAAAAAACTTTTAAAAAAGTGGAAAAAAAAATTGGGTTAATTACACTAATAGTCCTTATAGTTTGGGACTTGTGTCACTTTGGTCCTTGACTTTTCAATTGTGACATATTTGACCATGAATTTTGAATTTTGTTTCAAATAAGGACAATTGAAAATATCATTAGATTTTTCAAGGGTAAAATTGTTAATTTGATAAAATATAAACTAATTTAACAAAAATAAATGTCAAAAAAATATTTTTAATTTTTAAAAAATTATTTTTATCCACCAATGATAAAATTATGTAAAATTACATGATTAATTTTTTAAAATTAATTTTATATGATCATCATTCAAACATATAATAAAAATTAATTTAGTAAAAAAAAAAAAAATGTCTAAAAAATATATCAATTTTACATAATTTTATTTTTAATAGGTAGAAATAATTTTTAAAAATTCAAAAATATTTGTTTGACATTTATTTTTGTCAAATTAGTTTATATTTTATCAAATTGACAATTTTACTCTTGAAAAATCTAATGATATCTTCAATTATCTTTATTTGGAATAAGATTCAAAATTTAGAGTCAAATGTGTTATAATTAAAAAGTCAGGGACCAAAGTGACACAAGTTCCAAACTATAGGGACTATTTATGTAATTTGTCCAAAAAAATTTCTTCCTCTTTTTTTAGTGGTAAGGTTAGTGAGACAGAAGTAAACTTGCTCTATTAACAACAATTAAAATAATTTAAGCCATTAAGAGATGAAAAATGTTTTGTGGCCCTAAAAACAGTGGCCTTAATGGCCCTAATTTCCTTTTCTGGAAAAGTTTGTTTTTTTTTCTTTTTTTTTTTACCTTGTTTTTTTTTTTTTTTGTATGCCTTATATGGAAATTAGGGGCATTGGGGCCCCTAATTTTCGAGCTACCAACTGCAGCTGTTAAGAGATAGAGCTTTGCCGCAGATGAGGGAAACTTGCTTCTTCTTCTGTTTGTTTGTTTGTTTTTTTTTTTTTTTTTTTTTTTTTTTTCCAAACGGGTAAAAAAAGGTCACTCAAATAGCAAAAAAATACCTATTTAAACCATTGCAAATAATAAAATTTAGCTATTATCTCAAAAGTATACATTATTTTCACTTTAGCCGTCAAAATCTCAAATTTATCCATTTTCCTCGGAACACTATAAAGATTACTTCTTCTTCATTAGGGGTGTTTGACATTGACTAATATAAGTAACTTTTTTATATTAGAAATTTTTTAACTTGAATTTTTTAGTTTCATTTGGTTTTTATTTTGAGATTTTTTTGACTTTTGTGAGAGAAAAAGTGTAATGATTATAGATAAAAAGTAATATTTTGTCTTATTAACTTATTTTGTCTTTTTATACTTTTGTAGCTCTAAATAGAAAACCAAACGAAGACTTAGGCCTCGTTTGAGAACAAGTTAGTTTAGTAACTTTTTGGCTTTTTGGCTAAAATATAAGGTAAAAAAAATAGTATGTTTGGGGTGACTTTTTGACTTTTTACGAAAAGATGTGCAAAAAGTAGAGAGAAAAGAGAATATTTGATTTTTTGGTATAAGTTATAGGCTTTTTGACTTTTTGACTAAAATATTAACTTGCCAAACGAGGCTTTAGTGTTTACATGTAAAATTGACAATATTGAAAACTTTGGAGAATTGGGTGGTTTGGGGTACCCTAATAAGTCCATACTTTTTATCTTTTTTTGGTCATATCATTTCTCTACTTTTCTGTACATCTTTTCGTAAAAAGACAAAAAGTGCACTTATTTATAAAGCATATTTAAGAGACTATAGATATATTTTAGGCAGATTTATGTATAGGTCGTAATAGGTGTACTTATTATTCATTAAGTCCTGTGATAATTAATGATATTTTTCATTAAACATTATTGAAAAACGTCACTAATTGTAAATTTTTAGCAACAATTTAAAAATTGTCACAAAAAATATCACTAATTTTAAGTTTTAGTAACAGTTTTTAAAAAATTCACAAAAAAAGTCATTAATTTTCAACTTTCAGTGAATTTAAAAAATTCGTTATAGAAAAACGTTACTAATTGTAAATTTTAACAACAATTTATAAAAATTGTGACAAAAAAAAAATCACTAATTATCAATTTTCAGCGATATGTAAAAAATCGTCACAAAAAATTATTTTTAATAACGATTTTATTAGAATTTATTTTCAATAGGACTTGATGAAAATTAAATCTAACTATTAGAATATATTAATAATTTATCCTATATTTTATTATTATTATTATTTCATTAATGAATTAAATGGGTTGTTTGAATTATTCTACTTCGACACAAATCAAAAGCTTTTAAAAACAAAATTTGATAAATTAAAATTTAAATATAACAAATAATTTACCTAATTATAATTTAGAGACCATAACTATAATTTACCTAACTATTCTTTTGGTCTAGACTCAAAAGTCTTCACTAGTATATTGTGCTTTAGTAGGTCTACACAACATAGCACACCAATGAACTTATATTACACCATTACCATGAGGATATATATAGAGAATGGTTGTTTTTATTGCAACCTCAGCAATAATAATGTTATACTTGTGACATTATTATAAAGGAGGAGGATTCTCCGGTCTAAAATCTAAATTTGAGCGGGTTATTTGGATTTGTGAGATTCATTAAAAATTACATTTTAATAATTTAAATTGTTCATTTTGTTAGATATTTTGTATATTTCATCTATAAAAAAATTAAGTCGATCCAATAACTATAACTTCTTCAATTTATTATTTTTGTCATAAAAAAAATGTATAGTTCATTTTTTAAAAACACAATATTGTCATTCATTTTTTTAATAAAAAAATACGATAAATTGAATAAGTTACAGTTATCAGATCAGCCTAATTTTTTTTCATAAATGAAATACACAAAGTGCGCAACAAAATAAACAGTTTAAATCATCGAAACAGGGCCCGTAGTAAGCACCACGAGCCCAAACAGCCTCCTCCAATTCAGATTTAGGACCAAAAGGAATCCTCCTCCTATAATAAATTGTATTTACTATCTTATTTGTTAATGCAAATTAATGCAAATTTACGTGTTTTTGTATTCACTTACGTATTTTTGTAAAATTACCTACGTGATTTGTGAAAACTTAAGCATTTTGTATTGCTTTAATTTTTTTGGAACAAACTTACCCATTTTTGTATTCACTTGCGCATTTTTGTGAATCATTTACGGAATTTGTGAAAACTTACGCATTTTGTGTTGTTCTAAATTTTTGGAAACAAACTTCCTCATTTTTTTTTTAAAACTTACGCATTTTTGTGAAATCACTTACTCAAGTTGTAAAAATTATGTATTTTTGTGTTGTTCTAAATTTTTTGGAACAAGCTTACGTATTTTTTTTAAAAATTTACTCATTTTTGTGAAAATACTTACAACTATATAATACAATCTATTATTTTAATACGTTTCCCTGTAAGTTGACCTGCCTAGCAAGTCAACAATGTATAAGTTCTAACACAAATTTATATAACTCAAACATTGAAAATGTATAAAGAATCATGTATGCCTCGCATATGGTATGCAAGGCATACATAAGAATTGTCCATGCAACATTTGTGTAATTGTAAAAATAAATGGTATTTAACAACTAAATTAGCACCCATGTACATGCAATATTGGGTGTCTTAAATAAGTGTACTTTTTGTCTTTTTAGACTAAAAAATTGAGGTTGAAAATATGGATGTTTGAGTTAACTTTTTGATTTTTTATGGAAAAATGTGTAATAAAAAATTATAAAAATTGATTTGTAAGGAAAAAATCGAATTGGGAGTTGTGCAGCCGTAATTGTTGACTTTTGGTGAATAGTGTTAACTTTTTAACTTTTTGAGTAACTTTTTAGCTTTTTAACTTTTTTACAAATTCTCAAACTTGGCTTAAATTAACACATCAATAGGAAAACAAAATGATAAAATATAGGCCATGGCTTTTGTCCAGTCCGGGATCGGACTGGACCGTACTGTTGGGTCCGTGGGGGCCCACCACTGGTCCCGTTTTGATAATTTGAACCTTTCAATGTGTAGAACTCGTCGAGTACTATATGCCTGTAAAAAATCACGTTGATCGGATATCGATAGCTATGTGAACAAAACAGTTTTTTTATCAACCGTTCATTTTTTCACCGTCCATTTTTTTTTTAATACAAAACTGATTTGATCACATAGCTATCGATATCCAATCAACGTGATTTTTTACAGGCATGTAGTACTCGACGAGTTCTACACATTGAACGGTTCAGATTTTCAAAACGGGACCCGTGGTGGGCCCCCACGGATCCAACAGTACGATTCAGTCCGATCCCAGACTAGACAGAAGCCGGACCCTAAAATATATGATAATTATAGCATTAATGCAAATGTCAAATGGGTCATTGTCAATCAAGCGATATCAAAGTGGTTGTAGTGTTAAAAGTGATATGAAATTGAGAGGTTGTTGGTTGGAAGGGACAAAGGTACAGAGATTTGTCAATTCTTAGAGCCCCAAATCATAAATGGTCATGTTTGGTAGAGTTGTGGGAAAGTACTTATACCTTATATCTTAACAGTTTATAACTTATAACTATGAACATAAGTTGATTTCTGACTTATAAATTAAACTTCTCCTGTCCCACTTAAAGAATAAGTTGATTTTTGACTTACAAAAAGCTATAAGCTGTATTGTTAAGCTAAACCAAACACATTAAAATAGTTTAAATTAAGCTGAAAGCTGAAATAAGCTGAAATTAAGCTGTACCAAATAGGGCCAATGTAGAAAAAGAAAAAAGTTCAGTAGCCAAGATGGTTGGCAGCCACAGCAGTTAACATATTTTGACCATGGATGAACCAGACAAACAAGGCCTTACTTCATCCTTTACATTAAATGCATTTAACAATACAACAGTTACATGTATGGGCACAAACTACCAACCCATTCCCACCATAAGTGTGTATGGATAAACTCTGTTTGGCTGCCAAGAAATTCACAAGGAGAAAACAAAAAATTATATGATTTATTTTGACACTGAAATTCACTAAGAAATTAATTTTTCGTATTTTCTACAAAAATAATAAAAAGTTAAAAAGTACCCACAAGTATAATTTGCTTATGGCTTATAAGCTAGATTTTTTATTTATTACAAAAAAACGTGTAAAAAAATAGAGAGGTGATGTGATCCAAATAAACTAATAAATTGATTTTTTTTAGATGTTGCCAAAGAGCCAATTTGTTTTTTGTGTAAAAACAGTTCTTAAAAATTTAGGAAACAACTTGAAGTAAATAGATTCGGACTAGATCGTGTTATTTGACCTATAGAATTCATCACATGTCTGATTTTAGTTTATTCATCTTTTAGATCCTTATATGCACATCATTAATAATATAATAAAAAAAAATGATCTAATAATTATAACACAATCAAAACAATTATTTTCAATAATCAAAAAATAAAAAGCCAAAACGATAAACACATTTCAAAACTATAAGTGCAGGTAACTCGTCATTCTTGGTGAAGAAGAAGATAATAAAAGTAGCAAACTATAAGGTCATTATACATATTAGTCAAAGTCTTTTTGTTTTCATTGAAAATGATGATATTATGACCATATATATTGCACTCTTTTGGTAAACCAAAGTTGGGGTCAAATGGCCTAAGTCCACTAAAACTTTGGTAAGTATGAACACATTTTTGGGGTAAATATAAAATTTTATTATCTTTGTTTTTATAAAAAGAAATTAACTGATTATTTTTAAAATTATATTTTTCATGTATATATATGTTTTAAAAAGATAATAAAATTATACAGATATAATAATTGAATCAATATAATTTTTTTTATATGAATGATCAACGTATTAAATTTTAAAATATGAATCAAATAAATTATGAAAGTGAGACTAGTAATAGACTCACCAGTTAGAGTGGATGGTTCAATTCGCTTTAGTGGGAAAAATTCTTGAGTGTTAGAAAGGTACCATGTGATGTGACATACCTTTAATCAATCACAAATACCATGACACCTACCCTTTGGGCACACAAGAATTTCGAGTCCGGATCCTCTCCAGCCAACTCTCTCCAGCCATCCTCCTGTCAAGGGCCAGGATTTTGCCACGTCACTCTGGCCAAAACCTGCGGCTCAGATCAAGTTTGGTAAATTAAAAAAAAAATAAAAAATCATTCAGCACAGCAGCAGAACTTCCCTTCCAATCTGCTTCCCTTCCATTCACTTTTTCCCTTCCTCTTCGAAGCTGTGATGAACAACGATCGTAGGCGAATCGACGTCGGCTGTCCCTCTCTCCCTTTGTCGTAATCCGAAGATTTCAGCTGCGATTTCATCCGCCGGTGTCTCCCTCTCTCCCTCTGCACCAACTAATTTTGCTGGGTGTAATTATAACCTGTTTGGATGCAAGTGTAACAATGGAAACCGAAAAGAAAGCTGAGCTTGTAAGTCTGCTCAAAGTTCTAAAAAAAAAAAAAAAAATTGAATTTCTTTCCTTCAACACAGTAGCAGCTCCCCAACAAACAACCCACCGCGAGAGCATTAACCGGAGCTCAACGTGTTTGGAGATGAGTCATTTAATTTCTCCTCTCTCTCTCTCTCTCTCTCTCTCTCTCTCTCTCTCTCTCTCCCTCTCCTTGACTACAGAGAGATATAAAGAGAATTGATGCCTAACCCACCAAGAAAAGTAAAAATCTCTGCAAATATTTGTGAAGTGTTTTGAATTTTAGTCAAGTGTATGTGATCAGTGATTTGCCTCAACTACAGAGAGATATAAAGGAAATTGATTCCAAACCCACCAAGAAAAGTTAAAATCCATGCAAATATCTGTGAAGTATTTTGAATTTTAGTCATGGTTTGCAGGGTCGCCGGAGCTTGGAGGGAAAAAGTGGAAGGGAGAGAAGTTCTGTTGCTGAGAAAATGAAATGAAATTCTTTTTTTTTTTTTTTTAATTTTATTACCAAGCATCTGATCTGAGCCGCAGGTTTTGGCCAGAGTGACGTGGCCAAATCCTGGCCCTTGACAGGAGGATGGCTGGAGAGAGTTGGCTGGAGAGGATCCGGACTCAAGAATTTCTCCTTTAGTGGACTACAAAGAAGTTGAGTTCCAAAAAACACTATGGTTGGGCTTGGGCCAGATTTGGATTTGGACTAGGCCACAATATTTTCCATGATATATCCATAGTGACTTGCACAATTCAGTTCAGACCTCAAACACGACGAAGACCAATCCAATCCTTAAACAATAATAACAAACAAATAAATATAATAGAAAAAGTTAGAGTAAGGTGATGTTTGGAAATTAAATTAAATTTATGGAGGAAAATGAAAAAGAAAGGGATTCGTGTTTCTCTTGGAAAATTTTTAAATAAATTCAAGATATATGTACAATTTTAAAAAAATTAACATGTTAGAATATCTCTATCAAAGATGTTACTTGTGTTAGGTGCTAAAGAAGTAAGGGGTGAGGGATGGAAATTTTGCTCCAATGGAACTGTTTGAAGCTTGTTTCCAAATGTTAAATTGTTGGTTAATTGGGGAGAGATAGTTAATAAAGTTGAGACTCGAGGGAGGAGGTTGGAAGTTCTATCATATGAAGAAGTGAGAGAGAGAAATGAGAGAGAAAAAAGAGAGACGGGCTTAATACAAGGATTTTTAAATATTTTTTTTAAAAGCACTTTAACACATGATTTAATATTTTGATTGTAGGATTCATTCACTCTTTAAATTATCAAATACTTTTAATATACAAAATTGGGTTACACGTGAGTTACACTACGTGTATTTCTTTAACTTCTTTTTTTTTTTAACAAAGATAACGTTAGTATATTAATATAATTAGATTACAAATGAAAGGATTCGCCCCTGGTCTATCAGCTCGAATCTTTAACTCCTCCCCTCACTACACTTTCGAGTGTAGCCACTAGACCATTCTTTAATCTTAAAAATATGATTTTAACGTATTCAGCCATATTTTAAAAATATTGAAATCATCCTTCTTTTTTAAATAAAAATTTAAAATTGAAGTTGTGTTTTAATGTATGAATTCATAAGCTAATTTAAATTTAAAAAATAATAAATAAATATTTTTTTTTATAAAAAAGGGGGAAAATAAAAAAAGAGTGAAGTTAGCTATGTGTGACTCATCTGTCCGAGAGGAGAGAGAAATTCCAAATCTCTAACGGCTACTTTACTTACACAGGCGTGTTTAAAAATCTCTCTCTCTCTTCTCTCTCTGTCTCTCCTCGATTGTCTACAAAAATACAAACCAGTGAGACTTCCCGACAACACATAACTAACAAACGCCACCTTCTCTCTCCTACCCACACTCACGGCGACGCTCCACTCCTCTCTCTCTGTACACTTTCTCTCTCTTTCTTCATCGGAAAAAATGGAGGAAGAACCTCAAATTCAATTGTCATCAAGCCAGGTGATCAACAACGAAGAAGAAGAAGTAGGTGGAGACGATGAAGAGTTCTACGAGAAGATTGAAGCCCCCAAGTTCGTTGACTTCACTCGCCCCGATCGACCCCGACCTGACGATCGTTACTGGTTTTGCTTGCGAGTTGGTATCTATTTCACTTCATTTCTACATTTTTTTTTATGTTCTCAATTTGTCTTGTTCATGTTTTGATTTTAGTTCATGTGTATCTTCATTCATTACTACATTAATCTTTAGTTAATCAGACCCAGAATTTATTTATACTCTGAAAAGTGCCACAACTTTAATGTGTGGTGTAGATATAAATCTAGTGATTGTTTGGTATATAGTAAATTATAGTATATTTTTTAATTTTTTTAAAAAAGATGTGTGAAAAATTAGAGAGGTGATGTGATTTAAAAAAACTAAAAAACTAAAAAAAGTACACTTTCTTAGTGTTAGCCAAACAACCTCTTAGTGTGGTTTGCGCTATACTTTTGATGTTCAAATTCTTAATATTTTTTTAGGGTAACTAGCATTGTTTGTTTTTTTTTTTTTTTTTTTCATTTCATAATTTCTTCAATTTTATTCAGTTTATCTCTGATTTGATCAAATTTTTTGCATAGTTTAATGATTGACGAAAACTAATTAACAGATTTTGATGGTTTAATGAAGGATAAAAATCAGTTTTACAATCATTGGCCTGGGTAACAATGGGTGACTTTCTGAATAAGAAGGGCATTCTTGAAAAACAGCATTTTTACCAACTTAGGTGTATATGGTTTATATAATAGAACCAATAGATACTTAAAATAAGCTTCTTTTTTTCGAGATTTTTTTTATTTTATTTTAACTGTTTGTGATATTTTCCTTAAGAATCTTCTCCTGGGCTTTTGATAATGTTGTGAATTGCAGATTATTTATTTATTTATTATTTAATTCAATGGACTCTATTGGGTTGCTGAGAAAACTGAAGAAAAAGGGAGGGAAATTGGGTAATAAGGTGTTTCATTCTTTATAAGTTAGAACCTTCCTTTACTTTTCGAGTTGTGTATATGTATATATTCTTCCACTTTCTCAGCTTCCAAATAAAGCTTATGCATACCTTCATTATATCTGAAATTTAGTTTTCTGAAGCTAAAATATATTAGCACACCCGCATATCTGCCTTGATTTTTCTGCAATGATCTTCTTGATGTGCTTTTCTTGACCACAGAAAGACATGTATAGTACATAATTCAACAATTCAAGTTTGAAACTGTAAATATGTCATCAATAGACCAAATCTTCAATCTTTTGTTATAAATTCATGTCCAATTTTGTTTGAGAGTTTTTGTCATCAAATCCTGTTTCAGGATGTGACCAGAAGCATGAAGAAGAAATGGACCCTGAAGCAATTTCCAAAAACTTTTTTCTTCGGGTTGGTTTAATATATTATTATTGGCTTTTCTGTTAAATGGTTTAGTTGATTGATTTAGTCAATTTTGAGTTTTGACACCATTGATTCATACAGGTTATGGCAGCCAGGAGCCCCAATGTACGGTTTCAAAAAGCACTCAACAGAAAAGCTTCAGGGTGAGTAGAAAAAACTTTAAAACATTTGGTAACATTTGTAGATTACTTTTAATATCAATGCATATCAGCCAATATTTAGAACCCTGGTCGGGAGATGATGGCCGGAAAAAAACTTATGCACTTATTTTCAGTTTTCAAAATTTTTGCAAACTATACTATAAACATAAAGAGTGGTGCTACATGCACCAATTAGTGTACTAACTAGTGTACAAATACTAGTTATGATATTATTATTGACTCCACTCATTATACAAATTATAAATACCAAAAACATCTTAAATCATGCCACATCATCAATTGGTACACTAGTTAGTGCACTAACATTAGTCAAACATAAACGCTACCAAACCATCCCATCCTATCCCATGAGTGATTTTCATTTTCAATTTTCTTCTTTCTGTGGTCTATGTAATTTATGTTTTCACTAAAATACTTAATTTAATCTTCTAGCATGAATGAGCAATGCCCACTTTCAGCTCCAGCAAAACCTTCAAAGTCTAGAGTATCAAGATTAGCAGTGATTTCTTCAATTTCTCACAAAAAGATTGATGCAAAAGAGAAAGTTAAACCCCTTTCCAAGCTTACTTCAACCCCAAAAGCCAAGGCAAAGCAAGTTGCTGCTAAGTATTTAACAACTCCTAGGAATAAAAAATGCCTTCCAAACCAAAACTCTTTCCGAAGTGTTCAAAACCCGAAACCATCAAGCATTGCAGTGCCCAAGAATAGAATCGTAGCGAAAGCTTTGGTCTTTCATTCTCCAAAGAAAGCAATCACCATCAAAACTTCATCAGAATTGCGTACCCCTTTGACGAAGATTTGTGAAGGGATGAAGAGGCTTGAGATAACCAGTCAAAGGAAGCGCATGTTGGGGTATGTTAACAAGTCATCAAAGGACATTAGGCGCAATCCTAACAAACCGTTGCCTGTAGATCCCTCAAGAAGCAAACTAAGCACCTGCAAAGACAAAAGCAAGGCCAAGGAATTGCTTAAGCCTCCAAATTGCAAGGATCGGGATACCAAGTCTTCAAGACGTGTCAAGAGAAAGAGCAAAGGGAATTTGGACAAACCTTGCAACTCTATGCCCAAGGAAGCTGTTAAAAATGACTTAAGCGATATGGAGCTTGACATGAAATCAAGGGAAGGCTCTGTATTAGTTAGTTCAAGGATTACTGAAGGAAACGTATATGAGGAACGTTTGGTAACTGAGAAAACATCTGGAAGTTTCGAATCCTCAAATTCTACTCAAGAAGAAGCCATTCCTTGCTTAGAAGTAGAAGCATCAACAGAGAATTCAGACAAGGCATTGTCAGATGCTTCAGGAAGCAAAATGAACTCCTTGTCAAACTCTGAAGAGGGTTGTTTGGAAGAAAATGATTTCAGTGAAGGAATTGACCAGGAAAAGAAAACTAAATCTCAAAGTTTGGGAGTAGGACATGAAGTTGAAGACATGGACAGTGATGACAAAGAAAATGCTTTGGGCACTGATGGTAACAGGTGTGTGAGCCTAGTTCACCCTTCATGTGTTTTGGATTTGGATATTCTTCTTATGATCTACTACTACTACTTCATCCTTTGTAGTGACTTACTTTTGTGTAAAATTGGTTACAGAGATGTCGATTCAAATAAAAACCGATCTGCAAGAGAAGTACTTGGCAAGCAGGAGACAAACAAGATCACTAAGAAGGTTTCATTTCCTTTTCTCCAGTTTTTAGATTAACTATATATGTATGCTGAAATTTTCTGTTTCATACAGATAGTTGATCATCTTATATTTTTGAATTAAATGTAGGTTGCTCGAGCACTGGACAAAAATTTGAAAGAAGGGCTCGCTGTAACTGCCACCGGTGGTGCTCAAGGTGTGAAGTATAAAAAACCAAAAACCACAAATCCTAAACCTTTCAGGCTGAGGACTGATGTAAGCTATGGCTTTTCCAAATATGTTTCTACCAAAAACTCTTATGTTCTCTCGTTTGTTGTATCTAATAGAATCCATGATTTTCTAGGAGAGAGGAATTCTTAAGGAAACAAAATTGGAGAGAAGAATCCAATCACTAGTTCCTCAGAAAGAAACCGAAACAGTCTCAATTCTCCCTGGTGGAATTTTGCAGAAAAGGCCTGGGAATGACGATAACCAGGTGGGTATTTTCTTTTCTATCTACTAGTAAAAATTGAGAAGATTTGTTAAATTTGTCATGGGATGAATGAAACTCGAAGGTTGGAAATTTGATTACTCGAAAACATTCACCGTCTTATGATTTGCAGAAGAGTAGAAAATCTGGCCTAACGACTCTAGAAGGACAAGTGCGACAAAAAACAGCTACTATAATAACTCTAAAAAAGCATTCCAATTCAATACAACAAAAACCCAAATCAATACCATCGCGATTTATGTGTCAAAAATCAGAATACAGCTTAAGAAAGCCAAAGTCATCTTCATTGCAGGGACAGCATATTAGGCCAAAGCGGTGAGTTCTACTAGTTTTTGTGTAATCTCTAATTCTTGATTTATGAAGAATAATGTTTCAATACTCAACATTTTCAGGGTTGCTTCAATGAAACAACTCAATGTGATCAAGGAAACATCATCAACAGCTTCAAGATCTGAGGAGGATGTAGGAGAGCCAAGCCAGAGTGATTCCAGAGTAGCAAACAAAGCCGCCATTTCTGGGAAAAGGCGGCCTGCAACCATTCCAAAGGAGCCAAACTTTCAGTGTGTCCATGTACCCAAGAGTTGTGCAAGGAAAGTGGCTTAGGCGATGTCATCAGAATTTCCCAGTTGGGTGTATTTTATATCTTCTTGTTCAATCTTGTATTGAATTACATTCGCTGATTGATTTGGTTGCATTCCAGTTTTCATCTTATATGCTCTCTGAAATTTTGTACTAGGTGGTGCATCTTATGGACTTTTGTGTTCATCTACAAAGACGTGCAATATAATTGTTTCATTCTTTTTATTCTGTGGTTGTATATACATATAGACACACAAACATGGTCAAAAGGCTCACTACCTCATAACTAAGGCAACTCAAGCACGGTCCAGTTGTCAGACTGAAGACAATCTGCACTAAAAATTTTAATTGTATATTATACATATACAAAGAGATTTAATAAATATAATCGAGATGGAACAGGACGGGAAAAAGAAAACCCCCCTCCGCCCAACTCCCTTATCAGGGGATGCGGCTGGTGGGAAAAAACTGTCATCCTTTAAACCATTGTCCTTGGGGTCATGGTTTCTTCAGCTCAGATGTGCTTATATTAACTGCTACTTGAAACTGTTGTGGCTGCCCTGAGACTGATAAGAGGAACCAAAAAATGGAATTGGGGGAGAATTGCAGAGATTAGGCTGTTCTGATTGGAGCCTGTTTTGAGGCAACTCTTGCGATAATAAAGATCAAATTTAACTGCTTTTAACAGAGGACAAAAGTGGCTGTTGTGACAAATATATTATCAAAAGATCCATAGCTACATAAGAGTAATTTTAAATTTGTTTAGCTTGAACTGGTTCCTTCCGAATATTCAACAATCAAACAGCCATAAATTTTATTTATTTATTTATTTATTGATAAATACCATAAATTTTAAAATTTCGGTAATATGTCGACTGTTCAGAGTTCAAATATTCACCAAATATTTAGCTTCACCACAAAACAAAACAAAACAAAAAAAAAAAAAACAAAAACACTAATAATAAATGAAACTTACTCACAAAGGACTCATCATATTTGCTGGGAAACAACTTTCATTCATCCACTGAGAGGGTTAAAAGTTGAAACATTACAGAGTTTCAAACTTCGAACAAAATATTTAACATCGGCCAACTGTTGTCCCAACTAAGTGATGATTTAGGGGACAAACTATGGGGCGAACACCAAGGTTCAAATCCCTTCCAACACTATTCAATTTATTCGCATCTGATCTAGTAATTGTCAAACGCGACGGTGAGAAAATATCCTTACATTGTGGTTGTAATCTAGACCACAATATAGGCAAATTGCTGCATATTTTCAAAGATGTGTTCCTTCAACTAGTCAATTGATTATCCAATTCTCTTGATAATGTTTTTCAGCTTCTCATTTGCAGCCACAAGTTCTGCTGCTATTCCTGGTTCATTAGCAGAATGTCCGGCATTAGGAACAACCTGCAGCACAATAGAAAATTCTAGTCACTTGACTATAACAAACAACTAGGAATTAAAATATAAGGAAATGAAATTTTTTTCTTCCCTCAAGATTAATAGAAATTTGTTAAAAGCAAACAGAGCATGTATACCATGGCCTTTATATTACTGAAAACTGAAAAAGGATTGAGTAGTTTCAAAACTCTACAATAAGAGCACAGATATAGTCAAAGGTAATAATAATTTGAGCTTGATGTTTATATCTATATATGTGAAAAATAAGCTTGTAACCCTGTTAGATAACTTCATAGGTTATTACAATTTACAACCGTTCTGCAGGCATAAACAAACCACTAACAATGCTATGTCCCCCAAAAATGTGTAGGAAAATGATTCACATTTAAAAGGGCTTACGAGTCGCATGATGGCTTCAAATCTTGTCGAGGCCATCCGATTAACACGTCCATATTGAATGCAAAAGTTAAGGGCCATTTCATACTTGAAATATAGAATATGATAGCCAATATAAGGAAGCCTGGTCCCGACTATCATGATTTGTCCACACAACCTCTTTTCACTATTTTGCTATTTTGCTCAAGCCCACAGCATTGGTGAAATTCACTATGTAAATTACTCAACTCAGCCAATTCTTTTAAACAAAGACAAAAGCATCCTAACAACTTAAGGTTCATTGTCATGACTCCTTACATGGCCAGATCCTAATCTGTATGTGAAAACCTAGGTAAACAACTAGTGACCCAAACTTTATTGCTTGCACTGTAACATTGATAAACGACTCATCATTAGTAATTCTTCTTATAATTTCCATTTTCTCTAAATAATCAAAGTCCCAGTGAACTTCAAATCTCACGGGTTACAATTATCCCATATTGAACCTTATAGTTCTCATCATAAATAAACTATATATATGCCAAATGAAAACAGAAAGAAAGACTAAAATGATGAGAGTCTAACTATACATGGCTGATAGGTCAAGATCTAATCTTTAATGTTGTTAATTCTATTTAACGAGGATGGGGTTTTTTTAAGGCCTAAATGACTAATTTGTAAGGGTTGAGAATTGACTTGTACAAAAATCTGAAACAGAAATAAATAAAATCTAGAGAACAAACTGAAAGGTTGACGCAAGCATGATCAACTGATTATGATAATCAGCAACTCCACAAGATCAATAATCAACTAATTATCATGGTCATCCAACTTAACAAAATTAGTTGATGTTCTAAAGTGGATGCATGCATTAGACATAAGGAAGCGGGACTTGGGAGACACCCTTTTTGTATAGCTGGAAAGCATCACCAAGCAAAGGATATACATGGACAGCATATAAATTAGAGAGATGGAAACTCACAAAACACAAAACGCAATATGTAATGTAGCATATGACATGAGATGGCTTTGCAAGAGACAATAAGAACGATAACAAGAGCAATGTTACCTAAGAAAAGAATATGTTATATCCCCATATTTGCATTTTTTACCCTTTGGCTCAGCATGGAACATGGGGACGGAGAGTCTTATAGCAAGTGTCAGATGCAGAAACTAAGCAACAAAGGCAACAGAAAACAATACTCTTACCTTCAATTCTGCCTCTGGCCAAGCGTTATGAAGATCCCATGCTGACATCATAGGGCAGCACATATCATATCTTCCCTGTAATTAATCAAGATTATTTTCTTCTCAAAATCAGGCAGTGAACTTAAATAGAGAGAATCTTTGAAGGGAGACACTTCATGCTGCAATGACAATTTGACAGTAGCAAATATGACATGCAATTTGGTATTGTGTGAGGACAAACACCTGAAATATTACTATTCATAGCAAAAAGATGCGAGCAAAAACTAGAAAACTTGTGTAAATATATTACTTGTTGCATGAGTAAGTAGAAAGCATGTCCATGTAATATGTAAATAGATATACCTGTACAATTACAGTGTTGATATGCCTTATCTTTTCAACATTATCCAACAGGAATGAATCCGAAGCAAAAAACCCCTTATTCACAAAGTAATGGTTTTCAATCCTTGCAAATGCCTGGATGGAACAAAAGATTTATACATATGACAACAAGAAGAAAAAATTCAACGATCTCAAGTAGTAATCACAATTTAAAAGGAACCTACTCATACAACTTTATAGGATCTGCTGGGTGAATCGCACATGGCAATGACTCTGAGTGATAGCATTAAGAGTAACATCAAAAAACATTTGTGATGGAATAAAAAGGTATTAAGTACTTATACCAGGGTACTTATACCAGGGTATTCAGAATTTGGTATCAGCTGAGATTTTTTTTTTTTTTAAGGCAAGAAGAATTTATTAAGTAAATTTTGGTTCAGTGTGAACAAGTATTTTTACACTTGCAAAGGCCATAAGATGAATAAAATGACTTTGAAAATACAATGTGTAAAGAATTCAAGTTTGTAAAAGTGAACAATCTTTTTCCTTTTTTGAATGCAAAACTTCAGGTCATCACAGTAGATAGAATTGTGAACACCGTAAAAGCTTCACTTATCTCTTATCTAAAATCTTCACCCCTATACTCGTAAAATTTTGAGGACAAGAAATGAGAAAAAAGTTCAGAATTAGAAGATATAATTTGGATGTAAGCAGGCATAAAACAACTGCTAGCAAGACAATTATAGACAATAAAAGAATGTTAATTTAACTAGGCTGCTGATGAAAATAATAGGGGAAATTACCTATCAGTGGTAATTGCAGAAAATTATTACATAAATGGAAAAATTTATAATTTTAGTTGTTAATATTGATAAAATTTACCACTAATTTGTAATTATTTTTCAACTTCTACACTGATTTGAAATTCCCCTAAAATAATATAATATACAAGAAACTATGATACCCTATACAATGAATTGACTCACCAATGAAAATTTGTCATCATCCCCTTTCTTAATGTTATCTTCATTTGGAAGAAGATGGGCAGTCATCAGTTCCCACTTGGTCCATGCTCTAGCAGCTACATACTAAAAAGGTAAAAATAAAAAATAAAATAAAAAATAAATAAAATAGGGGAACCATAAATTTCTCCATGACAAAGACTACAAACAGAGTGAATGCAGGCAGCAGTTCGAAAAAACTACTAGTAACAGAGTTTGCAGCATAAGAAGCGCAATAACTTCAAAGGTTAGAAGGCTGAAGCATTTCATGTTTGGAAGATATCAAAAGTGGTTGGAATGGGTTTTCTAGGAGTCTGATTCTTGGTCGGTGATAGGTTTATTCAATAGTAAAATTAAGATTTTTTGAGCTTATTTACCAGGAGGAGCAGGGAGGGCGAAGCCCTCTCCAAATTCTGTATAGGTAATTTGCATAAACCTCTCTCTTGTATAATTTGCATGTACTTGGGTTGGATGCTGCTCTCCACTCAGAAAGTAGAGCTTTCAGGAGTAAAAAAATCAGCCAATATTGATGTAAGATGCGAAAGCTTACAATAGGCAAGCATTCACAAGAATCATCACAAACTAACTTGTGTAAATAGTAAGCATGATAAAAGACAGTGTCCCAACTTTTTTGTACCCAACTCTGTAATTTCTCCAAGCAACCATGATTCTACTTGAGAATTCCAAAGTGAAGGAAAGCTTATGACAACAATGGACAATGTAATCAATATATAGAGCTTGTGCCTTAGGTAATTTATAAATCCCCTTCTTTTCTTGAATATTTGAGGATGTTATGTGAAGAATTCCTTGACAGCAAATTTGACAATCTTTTTGGATGCACAAGTCTTCATAGATAATAATAGAGTGCATCCCAAATTGAGTTTTAGTAACAAATCAAATAATCCAAAGGAACTAAGGAAAGGAGTGCATGCATGCATCAACACCAATAAAACAATTCTTACTTGTGTTTCCAGGTCAACAGAGTTTAATCTCTTCCAGTAGGCATCAATGAAACTTTCCCTTTCATTTTCTGGGATAAGATCTCTAAATGACTCCCAAGCTGTATATTGAGAATAAAATACACAAACATTCAGCCATCTTAAGAAACTAAAATCATCCTCGAGTACAATCAATGTGAGGCAAGGCAACACATCAAATAAATACATCACAAAAAGAACACTATCCCAAGGACAACTCATTCATTCCCACCCCATTAATGAAATCACCTAAGAATGTTCCAGACCAGGCTGAAGTTGCATGGTGTCTAAACCAGAATTCAGTGAGTACTTTTTTTGCCTTAAGCAGTCTGTTAAACAATACCCAACACAACATAATAACGTAGAAACAGGATAAACTAATAAGTATGACATCTTTATTGACATGAAATAAAAAGAAAAGACATAATCATAACAAATGCAAATCTCTAAATCACAATTCACTAATCTGTAAGCATGTATTCTACACATCTCATTGACATGCTGTCAGCCTGTCACTATACACCATGAGATATCCTTGTCATTGTTAGCGCTTAAATCCTTCCGTGAGAGAGAGAGAGAGAGAGAGATGTGAAAATAAAGGAGAGAAGCACACCATCAGGGTATATAGCTGCAGCACCACCCTCATAAAACCAATCAAGTTCCTTCTTCCGCAACAAAAAGATCCCTCTAAGAATGATGCCAGTAACCTTACAATAAAACCCATGGAACATTTCAGCAATTGATTTAGTTACCTAATGGGGAATTTATTCCAAACTAAATTTTCTAGAACGGGCTTTAACGAGAGAAACAATGACAAAGCAAACAAAGAATGACACCTTGTCTGGGTGTGATTGGCTGTATGCAAGAGCAAGTGTACTTCCCCATGACCCACCAAACACCTGCAAAATCAAGCAGATGGAAAACATAAATAAGCACATCCGATCAAACAACTCAACCAGACAAATTTATTACCTGCCATTCCGGAATTTCCAGGTGTTTTCTTAGCTTTTCTATGTCTTCAACAAGATCCCACGTTGTGTTCTCCTCCAAGCAAGCATGAGGTGTGCTCTTACCTGCACCTCGCTGGTAAAAGACAATGTTTCTCAGAAAAAAAAACAATTTTAGAGGTGTAGAAAATCCATTGGCTTTTAGAAAAACAGTTAAGATAATGAACCTGATCAAATAGAATGATCCGGTAAAAGTCTGGATCAAAGAATTTCCTGTTACTGGGAGATGTTCCACCTCCAGGGCCCCCATGGAGAAAAACAACTGGCTGAAAATATTATAAAGATTTTTTTATAAAAGTTGCAGAAACAAATATACAAATGCAATATAGGCGTTCTAAAATCATAATCTGAGATCCACAATCAGTTACGTATCTTCTCATGGCACAATAAATAAATAAATAAATACATTACCATGTTAGAAATAGATTACTGCTTACAACATGGTCTAGGAGAGTTAGTAGATACTAGATAGGAGAAGGCTGATTCTCGTGACTCGTACCCGCCAGAGGCAGATAGCACTTGCCATCACACTAGATCGCAATCTCTAACATAATGACTTGTTTCAAGTACTCCATAATATATAGAATGAATTGATTGAATTTCCACACAAGTAAAAATTGCCCATTACTCAATTATGAGAGAGATCACACATTTAAACTAGTCAGAGCTCATATTAATCATGCACAGAGCTAAGTATATAATACATAAGAAATGCTAGAGAACCACAATTTGAATTCTCAAATTGACACGTGGCAAGTGAAATCAAAAGTTGACGCATAACATGTCACGTTATTGTGGATCAATGAGGGGATATCTCAAACATTTTTCATTATCAATATGAGAAATGTGTAATAAAACGATAATTCCAAAAATAAATCTTCAGTAATAAATTAAATACTAGGGTTCAAATTTTGCAGTGCTATGAATACTCACATGCCCATTTGGATTTCCAGACTGCTCCCAATAGATTGTGTGAATGTCTGAAACCTTCAAAAACCCAGAACTGTACGGCTCTATTTCGGGATAAAGATTCCTATTTAATTCCTGAAATTCTTTGTCTGACTCCATAGATGCTACACTTTTGAGATGAAGATTTTGAGCACGCAACCCTAAATTCTTTCTTCCTGCATCATCATCATCATCATCATCATCAGACAAACCCTTGCAATCTAAAAAATCTACAACTTTATGAACTAATCACAATCTTATAGGCTTCAATTTAAGAGAGAGCTAATTTATGAGTTTGAATGTAGAAAAATAGAATTATACACACACATATACACATGCCTATGCAAATAACCATATGAATGTATAAGTGATGGTTTAAACACTAATTAAGTCCATTGGGTACAGAGAATTTGATAAAATCCAAAGAAAGAAAGAAAACAGAAAAGTTTAGAGAGAGAGAGAGACCTGAGAAGATAGTGAGATGAGAGAGAGATTGGGACTGGGATTGAGATGGAATGAGTATGGGAATTGAGGGGAGGGGTGAGCAAATAAGAGAATTTGATGGGTTAAATCTAAACCCTGACCCTAAACTCACGGGTAAGCAATCTTTTCAAATTCCATCAATTGCTGATGGGATGATGGTTAAAGATATATAGGCCTGGTAGATAATGTAATAGCATCTTCGACTGTAAGAGACATTTTATCTATTTACATATTATTATAAAGTACACATTTTATTTTATTTATTAATTATTTTATATTTTTACTCTAATCATGTTCTGTATTTTAGTTATTTATTTAAATATTATTAACTTTATAAAATGTCACATCAGCAATAAAGATTGAGGAAAATAATCCTAATGATTAAATACATTTTGCCTAGCCTTGAAGACTAGCTACATGTAGTTAGTGAATGTGAATTGAGTTAAAATGTCTAGTCATTTGCCTAGTGCATTGGAGTTGAAAATGAGTCATGCTAGGCATTTTGACTAATAAACATTATATACTTAGTGGGTTGGAAATGTGCCTCGGTTTGGTTTTCTTGTTAGACTAGAAAGTTATAAAAGGAACAAAAAAACAAAAAAAATTTAAAAAGTTAAAAAAATTAAAAATCACAAAAAGATAAAAAAAAAAATTCTTTAATCCAAAGCTAAATATTTAAAAAAGTCAAAAAAAAACCAAACACTTAAAAAAATTTCAAGCTAAAAAAGTTTAAAAAATCAAAAAATTAATTAAAAAAATCATTTACAAACGATACCTAAGCAATCTTTTCAAATTCCATTATCAAATTGCTTTGCATCTTTGTACGACTTTATTTTATTTTGTTTAGGCCAAGTTTGGCTAACCTAAAAAAGTGCACTTATTTCATCTTTTTATCTTTTTTTGGTCACATCAATCAACATCTCCTCTCTACTTTTTCTACACATAATATAATAAAAGTAAAAAAATGCACTTATTTAGCCTTCCCAAACTTTTGTTTTATTCCATTTGTTTTTATCTTTTGAGTTCATGGAATATGTATCTGTTTATAGCCTAGGTTTGGTAATCTCATTGGTAAATTCTTTTCAAATTCCATTACCAAGTTGCTTTGCATCTTTTTTATTTTATATTTTTTTAAAAAAAATATGCTTTGCATCTTTGTACAACTTTATTTTATTTTGTTCATTTTTTCCATTCTTTTTGTCTTTTAGTTCATAGAATATGAGTGTCTGTTTATATGCTGGGTTTGGTAATCTCATTGGTAAAATAAGTCATAATGGATTTTCACACAGAGGACACTTTACATGGGTGCAAATTAGTTAAGATGTGCGTAAATTGATTCGGATGTTCGGTCATTAAAAAAAAGCCAAGTAAAGGCAAGTTAAATTTATTTATCTCAAGTCTAACACAAAAATTAAATAGATTAAAAATTTTAGGTAGCGTTAGTAGAGTTTTAGAATTTTGATTTGAATGTAAAGTTATATTTTGAGTTTTTGAATTAAAATTTGAAAAGAGAAAATTTGTTTGGATATGAGTTTTGAAAAGAGATTTGAATTAAGTTTTGAATTTTTGAAATGAATTTTTAAAGTAGAAAAGTTGTTTGATTCAAAAACTTATAACTCATAACCAAACACACAACTCAAAATTCCATTTAAAATTCATAATCAAACTCTTTTTAAAATTCAATTCAAAAAAATAATTACTGATAAAAATAATTTTTTATTTAAAAATTTTAAAAAATTCCAAAAATATTTTTTATGCAAAATAAAATATATATTATTTTTTGTTAAAAAAATAATAAACAAATTCCCTTTCTTTCTTTTTTTTCAAATAACAGGTGCCAATTGCTCATCAAAAAAAAAAAAACGTTGTTCCGGTCAACCGACCAGACATCCCTGGGACATCTGGGAGGATGATCGGGTAGACCCAATTCGCTCTTTTCAAAATTCAAAATTCAAAAAACTCTCTGCTCTCCAAACGTGATCTGAAATGAGTTTTGGAATGTGACATTAGAATTAATTTTTGAAAACTTAAACCAATCAAAGTATTGAAAAATCCATTGGAATCATGTTTCCAGAGCTACTCCAAACACAGTTTAAATTTTTTGAATGGACTGAACTTTCCTACCATCTATAATATGAATTGGAGGGTGTTATTTGAATTCGTAAAATTTATTATGAGGCTTGTTTCAATAATTTAAATCGTTCATTTTGTAAGATCTTTTATATATATCATTTGTAAAAGAGTTTTTGAAATCAATTTGATAATCGTAATCTATTTAATTTATCGCGCTGGTTACAAATAAATAAATAAATAAATGATCTATTTTTAAAAATACATTTATTATTCATTTATTTAGATACAAATGTAATAAATTGAATAGACTATAATTATCTGATCGATCTAATTTTTCTTATGAATGATGTACACGAAAACTTCTATAAAAATTAATAATTTTGATCTTCTTAAGATCCATAGTGAGTTTCACAAGCCCAAATAATAGGGGTGGGCATAAAATGGGTCAGGTTCGAGCTTGACCGACACTACATAATAAGGAACTTTGTATCTACCCAAGCCTCACCCAACCCTAACATCAAGCCTCTAGATTTGCCCAAACACAACCCAAAAAATAATTATAAATTCCAAGTATGCAGTATTCTCTCACAAATATAGAAAGATCAAATTTATTATTTTTCCTCATTATACTCTAATAAGAACTATATGTTTTGAAAAATGTAATTTCAAAATAATTCAACCCTTAAAAGAAAGAACAATATTATATAATTCAATTTCTCACTTTTAGAAATAAAATAAAGGGAAATTTATTGAAAAGTCCTATTTTAGGAACTTCTGTACCATTTGGTCCTACATTTTAAATGGTTGATTGAGGAGTCCTTATTAGGTGTAATGTGTGACCAGTAAGTCCTTTTTCAAACATGGATATGTATTGGTTAAACAGATGTACCCTTACTAGTTAATTGGGGAATTTTTTTTTTTTTTTTAATGTGTGACAAGTATGATGTGATACTCTAATGTGGCAGGTATTAATGTGACACTTTAACGATGAGACACTTCAAAAAAATTAAAAATTCCTTAATGTATTTTTTCCAAATGTGACAATGCGACAGGTATAATGTAACACTCCAAAATTTTTACACATTCTTAGTGTACTATTTCCAAATGTGACAACGTGGTAGATATGATGTGACACTCCAAAAAAAATAAAAACTCTTTAGTATACTTTTTTCAAATGTTTTAACGTGGCGGGTATGTTGTGACACTCTAAAAAAATTTAAAACTTCTTAGTGTACTTTTCCTAAACGTAACATGTGACACTTCAACGTGGCGGACCCAATTTGATTGAATTACTGTGTGTCTTCACGTCACGCGTCAAAAAACAATATTCACGTCCCACACTGCGCGTGTTAAAAATAACCAAACTTTAAAAAACTACTAATGCATTTTTCGAACACCGTGATACACAAACACCCCACTACCACGTAGCAAGTATGATGTGACACTCCAAAATTTTTACTCATCCTTAGTGTATTTTTCCAAATGTAACAACATGGTAGGTATGATGTGATACTCCAAAAAAAAAAAAAAAACCCTTAGTTGTAACACTCTAGAAAAATTAAAAACTCCTTAGTGTACTTTTCTTAAACGTGATATGTGACACTCCGATGTGGCAAATCCAATTGAATTGAATTACCATGTGTCTTCACGTCAAGCGCC
This sequence comes from Camellia granthamiana, assembly GCA_036172215.1. NCBI lineage: Eukaryota > Viridiplantae > Streptophyta > Magnoliopsida > Ericales > Theaceae > Camellia > Camellia granthamiana. The sequence continues at coordinate 98,633,496 of CM069914.1, forward strand.
AAAAAACAATTAGTAAGGAATTCACGTCTTACACTGTACGTATTAAAAACAACCAAACTTTAACTAGTGCGCTTTTCGAACAACGTGACACACAAACACCCCACCACCTTCCTCATACATAACCACGCCGCCACCTATCCCCAAACTGTACTAATAATGGCAAAACAGTCAACAGATAATTTAAGGGACCACTTAGTTATCAAAAAAACATTTAGGACCTCATGGATTACAAGTCTATAAAACGGGATTTATTGGTCAATTCCCCTAAAATTAAATGCAATAATATTAGGAACACAAAAATCATTCATAAAATGGGATACAAATCCCTCACAAGGGGTGGGTCTCACACATGTGGGCCCTACTCCTACATGCGGGCCCTACCTCTTGTGAGAGGTCTGTGTTCTATTCTGTGAATAGTTTCTACACATATATATATTCAAATAAATGTGGCTCACATTTATAAATATATATAGAATCCACTCACTTATGTCTTAGACTAAAAAAGAAAAAAGAAAAAAGAAAAAAGAAAAAAGAAAAAAAGGAATATGATTATATATAGTAATTTTTTTAAAATAAATACATCTTTTACATTTATTTTGAAGATGCTATTAACTCTCTAAAAATGCCTATATAATCTTCAAACCTATCCTCCATTTGATACTCACTTCTCATTAGTTATGGACAAAAGCAAGATTTTGTTCACTTGAGTTTTTTTTCTTGAGATAACCTTCTCTTATGTAGTTAGGTCGATTGAGGGAACACGGTTGAATGTAGAAATACAAACCAAAGCAACATACTAGAGTCTTTGTGTTGACGGGCCTTCCAATAAGGGAGTTGGTAGGCTTTCTGGTGAGAAAGCTTTTCGACCCACTCGAATAACTAATTGCCCCATCTGTTATCCTTCTCCACCTCTCGACCAGGGAGCTAGCAAGTTTGTTGGTGCGAAAGCTTTTCTACCTACTCCATCAGGTAATAGCCCTAGCGTTGGTCATTCTGCTTCACCTTTCAATCAAGGAGCTGGCGAGTTTGCTGGTGCCAAAGCTTTTTATCATACTCCACTGGGTAATAGCCCTGGCGTTGATCATTCTGCTCTACCCTCCAATAATGGAGTTGGCAAGCTTGCTAGTGAAGGAGTTTTTTGACCCACTCCAACAGGTAGTAGCCCTGGCGCTGGTCATTCTGCTTCATCTCCCTATAAGGGAGCTGTAGACACCCCATTTTTTACTGTTCTCAAGACTTGGTTGTGCTTGTAGGTATACCCAACAACTAGTTCGATTGCTTGTCGAGCACTCAACTATCGCGGCGGAATGTCACCGGTTCGAGTTTCTTGGACCCTGTATCATTTCTGCCTCATTTTTGGACCCTGACTAGGTCCTGTTAGAGTGGCCCTCATAGTGCACTGCCGGCCATGGATTTTCCCTTGCCGGCCACTGATGAAGCCCTGCCGGCCATCAGTGTAGCACTGCCGGCCATTACTGATGGCCGGCACCCCCCTATCTCAGCTGGTTTTCAGGCAGATCTTTTGAGCCAGCTGGATTTTTATTTGCTCCCCTCCATACACGTGTATGGAGGGATAGAAGCCTTGAAAAGCTTGTTCAAGAAGCTTTGGCTTGGCATTGTTCTATATAAGGAAGAGCCTTCTTCCTTAAGCAAGGGTTCTGAGTTTGGAAGAGAAAAAAATCTGTCTCTCTCTATATTGTGTGTGTTTTAGGCTTTAGAGTTGGATTTCCTTGCCCTTTTGCACTACAACACCTAGATATACATCTCCATCCTCCATTCCAGCACCTTGGAGGCCATTTGAGGAGGTTGGAAGCTCAGAATTCTGGACCAAAACCTGCTGGAAAGCTGCTCTTCTAAGGTAAGTGCCTATTTCCCTCAAACTTGCACTTTCTTGCTTCATCTATAAGCCTTACTTGCAAGAATTTTTGGATTTTGTCATGAACTGAAAAAGATCATATTTTGAGCTCCTCTACATGTTTGGTCAAGGACTCTTTACTATTTGAGGCCTCCTCCTACCACTTGTCTCTTTATCCCTCTTTGTAGGCCTTTTTTTGCATGATGTATTAGCCTCATTTGTGAGCACTTCTGGGCTCCAAGCCAAACTACAAAGTGCATTATTTTGAGCCCCTCTTCAACTTTGTTGAAGGGCTCTCTTCTGTTTGGGGCCAGCTTCTGTCCCTTGTGCTTTATCTCTCATTTTAGGGCCATTTTTGCATGATAGATTAGCCCTATTTGTGTTCACTTTTGAGTTTTGATATAAACTGGAAAAAGTTTTGTTTTTACCTCCTCTTTAAGATTGATTGAGGTCTCTTTGCCTTTTGGGGTCATCTTCCCCCGTGCATGCTTTATCTCTTCATGTTTAGAGCCATACATGTGAGTATTTGCATTGGCCTTGTTTTGGCCTATTAGCCACTGAAATCCAATGGATTTTCAGTGGCCTTGTTGTGTTCTTGAAGGTCAAAATTAGAGGGGGTGACCCCCCCTCTCTCCTTGTCTTGTTTGGTGGCCTTTTGGCCTTCCAAAGAGACCCCATTTTGCATGCCTCTAGGCCTTATTCCAGGCCCTTTTCAGTAGGTTTTGGGACCCTCTTGAGCCATTTCCAGAGTTGGTTTGGTCTTGTTGATGGTCCATCTTGCATGTGCCTAATAATTCCTTGTGTGGCCCTCCAAAGAAGCCCCTCATTTTGGCATGCATTGGCCACATTTCCATGATTATTTGGGCATATTTTGGCTTGTTTAGTTCACTGATTTTTGCTGGTTTGATGAGTTCTTACCTGCTTCATACACTTGCCATGTAAACCATGTTTGCTGGCCAATCTTGTATGCTATGTTAGTCCATCATGCTAGCACCTTTTGGCCATGCTTTGAACTAGAAATGTTCATGTTTTGGGGCTGCCTTGCCTCTGTATTTATGCTTCTTAGTCAAATAATACATGCTTTGTATAGCTGTAGTGTAATTGACATTGCAAGCTTTGTGTTTCGGTGATGCATGCATGCTATCTTTGAGACATTTAGATGATTTGGCATCATTTAATGCTTCATTTCAGAGCATGTACCATTGTTAAATTACCACTTCATCCATGCTTCAAGTGTCTTGGAATGTCGTGCATCGTTGCCTAGTTTAAGGCTTAGCTTGTGTGCTCGCATGCCTAGGTACTTGAGCCCTCGTTCCAGCATGTTTAAGTCTTTGTTTAGGCCTAATTAAGCTCTGTCCATGCTTAGTTCATGTGTTCATGCCATGTATTGCATGCCTCCTTTGTATTGCTCTTTGCTAGCTTTCATGACTTAGGACCTTCGCATGCTTTGCTTGTGCTATTTAAATGATTTGGCATCATTTATCATCTCATTTCAGTGCATATAGTGTTGTTACACTTGCACATTTGTCACTTCTTAGGCACTTTTGAGAGTTGCCCTTTTAGGCCCCTTTGATGAACCTTTCGCATTTTGCATGCTTGGGTGTTTTATGTGGCTTAATTCATTGCCTTTGGCTACTAATTTGGACCTAGTTGAGAGTTGTCCATCTTTGATGTAAGCCCATTTTGCCATGTTGTCACATGCTCGTTACATGTAGTATGTTGTCGCATACCTGCTTAGCTTTACATGCCTTGCATGTTCATATGTTCATATTACATTTTGTCATAGGTTGTTGCCTCACATTATACTCATATGCTTGTTGTATGCTTGATTTGATTGCATGTTTGCATACTTAGGTCATGTTGCATGTTTGCCATGCTTATGTGTTGCATTGCTTGGATTAAGTGTAAATCCGAGCACGAGGAACGAGGGGCGTTTCATACTTCAAGTGATGGAACGCGTCTCAATTCTCGGTCGCCGAAGCTCTTGATGATCCATGATAGAGTTCTAGGCTTTACTTGCTCTATTTGTGCATTCATTTTCATATTGACTTGCACAAGTTGGATCTTTGGCCATCATGCATCGGGATGCGTGATTGATGGTCGTGGATCCGATTTGGCCTCTCCCTTGATGTTTTGAGGTGATTTGGAGTGCCATGGTGCGTACATGCCCTTGGGAGACCCTCCATTTTCTCTATTTTTGTGCTTCGTTGCAGTTTGGTGTCGCAGCACACCAGTGGTTGGTAGCCTGCCATTGATGGCCGGCAGTGTGCCACCCTTGGCCGGCAATGGGCCATCTCTGGCCGGCAGCTCCCCTTTGCTGGCCGGCATGCCACTGGTAGCTCCCCCAGCAGTGTTTTGGTAAGTCTCAGCACCCAGAACTGGAGGACACCCTGCAAACAGAGCCTCCAAAGAGCAAATTGAAAGCATTCCAAAGCGAGGAACTGAAGCGAGCATGCATGCCTCCCTTCTTCAAACAGGGCTGGAATAGCACCGTTTACTGCTTTCCCTATTTGTTTGTTGTCGTTCATTAATTTGTTAATTAATTAAGTTGTGTAATAATTAGTTGTAGCTAGTTATTCATTTGGTTCTGTAACAATTAATTAGCTTGTGAGTTAGTTAATTAGGTGGCCTGTATTATTTATTCAGTCCCTCCGAGTGAGGGCAAATTTGTAATAAGTGTGTGTGGGTGTGTGTATGTCTTCCAACCTCACGTCTTTCTTCCCTTTTATTTAACCGCTTACAATGGTTAGATTTAGGGCATATCTCAATTAGCATTCTTATGCTTCGCATGTTTGCATCCAGTCATTTGTATTGCATGCACCGGGCTCGGCGCATCATGCTAACTGCATTGTATTTCAAATTCAATTTGAATACGTGTATCGTTCGTCACGTTCCACATGCCATCCTAGGATTAGCCGAGCCTACTTAGTTGCATTTTGTATGTGATACATTAGCCACTTAACATGAATTAGGGTCATGCATGTTTTG